>JASUUH010000070.1:0-600000 GCA_030449925.1 Citropsis articulata
TTCATTTGAGTTATGTAGTGTTTTATTCAACCAACCATGTTATGTCACATTAATTTGTAAAAAAAATAATTTATACAAGAGTTTATAGGTTTAATTATTTTATATTTTAAATTCAAAAAATATTTTTGAATTTTTATTGGCTCAAAGTGAAAACTTCCGATTGTGTTTAAAGGGTTGTGGAGGTATAGCAAGCCGATTATGCACTTATTATAATGTTATTAAAAATTTAATGGAAAATATCTACCGTCCACCCGTTTTTTCTAACTTTTTCAAAAATATACAATTCTTTTTTTTTTGTTAGAATCCACCTGAAGTTACATTTCGTTTCACTTTTCCACTTCCATTTGGATGCCATTAGGAAAACTAACGGAAATATTTTTAAATGACTATTTTGCCCCCCAACTATAATAAATAATAATAGTCACATTTAATAAACAATGATAAACATAATAAATAATAATTATAAATAATAAATAATAATTAGTAGATTAATACTATTAAATTACTTTTAACATTTAAAATAATTTTAAAATTTTAAATTATTATATTTATTTTAATAATTTATTTATATTTATTATAAAGATTTTAAATAAATTTTTGGATTACATAGATTTTACAATTAACAAAATATCTCCATATTAGTAATATTAAAATTGACTTTTACAAAATATTGAAAATAATTTTCATTTTTATTTATTTGTTGTTTATTAAATGTGACTATTATTATTTATTATATGTGGCAAAATAGTCTATTAAAAATATTTCGTTAGTTTTCCTAAGATCTAAACCAAGTTTAAAAGAAACAAACGTAACTTCGTTAATTCCAAGAAAAAAAATAAGAATCACAGATTAAAAAATTAAAAACTACTGACCAAGATATTTTCCCAAAATTTAATGATGTCCTTACATCTTTCAACTTACAAGCTTCCGATTGTATTTAATATTTGCTTGAGAAAGATCTAGCGAAATTAGAAATCCCTGCGTAATAAATATAATTTTGATGACTCATAAATCATAAGGTGATAGTGGATGTGTTTATCCTTGTAAAATTAATTGATTTTTTTATGAATAAATAAATTAATGCTTCGTAGCAAGAGTATTATTATAGTGACAGTAAAAAAGAAATTATGATTGAAAGTATCACATATTTAACGATAGTAATATTTTAAGATAAATTTTAAAATATAAAGATTAAACAAATACTTGAAAACAAAATTAACATTTACCCTTCATTATATTAACTTTATTATTATTTATTTGTAATTATTATTTTTTTTCTCTCCATTCTCTTTCCACGATAATTCTCTCTATATATCCAAACACTTCAATTTTGGATCTCGAACACGACGAAATATATAAAGATCAACAAGACTCACGAGTCTCTTCACCTGAATTATGATTAACGTATGTTGAAAAATGTAGAATTAAAACCTAAAAGTAATTTGTCTCGTTGAAATGAAAAACAACTACATAAAAACAAGCATGTAGCCCACGCAATATATAATTACGGCTAAAGCTACATGACATGAGAGCAATTAACTTTTGACTGAACGCTTTAAAAAGTAATGAATCCAAATTTTGATTATGTCTTCCTTTTACGTAGAGTATTTGATTTTATCATCTAAATTACTTTAACTTAATAATAATTAATTATGAGAAATTCTTTTGTCGTCTTTAATCGTGACCCACTTTGTCTAAGAGGGTTAAGCTCCAAATAATTGTCTGGAAATATCCCTGTCCCTATCCTTGCTTCAATCTTTCTTCTTTGAGGAGAACAGCATCTTCAAAAGCTAAATATATTCAACATCTCACCCACTTGTACTCCCCAAAAAGGCTCAATCAAATTATGAACTTAACAACTAATAAACCAAAAGGCAGTATGCAAACTAGCAAGCTAAGCAAATGCAAAAATAAATTATATGTAGTGTGTGTGCATATATATATATATGTTAGTAATATAAATAATAAAGGCAAAGAAGAATATCTTGATTCTTGATGTAATTAATGACTGTTGTTCATACAAATTCTTTTTCTAAATATAAATCCAACGGCTAAGATCTGCACCCATTCTAGCAGACCCCACGCCACATTATTACACTTGACTTCACAGATCTAATACGCAGTTATCTGTCGTATGTATACCATCAGCATCATAAAATCTACATCTATTATGCTACGCACCATCAACAGCTTGCAACGATTGATATGATCTACAGGGCCACCGCCACAGCAATATGATTTAATTCACCCAAAAAATTTAGAAAAAAAAAAAAAAAAAAACAATGTAACAGCCATATGATCGATTATCAAGCGGTCTCATCGGGATGCTGAATAGTAGAAGCAGTAGTACGAAAACCATTTTCCTTTTTTACCCTCGACTGAATCCCATAATAACTAACGTACCATTTGACGAACTTCCTCAGGCCGGCGGCCAGATCAGTGGTGGGCTTGTACCCGAAATCTTTGTAAGCCAAGCTCACGTTGGCATGTGTATACGGCACGTCCCCGTTCCTCGGCATTCTTATCACATGCTTTTTGGCCTTAGTGTTCAGCAGATTCTCCAATATCGACACCAATCTCCCCACGGGCACTGGCGACGTGTTTCCGAGGTTGTAAACTCTCAGCTGAGCGGGGCCCCGCTTCTTCCCCCCGCTCCCCGTGCTCTTCCCCGCCGTGTCCAACGCCCCGACACAGCCCTTCACTACGTCATCTATGTACGTGAAGTCACGCGCCACCTCCCTGTCATCTTGCGTCTTGTACACATCAATGGTTTTGCCCTGTAAGATGTCTTTGGTGAAGAAGAAGTAAGCCATGTCGGGCCTCCCCCAGGGGCCGTACACGGTGAAGAACCTTAGGCCCGTGAGGGCAAGACCGTGAATATGGTTGTAAGTGTGGGCGATTTCCTCCCCGGCTTTCTTGGTCGCCGCGTACAAACTCGCGGGCTGGTCGGTTCTGTGCGACTCGGAGAAGGGGACCTGGGTGTTGAGGCCGTACACCGAGCTCGATGAGGCCCACACGATCGACGGCTGAGGGTTCACCGATTTGCAAACTTCGAGCAGGTTGACGAATCCAGCGATGTTGGATGCCACGTAAGACTGCGGATTCTGCATGGCGTAACGAACCCCGGCCTGTGCTGCTAAGTGCAGGACGTGGGTGAAAGGTACGACGTCGAAAAGCTTTGTCAACAGGGGAGCGTCATTGAGGTCCCCTTCGACGATGAAGACTTGGTGCTTTTGAAGCAGCTTTTGCCTCGCCCGTTTAAGCGACGGATCGTAGTAACTGTTGAAATTATCCAACCCCAAAACGCCGTCGCCTCGCTTTTTGAGAGCGAGGGAGCAGTGGGATCCGACGAAACCGGCAGCTCCGGTGACCAAAACGGTCATCCCGTTGGGGCGGCGAGGGGTGGCAGAGTGGACCTCCCACTCTGCGCCGCCAGTGGAAAAGAAGAGGAGAAGAACGAAGAGGAAACTACGCTGATGAGTGAATAAACTACGTGGGTTATTTTTATTATTAGTGTTATTGTCAGAAAGTGGAGGGTGATTGAGTGTGAAGAAAAGGATTAGAACCAGTGCAATCAGAATTGTGGCACGAAAAAAGAGTTTCGAAGAAGAGTGTAACATTTTTGTGACATGTAGCCTCCGGAGGTAACTGTTGTAGCGTTCCAGCTTAATGGTTTTGCTTGTGTCTGGCGGAGAAGCCATTGTTGGAGTTTTGTTTGTTGGGTTTAATTGCTTTGCTCTAAACTCTGTTGAGCTCCTTTCGCTAACAGGATTATATTATAAAGTGACGACGAGTGTGGTGGACCAGAATGGGTTGGTATTGGTTGGAGACCACTTTCTTTTTCCTCATTTCCTTTTTCAGGTGAAAATAACACTTGCACCCTTGTAGTTTAACAAAATAGCTACAGAGGCTTCCTTACTTTTAGAAATGATCTGCAATATAGTCGAATTACTACAGTCTTTATTCTTAAAGGACATGATTGACTATTTTTAAGAGTAAATGAATGTATGTGACTATTTCACTAAATTATAGGGTTATCACTGTCATTTTCGCCTGTCTTAATAACCTTATCTTGAGTAATAATAAACTTAGTTTCTCGAGAATAATTACAGAAATGTCAATGCGTTTTTGTATTTTAATGGAATTGTGAAAATGTTGCCAGCTATATTCTTTGGTCTGTGGAAAAACTAGCTTCCATGTGGATACAAACGTGTTCTGATGTAAAAATATTAATTGAATATCTCTGATATTTGCTAAATTTCTGGGCTGTATCACCCTCTCATTTGAACAGTAATTAATGTAATCATGTGACCAATATTTCATAGAATCTTCCTATCTATCTACTTCTGGCTCACTTAATTATAATTTTCCATTTTCGTGCCTTCGACCGACGAAAAAGCAACATGGGTTTGCCCTATGATATGTTCTTATAAGGAGGAAAAAAAAAAGAGTTTTAATGGTTACAGGTTAAAAAATAATTTTGCACAGGTGGGTTGACTTGTCTTCATTAATTTACGAAGGTGCTTAAAAGCTCCTTTTATGTAACAGATTATGCAGCTAATGTGCAGGATTTTGGCTTAAATTAATTTAGTTAACGAAGAGTTAGTTAATAGATAAAGCTTGAATGAAAGTCAGAAACTGTTGCCAAAATGCCTATAATTTCCTTGAAAGTTCCTGCAATGAATACAGAAATTGCGCGTCGGTGGTCTAAATCCTTTCATCTTTCATCATCGACTTTTATCACGCAATCGGTGATCTGGATTTGGAGCTTTGCCCAACTTTTTGTCAGTTTACAGAACTGATTGGCCCTATTTTGAAAGGTTCATTCGGGCAATGGATAGACACTAACCATTTTTTGTTTTTTAGTGGTAATAGAATTATAAAATGAAGGTATTCATCGCTTATAACTCTTTAATAACTAATTATCACGATCACAGGCGATAATTTCATGTCATCTATCACATTGGTGGGCGTATGAATTTTATATTCCAACTTTACAAACCAAATCAGAAGCCTTATTAAACTCTTAATTTATTTACCTAGTGTTGCAATCTGGATAATAGGATCCCGTTTATAAATTGAGTTTATTTCTACAAACCCCTTTAAGATCTTGTTTGAAATTGAAGTATTGTAATTTTTAAACTATATCTGTTGTGAAAATAGAACTATACCTATAAAGTAAAAGTTCATAATAATATGTAGTAAATATAAATTTTAAATAATAATTTTAACAAAAATTTTAAAAATATAATAAAATTTCCACTATACAAGTGAAAATTCATATCAATATATCTTCCAAGTTACAACAACTAATATTTATCAAATACTTTAATTCTATAACTTTTAAGTATCAACCGTTCAACATCAAACGCATCCTAAATTAAATCCATGATGTTTCAGTTTGGGCTAAGCGGCTAGCTCTATGATGTTTAAATTTAAAAACTAATTATTAGACTATACGAGATCATGCCACATCATCTATCGCATTCATTGGGATATAAGTTTTATATTCCAACTTTAAAATTTGATTATTACAATTCGATATTTTCTTGAACTTCTTAATTTATTTATGTGATGCTAGAGTCTAAATAATGGAGATCCTGACTATGAAGTGAATCTACTTCCAAGTACCCTCTTAAATTAGCTATATAATGTCTCAATTTAGGCCAACTCTATCGTGGACCCAAAATAAGTTGAATCAACTTCTAAATATTAAGAAAAAAAAAAATCAACCTCATAATATACATGGACAAATCAAATCCTCAACTTAAAACATAAGGTAAGGTGTTCACCACTCAAGTGGTTTGCTTTAAAGGGCATGATTATTGGGAGTTTTTAGTTTAATAATCTTACTCCTTTTTTTTTTTAAGAGTTAATACATTTGTTAAAATTAAAGGTCACGTTTATTAGAGGCTTTCAATTTAATAATCTTACTTTTTTTTAAAGAGTTAATACACTTGTTAAAACTTATTAAAATAAATAATTATATTTTGTAAAATCAAATGAATTGATTTCAACTAAAGTGTGTGAATATAGAATAATGACAGAGTACTCATTTTAATCTGACCTCAATCCATATAAGAGTAAATAAAAATTGAACTGATAGTAAAGTTGTCGCAATGTTTGAACTATTGACAAAAGTTAACTAAAAATTTTTGTTGTTGGAGTTGAGATGGAGTTTATTGTGGGAGTGGATATGATTCGAGCATTGATATTTGAAAACCGCCAAAATATAAAATGAGATAGTGTTCATGTTACAATGCCACTGTAGGCACACAAATAACGGTACTATCTGTTATGATGATACTTTATTGTGGCCAAATATCATTTTCTATAGTTTTTTTTTTAATTTAATTTTTTTTTTTTGTCTTAACCACGAGATATTCTAGGAAAAGTCCCAACTTTCCAACTGTGGAAAGCACCTTTAAATCGGTCCACAATTTAGATTAGAAATCCCTGCTCGAACCGGGAGACATAGGTTCTCCCAACAAAGGCGACTTTCCTGAGACTCGAACTGGAGAGCAAACCCAATCAAACCACTTAAAGAGATTTCATTATCAAGGGAGCCAATACTTTATTGATAACTTATTATTTCTTTAATCTTAATTACCACGTCAAAGTCATCTTTATTTAGCAGTACATGGATCACTGGATTGGCCACCGACCATTCCCCTTAACGGTTAGTTGGATATAATTAAAGGTTACTTTAATTATATCAATTTCGTCGTGCTCAAATCTTGTTGCTCTCCATAACTTCCCGACCTCACACTTTCAGAAAGATCTCTATCCTACCCGTTCGTGGTAAAATTTTAAGTTTTTTTGAACAATATGTAACAAGAATTATATAACTGATGAAAATAAAAACTTCATTTAATTTTATTATTTACCTAAAAATTAAATTCATGCCCTTAACTTTAAATAGCAAAATACAGATTTATTTAGCTGTAAAAATTTAACCAAAAAGCATACATAGAAAGATCGGTGTTTGTTATTGCAAATAGTAACTTTTGGAATCTAAGTGGTGCTGTTACTTGTTTTTAATTGTCACGTGATTTAATTTTATAACTAAAAATTAGTAAAAACTAAAAACTTAAGAGTTGAAGGATGTAATAATCAAAATTCAGAATCATACCACTTAATGGATTATTACTTGAGAATTCTAACACTACCATTTAACAAAATCCATTAAAAATAAAATCATAAGAAAATTACAAGAAATCATTTATTATTGATAAAAAGGAATATTCATAAGCATAGACTTCAGATGATGTTTCATATAACTAATAGATTACAGATGTATAGTGTACGCTCAGTATTTATAATAAATATATTTATATAGTGCAAATGGATAATATTTTATTTTGGTAATATAAAGTGGACGTGGATGGTAGATGTTGTGTAAAATGTGAACCACGTAGTGGGACCTATAGTTTATATCTTAATAATTAATCTAACGAATGTGAAATGTGACACTCCCTTCCATATCATTCCGTGAGACTTGGGTCTCTTTATCACATGGGAAGAGGGACAGAGGGCCATAGGCTTTGACATTTTAACTCACACATATGATTCTATTTATTATATTCTACTTGATAATAATTATTTGTGATTATATATATTTACATTACTTTGAAATGACGTGTAGAGTAATCATCATGCTAACCCAAATATCAGAGCCACTCCCTGCTATGGCGGGGTTTTGTCAGCTCCCGCAAACACATTTAATTTTAATTGCATATTTTCTTTTCCTCGTCAATCACAAATTTTAGCCTTCCTCAATACGATACTAATATTCATTTAAAATTCCGTGTCGATATATGGTGGCGCCGAAACGAGGTTTAAAGATGCACGAATACAATAGCCTTATATAATATCAAACATACGAATAGTTAATCAGATAATCTGAAATTAAAAAAAAAAGAAATGACGTAGAGAGTTGCCATGCATGACTTGCTAAGGAAAGTGGAATGGCATCATTCATCCACACCCACCTTCACAAATTATATATATAAATATTACATTCTAATTTACGGTTTCACATTCTTTGCGAAGACTTTCTTGACTAATTACTAATATTTTTATTTTATTTTTTAAGCTTTGGTTTAAGATTCCATTTTTTTGAGTTGGTATGAGCGTTTGGAGCACTAGTTCAACACCTTAACCGTTCAAAGTCAATGGAATTTTAGTTGTTTAAAAATTAATTTGAAGTCATGTAGATTGCCTTTTGTTTCTTTGTTTTTTTTTTCTTTTTTTAAATTTCATTCTTATGTTGTTGGTTCTTTTTCTTTTTCTTTTTTAATAATTAAGTGACATGGGAGAGTTTGGGGAAGGGGTTGACAATGTAGCATCGCCAATAGAGTATTAACTAATTAAGTAGTTCAAAATTTTGTTGAAGGATATGATTGATTTTCTATATAAAAGCGTTCACTTCAATATTTTCAATGCTAACAAAATTTTTTTAATTTTAACTGAAAAGTTTGATTCAACAAGAATTTTTGAAAACAAATTGTATGATTTAAAAAAAAAGTCTGTTAATTGCACTTAAATGTAATTTTTTTAATAATTTTTTTATTTAAAAAATAAAAAATAATTGAGTATGGGCAAAAATATATTTTGTAACTAATTTTAGAGATAGAAATGTCATTTTGTGGCTCTTATAGGGACATAAACATCATTTTGTAATTAGTTTTAGGGGCAAAATGTCATTTTGTAATTAATTTACTGTTCCCGTTAAAGTTAACGGAGGGTCACCTGCTCGCCTATTTTTAAAAAATGTGTCACTTTTTTAAGTTTGTCAAAAAAATCTATCACCCAGCATAATTAACCCATAAAAAAATTGCTACTAAGGCTCCGGTGTCCGAAAATTACCTATTAAGATTTGTCTAATCAATGGTTTGACAGGCCGTTACTCACTAACTTAAGCTTTTCAGGTGTTCAACTAAAATGTTTTGCGGACCCTTTGCATTTCTTTAGTTTATAATATTTATAAATATAATAATGATTTAGTTTAAGATCCTAAATTTTATTAAAATGTAGGAAAGTTATTAAACTATATGATTTAATAGTATAATAGTTGTTAGGCCTAGTGATTGAACAGGAAACAGAAGCGTGAGTGTCAGTTCCACAATTAAATATTTATAAGTTCTTCTCTCTCGTGAAAATATAAGTGGAGTAGGGTCATCTCTCGTCTGTAAGAGTTATTTGTCTGAGCATGTATTTTATAGAATTTAATATAACAATATAAGTCACAATTATGTATATCTAATTGTAAATATCAGTGTAATGTCTGCTATAATAATAATTATAAATATCTGTATAATGTAGTAATCTGGTGCGTAACCAGTATTCAAAAAATAATATAATGGCTGTTAATTTTGATAACTTATAATAAGAGAAAGTAAGAGAATTCAACGAGCCTAGAAGGCAAACAAGAACATCATGCTTTAAGGGTAATACTAAATATAAATTTTTGACCAAAGTAAAGAGAGAAAGTTTAATGGTATTAAACTTGCTGATTAATCATGTATTCAAAATATAATCACTGTGTTTCTGGGAATTAGTTACTGATTATTAGTGTCCCTATGCGTGCACTTGGTGTAAAGATACAAATGCCAGAGGAAAGGGTATGCAAATAAAGTCCTTTGATCTTTTCATGCTTTTAAAGTTGCAAAATTTAAACATGGTTTGATAAATAATGAATTTTCTCTTCCTCAATAGTTATATCATCACTATCTTACTATTGTGCAACTCGACAAGAATTTTTTTTCCTTTCTTTTTTTCTCTTCAATCAAATGATGGGGAGCAACTCAAAATTCTAATGTATTTTCGGATGTTATAAAACAGTTTCTATGACCATTTTTACTTCTAACTTTCCACCAACAGCAATTTATTTTAAATGGCAAGGAAACTAAAAAAAAAAAAAAAAAAACCTTCACGTAAAGGTTTGAGAAGAAAGAAAAAATATGAATAAAGGAGTAAATCGGAATTACATTTAACATCCCATCGATCTTAAAAGGAAACATATGATTTTTAAAATTTAGTAATTGATGTATTGAGAAACTTGATAGTATTTTTGTTTTGGTCAATGCTTTTATTACATGAAAGGGCAATAGGGTATTATAAAATTTCAGTCTCAATGATTTATACTATGCTTTTCAAAAGTTAAAAAAAAAAAAAAAAAAAAGAGGAGATGCCATGTGGAGTCATTTTTTACTTTTTGACCTTTTTCTTTGTTTCCCCATCAATTGAAGCATTTTGTTAATTGGTGGGACTCCCTTCAAAGTTATTCCTCATCTCTGCCGCAATGGGATTTTTTTTTCTTTTTCTTTTTTTTGTTTGTCGTTCGTATTATCATTTTACAAAGTACTTTTATCCTCTGTATTTACAAGAAACATCAAAATAGCTACGCGATTCGAAACCATACCTCTCCGATATTCAAATTCCAGTCTCGTATAAATAATTAGGGATTATAAATATCTTTAAGAAAAAAAGATAGGCCAAGTTTAAATTTAGTTTTTAACATCTATCTCTATTCGAACTTAGTTGATCAATTAAAAAAATACTTGAAAACTACCCAATAAGTCTCTGAAAACAATGGTTAAATTTTAAATATTTATTATTATTGCTTGAGCATTTATAAATTTGTAAAACAGGGTAAATTATATATATCTAAAAAAAATTAACAATATTTATTCAATATTTCTGTATATGAATAATGATAGCTGATCTGGGATCTTAGATGATAATGCTGTTGCTAAGGGAGTAATGATTTTGCAAATGGTGTCAAAAGTTATTTTCCATTGTTAAACAATAAGAAAGCGACAACGCTATTTCTCGCTCACCATATTGTCGGCAGAACACCTTTGTGAATTGTGAAGCAGAAGCTTCCACATATTGTAATGTCATATTTTCAAGTCACTGTGTTTGTTCAATTTTGGGCTGCAAAATGGCATTTTTTAAATAAATGTTTTGTTAGTTGTTCAAACTTCAAACATGGAATGATTGAGGCCAAGCCAGAATCATTATCCCATTTTACTATTTTAGATGTGAATCCGCAATTCTCAGTTGAATTTTTTTTATGTTAATAATCTAAATATTCTAATGTTAAAATATGTACAAGAAATAATAATATATTAAAGCCCCTTTGAAGGTCTACTTGATTACAATATATTCTTTTGGATTCCTCAAATCCTTGGAAATTGAAATTAAAAAAAGAAAAAAAAAGAGTTGGTTTGACATCTTTAAAACAATTTTATTGTGAGGATATATAAATTATGGGCGGGAGTACAAGTCTAATTCTTCTTTTAATTATAAAAAAAGAAAAGAAAAGAAAAAAGATGAAGACGAAGACGAAGAAGTAGACTTGCCATGATACTTCTACAACAAGTCATGTTAACAACTCCGCTTCTCTTTTATCAAAATTCTGGAATCATCACCCACGTGTTCTTTTGAGGAGGAAATATAAAGTTTTTTTTTTTTTTAGTGGATATTCAAATTACACTTGCATTTATTATTAGTAATGTGAAAATATTATCATTGAAACTAGAATGTATAAAAATATGATTTTTTGAATTCTCATATCTCTAAAGACTAGTTTTTGGTTCGATTTATTTAAACAAATTTTTTAACCTTTAGCTTATTATCTTGAATTTGAAATTATTTTTATGATGTTTACTTGTTAAAATAGAAAGGAAATAAGAATAAAATATATGAGACCTTGTTTCTCCTAGGGATTGTGAGAATCAATTAAGTTTCCATTTCTTGAGCTCACCACTCACTCACTTAACTAAATTTTGTAATTTCAAATTTGCCCTTACTAATCAATTATAATATTATTATATTATTGTTATTACTAATAATATTTTTTAACAAAAATTAATATTCATTATTATTACTTTTAAAATAATAATAATAGTAATTATTTTTATTTTTATTATTATTGTTAACAATATTTTTCAATAATAATAATTACAATTATTATAATAAGAAATAAATAATAATAATAATTAATTAAAGATATTTTAGTAATTTAAAACAATCCATTTCGTTTTTTAGACAAAGTAAATACATCAATAAGAATATTATTCATTTTGATTTCGATCCCTATATTCAAGTAAACAATTTATTCTAATTCTCATTTCCCATCTCATCCCAAAACATTCTAATTTCATCACATTCTGATTACCAATTAGTAATTGCACTATTAGAATATTGAGTTCTAAATAGAAACTTTAGTGTGTTTCTTAAGCAATTGAATTTTAAAGATGGCAGTGGCTTAGTTTTTATTTTTCCTACTTTTAGTTTTCCTTTTGAGAGGAGAGGGTTAGTTAAGACATTAGCAATTTGATGTTCAATTGGGATTCAGCAATCTCAACTTCTTGATTTACCCATTTTCTCTGTAAGCAAATGAAGATCAAACTCAACGTGTTTTCTTTAAATGATACACTAGATTTGCTAATGTTACTGTTTCACTTATGCTGTCAGTAAGAATGATTATTGAAGCATATCAAATTTGGATCCGGATTTTGCCATCCCTACATAGTTCTAAGGGGTATACATGAATCTTTGCTGTTAAGAAATCCAGCATCGTTGAGCAGATATTAGAAATACTTAGTTTATCTTCATTTTTGACAACTCATATCCTAAGAAGGAAGTTCAGATTCCTCGGATCTTTAAAGGCAAAAGTCTTGCTTAATTCTTTAATAGTTTCCTCAACCTATATTTTGCTTACATTTTTACGAGTAATACAACATTTATATAATTGGAATACAAACTTTATATCAAAATTATTATGGCATTCAAGCGGTTTCATACAAATTATGAATTATCATGTGGCTGGGAAGTGATAAGAAAAGTAAACACTGCGTGAAACAACTCAAGATCTTTTTTTTTTTTTTTTTTTTTTGAATGCCACAATTTAAGCTGTTTATTATATTTTAAAAAATTAGCTTTATTTTAGTCTTGGCGTCGAAGACCTCGTAATATAACCACTGTAGATAAAGGGGAAAAAGAAAATGACTCGAATGAGTAATACTTTAATTGATGAGGAAAAATACGGATAAGCTAACCTTAATTAAGTGACAGTTAATTTATTATTTGACCTAAAATCAAACTTAAGCTTACAAATAATGACACAATAATAACATCAAAGACAAGTCTTAATATTTAACCTAGGTGAAATGTGGACCAATACATAAGATAAAAAGTCACATATGGTAAAAAGGGAATAGACAGAAATTTGAGCCAAAACTTGAAAGAAAAAAAATAAAAATAGATTTTATACATAAAGGGAATCTATCGATCTAGAGACCGTGACTATAATACCATGTTAGTAAAATTGTTTGATTCAAATTAAGCTGGGAAGTAATAAGCAATTAATCGTATTAAAGATAAATCATAACAAATCTAAATAATATAGATTAGCAATAATGCGACATCATAACAAACTTAAATTATAAGTTACATATAGATATAGATATAGTACGGCAGATCTGGTTTTACCTAGCTGACCAGAGCTTATTATATATTTAACGTGCATGAATTCAGCATGCGAAGGAGAATTGACACACGTAAAGTAAAGCAATTATTTTAAATGTAATAAGTATATAAAAAGGAAAGCTCCAAATAGTTTATGACAATGGAGTAACTTTCTTTTGTCCATTAATTTCTGTTAGATATCAAAATGAGTCAATAATAATTGTTTCCCAGTTCACTTCAGTTTTTTTTTTTTGGGTCATTTTGACAAAAGCAACATTGAAAGAGCCTTCAATATTTCGAATCATGTGATGGGAGGCCCACGCACATGTATGGGTTTATCACCTGCTTCCTTTAATCGCATTCAAATGGTGACGATTAGAAGAATATCGAATATCGAATATATATATATGTGTGCACTTTCTGGGGCAACTCAGACAGTCAGACTCAGGATCTTTCGTCGGGCAGGACCAAGTCAAAAATTTATCGTATATGTGTACTTGAATGTTCATAGTGGTTAACTATGATTTTATATTAGACTAAGATAAATTATAATTAATAAATAAAAAATAAGGGATTCTACGAAATATCACTTTATCACGACTCAATTCATCTAATCTACTAATAGTCTAATCTACTGCACCTAGACCATGTGACGGCCAGCCAGTTCTGCCGCCCATCATCCCATCACGCCTGCGCCTCCCAAAATGGGGTCCGAAATAGCTGGCCGGCCCGCTTAAATTAATTATAAAATATTTTTTAAATTAATAAAAAAATATTTAAATTAATGATAATCATCTAATATTTAATAAAATAATAACAAATACATAAATTATTAAGTAATATAACATAATAAATAACAAATACTAATATTAAAAATTAAACTAATTTGGTATTTTGAGTTTTTCTTTTTATTTAAATTAAAATTATAATACGGTAGAAGTCCGGGGCTTTTGTGTTTATTTATAAATTATGAAAGTAGTGAACTTTTCTTAACCTTGTCAGGAAAGTTATATGGAACTTTCAACCATGTCAGGACTGGGGGCAACAGTCAGAAATGAGGGATACTTAGGTAGGCTCAAGTATGACCTGCAGTTGGGATTATTCCTTGAATGTCTGTGCAGATGAAGGAGTAAAACTATACATGCATAAAATAATGCAACATCAAAATTCTTGCTATAAACAAAATGGATACATTTAATAAAATATTTCTCCAGCTCTAATTAAAAAAAAAAAATTCAAAGGTTCTAATGTAAGAGTAACTTAACTATAAAGATAATTTAGTTATTTTATTTAGGAAAAAAGAGATCTACACCCTTAAAATTTGAAAAAATTATCACAAAAAATCCAACTTTTCGATAAGGAACACCAAGACCTCCTTTTAAACATAATACCTTTTGATTCTATAAACTCAAAAAAAAAAAAAAAAGACAATTGAACCCAGAATTTAAAATAATTTTAATAATTAAAAATATTTTTATATTTTACAATCTATTATACCTATTTTATTATACTAAAGGTAATTTTTAATAATAAATAAAAACATTACATTAATATAAATAAATTAAAATTAAAATCATTTTGAATATCATGTAAAAAATAATTTTAATATTATTAATAGGAAGATATTTTGTTAATTATAAAATCTATTTAACACAAAGATTTATTTAAATTTTTTATAATAAATACAAATATATTGTTAAAATAAATATAATAATTTAACATTTTAATATTATTTTAAATGTAAAAATAATTTAATATTATTAGTCTGCTAGATAGATTATATTATATATATGGATATATTAAATTTTGATTAATTAAAAAACTTTGAAGTCAATTTTTAAATTACTATATTTAAAGGGTATTTTGATTAAAATAAAAAAAGAGGTCTTCATGTTCTTTTATGAAAATTTAGGAGTCTTTGATATTTTTTTCCCAAATCTTGGGAGTATATGTGTTGTTTCCCCTTTTCTTATGTTTTTATTGCTAATATGACCTTAGTGAAAATAGTGAATGTGAATTGTGAAGGAGGTCTTATGTTTTTATTATATTTTTACTTATTAAAAATACGTTTTTTTTTTTGGTAATTAAGCTTGTTAATCTTGCTAAGACCATCGAGATTACTTGATAATGATATCACAAGAACTTATATCAATCAATAGAATGATGAAAGCACATGATCAATTGATTATTAATTAATTAATTGTTATTTTATTATTATTATTATTAGTATTTGTTCTTTTGCATGGTAAACGAACAAAATATATCATTTTCTATAGGGAAAAGGACATACACAACCCCAATATTTAGTAAAGGGACACAAAGTCCTCCTAATATTTTAAAAAAGACATCCACACCTCTAAATTTTATAATTTTACCATTATACGCTTCTAACAATTTATTCATTATGCAATTTGTTCATATATTGTTAATAAAATTAGAAAAATACCCTCATTACCCAATTCCTCTATTTAAATTTTTGTCAATTTTTTTTCAAACTAAATAAATTTAATCCATTACGTAAGAGTAAAAATAAATAAAATTTGTGATTAATACCATAAGAATAACAATTGCTTGTGATTATTTAAACATAATTACTTTTTTTTTAAATGACAATTCTTTACATGTCAATTATTTAAACTTATATAATCAACAAAAAAAAAAGTAATCATGCTTAAATAATCACAAGCAATTATTATTTTTATGATATTAATAACTAATTTTATTTATTTTTATTCTTAAGTAATTGATTAAATTTATTTAGTTTGAAGAAAAAATTTGACAAAAATTTAAATAGAGGAATTGGGTAATGAAGATATTTTATTAATTTGATTAACAATAACAATATATGGACAAATTACACAATCAACAAATTATTAGAAGGGTATAATAATAATTACATATTAAAAATTTTTTTGGGGGTGTGTCTTTTTCAAACATTAGAGGTTTTGTGTCTTTACTAAACATCGGAGGAGATGTTTTTCCTTTCTATATGGCGATTGTCTAATAACATGCGAAGGCACGTGTTTTGATGGATTTTCGGTCAATTAGAAGCCGCAAATTCTGGGGTTTATGGACCCCGAATGATAAGGACATTGCACTTGCTACCAATGAATTTTTTTTTTTTTAAAATTAATTAGAACTATAATGCTATCAGATATTACATTATTTGGTCAGCAATCTCCTTTTGCCCCTTAGTTCTGATGATGATGATAAGGCCCAGTTTAGTATTGAAACTGAACAACTTCAACTCAAAATTATACTACTAAATTATTTGGTAAACACTAAAGTCATATTTGGAATTAAGATTGAGCCGCTGTATTTAATATTAAAATATTTGTTAAACAATAACTATTGTAACTTTTGCATGATGAAAAACTTATAATATTTTTATTATTTTTATCAAAATTATTATTTATAATTATATTTACTACATATTATCAACTTTTATTTTATAATTATAACTTTTTCCACGGTAGATATAGCTTTAAACTATAGCACATTAATACTAAACAAGATACTAACTACCGTGGCTTATAAATTATGTTAATTTAATCCATCATTAGTATAATGAAAAATCTATAATATATTTTTTTTTTGTCAAAATCATTATTTAAAAATCATATTACTATACACTACTAACTTTTAATTCATAATTATTATTTTTTTCATAGCTTCTCAATACAAGACAAAGCCTAAGAAGAAGAAGAATTCTTTAAGCATATTGTATAGATTTTGTTATCCAGGTCTTTGAATTTTCATGCCATTGAAAACTATTATTTTTAAGTCTATCCTAAGTGTCTAAGGCTCTCTTCCTTCTCTAGTTTTCTCTGAAAATTGAGAATGGAAGTTATATCTAGAATCTTTATGATTATTTATTCTTACCCACTAGTTGGGTTAAAGATACCTTTCTTAAACAGTTTCTTTCCTTAATAGCTTTCTTTGTTCCTTTTCTCTTTAAAAATCATCCTGTTGTTTCTCTTCGTTCATAGTTTCCAAGTCAGCGGGCTGGTTGGTTTTGTAAGTCCAGTTTTTTTTTAAGTTAGCCTCCTAGTTTGCAGCATGAACACGGATGAGCTGATTCGAAGATGCAAAGCCATTACAATATCAGGAGAGGGGGAGGGCAGAGTTTCACTTAGAGGAAAGTTAAAAGATAAAGGGGAAAAATTGCAGCTGGATGTCTGATCGGGAAAATTTTAACGAACAGAAATGTCAATAAAGAGGGCTTGAAAATAGCCTTACAACAAGCTTGGCAAAATATCAGAGAAGTTAAAGTTGAAAATCTCGGGGAAAATGTATTCATGTTCAAATTCGGAGCGGAAGTGGATAAAAAAACGAGTGTTGATAAATGGGCTGTGGCACTTTAATAATACCTTCATAGTTTTCACAGAGCCAGTAGGCATTGGGGACATTTCAAAGCAATCATTCACACACACATCCTTTTGGGTACAGCTTCAAAACGTGCCCATTATATGCGTGGACAAGGAAATACTAACGGAGATCGGTGGAGCGATAAGGAAAGTAGATGAGGTGGAGATAGATGCCAATGGAGATGTAATGGGACAAATAATTCGGCTTAGGGTGTCAGTGGATATAACCAAGCCATTAACGAAAGTAATAATGGTAGAGACATTGGAGGGACAAGAAGATACACAAGGAGAGGGGCAAGAAAAAATGCAGGAAGATATGCAGGGCGAAATTGGGAAAGAGGAGGGCCAAATCCCAGTCACAGTCCAATATGAAAAATTACCGGAGTTCTGCTACTGTTGTGGATGTATTGGCCACCAATATAAGGAGTGTGTAGCGTACAAAAATTAAGATAAAGAAGACTTGCCATATGGTCCATGAACGAAAGCTCAACCTACAGCTGAAAGACTAAAGCAACAGAGAGACAGGGGAAAAAAGAATGCAGCTGTACAAAACCAAGGAATGAACTCACAAAGTCCACCTAGCAATTCTAAGTCCAAAGCTATAGAAGTGCAAGCCCCAACCCGGAATGCAACACCGGATTTGGTTATTGGAGCAACCCGAAATCAAGAGATTGTAATTCCAGAGGAGCTTTCAGAGAAAGAAGACAATGATAAGGGAGCAGAGAGTGGAAGTTGTCAAAGGCTAAGGGAGTTAGCCAGTGAAGTCTACATCAATAGGGGAACAGAGGTAGAGGCGGCTAATGCAAAGGGGAAAGAAACAGAGTGGGATCCAAAAAAGTTAAAGGAAAAGCTGAATTTGGCAATGAAGGAAATTTGTGGCGGGAAAATAGAGCGGGATACCGAAAGTCCAAGCTTAAACATAAACGAAGGAAAAAATAAAGGAGTGGCAACTGGGCCTAAGGCACCTATGACAAAGCCCAAACGTAGAAAGTGGAAAATGCAAGCTAGGCAAGATGACAAGGGAAGAGACAAAGGGACTGAGTTGCAAAATGGGCCAAATATTGCCAAAAGGCTAGCAAGTGAAGTGACGGAAATGAAGTGGGATAGCCCAAGAATGGAAAGAAAAAAAATGAATGGCCCCATGGAAGTAATGCTTTTTGCTTCCCCAAAGCAAAACATAAGCTAGACATGGAGAGGAGGGAAAAACAAACCGATGGAACAGGAGAGATGGTAGTAGAATTTCCAGAAGCACAATCGGCGGAGGCTGGATACCAGCCCCGCCGACAGCCATAAATGTTAGTAGTTGGAATGTTCGGGGTCTGGGGAGCAACCCGACGTTCCGCGAAGCTCAAAAGCTGCTCCAAATGCATAGGCCTAAGCTCGTTTTTCTTTGTGAGACCAAGTCAACACAGAGGCAGATGTAAGAAAAAAGCCAGAAATTTAATTTTGAAAATTGTTTCCAAGTCGACAGAACTGGAAAGAGAGGGGGATTAGCCCTAATGTGGGATTCGGATTTGAAGGTAAAAGTAAAGTCTTGGAGTAGACATCATATTGATGCGGTTGTTTGTGCTGAAAATGAAAGTTACTGGAGATGTACAGGCATCTATCGGCACCCAGACATGAGTCAAAAGCATCATACATACACACTCCTTAAAAGGTTATCCAACTTATCTTCTCTACCTTGGTTGTGCTTTGGAGACTTCAATGAAATTTTGTGGCCTTGTGAAGAAGATAGGGGGAAACGATAGAGATGTTAGTTTAATGAAAAATTTCAGAGAGGTTGTTAAGGAATGTAACCTGATAGATTTAGGGAGTAGTGGGTGCCCAGTGACATGGTCGAACAAAAGGCATGGCCATTGTTTGATCAAGGAAAGATTGGATTGTTTTCTATGCAATAAAGAATGGGGAAACTTGTTTTTAGAAATAGTCGCGGTAACTCTGGAGACATAGACGTCGGATCACAACCCTATTTTGATGACAATTGTGGAAAAAAGGAAGAGGGCTAAGATATAAGAAAAGAAACTTCCCCTGGGTGCATTATAAAGATTTATGGAGCTCATATGACAAATGTAGAGAGATAATGAAGATGAAGTGGCTGGATCAAGGAGATTAGAGTCATGAAAACGCAATTGAAAGCTTCATGAAAACAACAAAAGAATCAATGATTCAACTTCAAATGTGAGCGGAGAAGAACCGGGAGATAGAAGGCAAAAGTGGAGAAGGCGACATGTGAGCTCAAAGAAGTCAAGCAACGAGGCCAACATTATGAGGAGGGTGAGCTGGTCAAAAGATTGGAAAAACATATTGATAACCTCCTTTTAGAGGAAGAAATATACCAAGGAGATCCGTAGTAGATTGGTTGCAAAGGGACAAAATACAAAATTCTTCCATACAAAAGCATTATCGGGGAAGAAGAAAAACAAAATATGGGGAATCTTAGACGAAGACGGAAACTGGACTGAGGAAGAAGACGTAAAAAGCATGTTTTGCAACTATTTTGCAAATCTTTTCACTACAATAAACCCCTCTCAAACTCAAATGGAAGAGGTGCTGCAAACAATGCCGAGCAAAATAACAACGGAAATGAATGAAGAGCTGGATAAACCTTTCAGTGCAGAGGAAATAATAACAACTCTATCTCAGATGTGCCCAACAAAAGCCCCTGGACCAGATGGATTTCCAGCAGTTTTTTTTCAAAAACATTGAAAATCAGTGAGCAAAGGAGTGCTGACAACCTGCCTCAACATCCTTAATGAAAGAGGTAACATTACCCCTCTCAATCACACATTGCATTGATACCTGGTTGAGAAGCCAAGACAAGTGAAATTTAAGCCTATTATGTGGTCATTGGCTATGAGTGTTTACATAAAATAAGGCTCAATAAGGGGAAAAAAAGGGGCTAGTAGCTTTAAAGCTTGACATTAGTAAGGCCTATGATAGAATTGAATGGGGTTTCTTAGAGAATGTTATGGAAAGATTAGGATTTTCCCCCAAGTGGATTGATTTGATAAAGAGGTGCATCTCAACAGTTTCTTTTTCAGTTCTAATTAATGGTGCTACAAAAGGAATGATTCACCTACAGAGGGGGTTGAGGCAAGGTTGCCCTTTGTCCCCTTATCTTTTATTCTCAGGAAGGCTTCAAATTTGCAACAGTAATCTAAGAAAGTCGATCCAAGGCCCAAAATTCAGCAGCAACTTGTCAATTACCCACCTTCTTTTTGCAGATGATAGCCTTATCTTTACAAGGGCTGATCCGACAGATTGTAGAAGGCTGAAGATAATCTTTGACAGTTATGCAGCTGCATCGTGACAAATTTTCAATTACGAAAAATCCTCGATGTTCTTCAGCGAAAACATCAAAGTCAGGCAAATAGAAGAGATAAAAAACATATTCCAGCTCAATGTGGTATCCAGGCATGAAAGATATTTGGGGCTGCCATCTATGGTGGGGAGGAAAAAATTAGTTTCTTCAACTATATTAAACTAAGAGTGTTGAACAAAATTTCCAGCTAGCAGACAAAGCTATTTTCAAGCGGAGGGAAAGAAGTGTTAATCAAAGCAATAGCACAAGCAACCCCTGCTTATGCAATGAGTGTGTTTAGAATTCCAGTGGGTGTTTGTGCTGACATCCAAAAGGAAATAGCTCGTTTTTTGTGAGGAAAAAAAATCACAAAGGCATTCACTGGTTGAGGTGGGAAGAAATGTGCAAGTCTAAGGAGAAAGGAGGGATGGGTTTTAGAGAGCTATCTAGTTTTAACCAGGCTTAGAGAATAATTCAGTTCCCGAACTCCTTAATGGCAAGGGTGCTCCAAGCTCAATATTTTAAAAAAACAGATTTTCTGAATGCAAGCTTGGGATACAGGCCATCGTTCATATGGAGGAGTATCCTCTGGGGTAGACAAGTGTTTCAACAAGGATTGAGATGGAGGATAGGATGTGGGGACCAAGTCAGAATTTACAACAACAATTGGGTTCCTAAATTTTCAACCTTTAAGATTTTGTCAGCACCAACCTTGCCTTTAGATGCTTCAGTCTCCATATTGATTGATGAAGAGCATAAATGGGATGAAACTTTAATAAAGCAGCATTTCACACCTGAAGATGCAAAACTGATTTTGAAGATTATGCTACCAAAGAGGCCGAGGCCAGATAAGCTCATATGGGGCTTTGACAAGCATGGTAACTATGCTGTGAAGAGTGGATATCAGGTGGCTTTGAAGCTGAAATTCCCAGACTGGCCAAGTACTTCAAAAAGAAAATCATTGGAGTAGCAAACAAATTGGAAATTAGATCTTCCAAAGAAGGTAAAGATCTTCATGTGGAGGGCAACCCAAAATCTTCTTCCAGCAACCGAGAATCTCTGGAAAAAGAAAGTTCTAAAGTAGCCTTGATGTCTGAGATGTGGCAAGCAAAGAGAGAATACCACCGATGCTCTTCTTATTTGCAAAGCAGCTAAGAAAACATGGAAGCTCACTGACTTTGCGGGTGAAATGAACCTTTTTACAAATCAAGATATGTTGAGTGTTTTTCAAGCTTTGACTGCAAAAAAGAATAAGACAGAGATGGAGTTATTTATTGCAATCTGTTGGGCAAATTGGCATTCAAGGAATCTTTTTACCTTTGAAGGAAGAATTCCAAGTGTCATAAAAAAAGTCAAGCTATCGTGGAAGCCTACAAAAATTAAGCCACCACCGCCTTCCTCTGCCGCACCTTTAACAGAGCAATCTTGGAAACCCCCACCAACAGGATGCCTAAAGATAAATGTGGATGCAGCTACGAAGAGCCAAAAAAAAGTAGCAAGCTTAGGAGTAGTGATTAGAGACTTCAAAGGAGAATTTGTGGCAGTAGCTCAAAAACAGGAAAGATTCTTTGGAGATGTTCTTGCAGCAGAAGCACAAGCAATTCAGTTGGGTTTGGAATAGAGATGGCAAAAATACTCACTTTGGTTGGACGGACCAGACCGTTATTAGGGGTATTACCCTTACCGAGTATGCCGTCGGGTAGGTCTTGGACATCACTTGATAAATTCGGAACCCGGATTTTATTAAAAAAATATTATAAAATATATATTATTTTAAATATTTGTATTTATTTGACTCATTTATTACACATATATAAAGTTTTAAACACTTAAAGTTTATATTTTCAAGTTAAATTTCATTAAAATAAATTTAAAACTTATAAAATTACCAAAAAATAAAAAAAATATACACATATAATATTAAAAAATATAAAATCCAGACCAATAAAACCCCAGAAACCCTACATCATCAGATCCGGGCATGGTCCGGTCATTGCGATACCCGGACCCGACCCGGAGTTTTGCCATCCCTAGTTTGGAAGTTGCAGAAGCTACAGGAATCTGATTGCAAAGAAACTGTAGATTTGGTGCTGGAGAGAAAATGCAGCAGAACTAAAGTTGACTGGATCATTACAGATATTCAAGAAAGCCTCAAAAGGATGAAGGGCACCAAAATTCAACATATCTCAAGACTCTGTAACGATACTGTTCACTCAATAGCCAAGTTGGCTATAAACAAAGCAGAACCTAACATGTGGATTGAGAACTGTCCAGCTCATCTCTTGTTTTTATTCCCAGTTTCGTGTTAATGAAAGCTAAGCTTTTCTATAAAAAAAAAAAAAAAAAAAAAGAATCTTCATGCCATTGTAAATTTTCATGTTTATTAATATAGATCCTTAATCTCCTAATATTTTTGTCCACTATCAGCTAGAACCATTATAACATTTTTCATGAATAAATTCATAGAAATTATTGAACCATTTTGATTTTGGAGGACGGTTATTCATCCTCCCTTTGTCCTATTTTGATTATGAGTTGTAACTGGAGAACCATACAAATTACTACGGAGTAAAAAATGTTGGAACCAAATCATTATTAAAATGGAGCAAAATCTAGAATCGAAAAAAGAAAGTGTATAAATTACATCTTCATCTCACACTAAATAACTCATCATACAGTTACCTGCATCTAAGGCTTCCATTAAACATGCTCAATGCTATGGCAAATAATGGGGGAAGACCGCCAAAATTTAATTTTATGACCATATGAATTAAACTTCTGTTTTAGCAATTCTGCAAGTCTAATCTGGAACATCTTTGATTTCCCTGGTCACTGGTCAGTAGCATCTTTAACTGGCTCTGGTAGGCTCTTTAACACCTGTATAAGCAGTTCAAAGTAATTGTAGCACATACGTAGATAAGTTATATATAAAAAGCCTTCCCAAGCTTAAGACAATAAGACGCGGTAAACACTGATTACCTGATAAAGATGCCAGGAAGCAAAAGCATCTGTTGCGGCATACAGTAGCTGGTCCTTCGATATAACATCTGCTTCCCAATTTCCAAGTCTGATTCTATTGGGCTTCTTAAGCTTCAAAGTTTGAGATATTTAATTAAGATTCCCCATCTAATATGCTCACCTCTAACACAGAGCATACTACAACTATAAACAAAACAACGTACCCAAAACAACTAGACAAAATTAGTAATTTGACTTTTCAGTTGAGTGCCAGAAATCTTAATGTCTGTTAGATTTTAAAATCCTATAATCCCCAGAACATTTCTCCACTGAGTACTGCTTATTAGGATCATGAGCGACGATCAAAGAAAGAAAAGGGGATGAAAAGAACAAATAAATGGAATGATAAATATTATACACAGCTAAAAAGGTGGCCATGTGATACTATAGATTGATCATCCTCCCACTGATGTAAATATGGGTCTTTGACACATTCCACCAGTTTCATACACATCATGAGCAACTGATTACAGTTAAGTACCTTGTAGTTAGATTAGATACACCAGTCTAAAACTTATAAGAAGGAGCTTCTTTCCACTCCTTCGAATTTCTTGTACAGTGACCATCAAATTCATAGGGCTGATGATGTATGTGTAATCAACTTCTGAATAGCTTAAAAGCAAAAACATAAATTCTCAAATGTCCATGTTAGAACATTAATTTGCTCCTATACACACATAAAACCCTCTAGTGGCCAACCTTTTGAGGAAATTACAGTCGGGTAATGCAAGAATAACTTACCCAACACTAGGAGGCAAGCTAACAAAATCTCTTCTAGTACAAGGACCTATATTTTGCAACTATTAAAAACTTCGCATAAAACAACAAAGTTTCGGTGTTGACGCTGGCAATGAAATCTAGGTTGATGAGGTATGAAGACTTGAATATACTACTGGTTAAAGTAGGTGAGAAGAGAATACTGAAGCAGACATGGCTGCTGCAACAGAAACTCTTCACATGGACCTGGTTCAATAACTAATCTTTTTTTTTTTTATTCGGGGGTCTGAATGGAGTTCAAACACTGATCTAGATTGCCAAAACAAGGAAATTATATGCAGTTAGGAGTTAGGAACGTGAGATAGCAAAATAACAATTCGCCTATATTTAGAGAAATGCACAAGATAATGCAGTTGCAGAAAGGCATCATTTTACAGATTCAGGACTGCTCTTCTGGGAATTTCCATAAAGTTTTATCCAGCAGACTAGGATAGATACCTCCTTGCAAACAAGCATCTCGGACAGTGATGCAAGACTCCATTTTTTACCATCTCCGCCAATCTTATCTTTTGCTAGATAGGAAAGATCCTCAGAAGCTTTGACAGATACATTATAGTCTCTGTAAACTTTACCAGCATCACCGCCTATCCCAACTCCAACCTGTACAGGCATCAATCATTGAGATCAATTAATATAGAATCTAGGAATTTCTGTACTAAATGGTTGAATTTTCTGTATGAGATATTACAAACTTTTAAAATTGTAGAATCTTCAAGCAGCAGTTGCAGGCTCGGAGGGATTCCTGAATGAATAATTTGCATGACATAACAATTGTTGCTGTCTCCGCATATCTGCATAACTGCAGCTTTTCCTGGTAAAACACCTGCATCAATTCTCTGAACATGATTAACAACATCCAAAAGAAATAAACTAATACAAAAAAGAAACTCTCATCTCTAATTATAGTGGATCTATCATATAGTTTGGTTTTCGTAAGTCTCAGAATTATTTTGATTGAAAATGTTGGGAGTTCACAATTCCGCTTTACACTGGACTAACTTTCAAGGAAGTATATAAGTCAACACAAATTAAGCAAGTTCTTTTTCCCCAGTTACACAATTAGTGGGGATTCCCAAATATAAAACTAAATGAAAAATATAAAGTAGGACCAACACTAAGCAATGGTTGTTTTTACTTTCTTCAATATATCTGCAGTATCAAACTCCTTGTTTAATCCCTTAACACTCTCCTACGCAGATAACAGAAAATTAGTAAATGCGATACTAAAATATCCTTAATTAAAGAAAACTTATGTTACAAGTAGTTGATTAGTTAGCATTACAGCTACCCAGCACAAAGAGCAAATAGATGAATATCCGCATTTTCTGCTTCAAAAGCAAATTCAAGGCGTTGGTTTTAATTCATAACCAACAATACAGCCTCAACAGATCACTCAAGAAAGAAAATCCACTACATGCTTCAATCTCTAGACACATTAACATTCAAAGGTCAGCATTCCAAGTTGTAAAAGTGAAAATTCAATGACATGGGCAGATCGACTAGCAGAATTTTAAAAACCGAATTACCTTTTCTGAAAGTGGGCTTCCACTCAATGTCAAATCCAACAACGACCTGCCCTGCTTCACTTTTATTAGCTTCAAGAATCCGTCGAAGCTCTATTGCGGCCTTCTCTACCTCTGTTGAAGTTCTGCTATACAAAATTTGACCTCCAAACCTCATTGCAGGGTATTTCAACATCAAGTTAGCTCCTAGATTGAATAAAATAAATATCACAACATTATAACACTGCACTTTTTTCCAACTTCAACTCTAGTAAGAAAATGCAAAACAATATATTTAGGTTACATTTAGGACTTTTTCCAGCAGCTATCACTTTTAAACCATAGTGGTAAATGGTTGGGTAAATTTGATAAGGTGATTTTACACCACAATTGTTTGATGAAAAATCTACACGATTCTTATCATTTTTTCAAGATTATTACCTTTAAAAGTCATATTTAGCATTATTATCAACTTTTATATAGATGCTTCCATTTTATAATAGCTGTAACTTCTAAGCCACAACACCAAACAGAGCCGTAGATAAATTTAGATCAATCCCACATTGTTAAACCAAATCCATGATGCAAACTACAAACCAAAAAAATGCAATTGCAAGATTGTCTAAAGCTTAATTCCATAAAAGAAATGCACAGTAACAATTACTGTCGATTAACCCCACATTAACATTATTCAAAACAAAGAAACAAAAAAACCAACTAATAATAATTTTTTTCAGTTAATAAGTAAGCAAAGCTAAAACCAGAGTGAGCAAAAGTGAGGAAATAGATGGGACCTCGGCAATTTGATAGAGAAAACGAAGGTGAAGAAGGTGAAGCAAGAAGTGAAGAGGGCAACCGGCGGGAAGTTATGGGCATGGGGCGATGGGTATGATTCTTATGAACAGGAGGACTGAATTGTCTTTTCCTTGGGATTGACGGTTCATATGCGGCTTCTATTGCTTCAACGATTTCGAGTTCGTGTTCCGTGATGGGCTCATCGTCGTCCCCTCCTTTTTCGACCGAGTTCTTTTCCATTTTGGGTTAAATTGGAGGGAGTGCAAAATTTCAAAGACAAAATTTGGATCCTTATTTTTATTTGACTTTTGTTTGCACGTTTTGTAAATCTAAACCCAAACCATTTTCGAAAATTATTATCATAAGTACATATTATTTTTTAAAAATTCAAATAAAGACAAAATTTAAAGATCTAATCAATTAAATTCACCTCTACTTATTTTTTTAACTATATTTTTTTTATATATTTAGGAAAAAGCACACCTACACTCTAAAGTTTATAGAAATAATCATGTAAATCTTTAAATTTTAAATAAAAGATACGTAAACATCTTCTTTATTATAATATCATTTTACTCTATTAACTCAAAAAATTGACTCCAATGTCTTATAATAAATAAAAATCATAATATTAAAATAAATATAATAATATATACATTTTAAAATAATTTAATATTAAAAACATTTTAAAAATTTACAATCTTATATTATATTAAAATTTTTTATAATATATGGAAACATAATATTAAAATAAATATATAGAAATTTAAATTATTTATAATATTATATAAAATAATGTTAATATGATTAATACATGAGATATGTTTTATTAATTGTAAAATCTATTTAACCCAAATATTTATTTTAAGTTTTTATAATGATATGGATATATTATTAAAATAAATATAATAATTTATATTTTAAAATTTATTTATTATTAAAAAATATACTAATATTATTTGTTACTAAACAAATTAAACTATTTCAATTATATTTTTATTTATAAAAAAATTTTAAAGTCAATTTTTTTATTTACTATCTATAAACGGTATTATACTCAAAAGAGGATTTTAATATTTCTTATTAAAAATTAGATGATTTTACATGACTATCTTCCTAAACCTTGTGCCTGTAAGTATTATTTTCTCTTGTATTTAACCACTGAGATTATTTTGACATGTTTAATATTAACTATTTTATCACCATAAGATAGAAGTACTAAGGCCATCTCCAATGGGTAACACCATTTTACAGAACACCAACACAAAAACGAATTTTTCACACCAAATTACTATTTCATCTCCAACCCATTTACACCAATTTTACACCAAAAAGAATATTCTTCTTTTTATTCTTTTAATCATCAAGAATTAATTCAATTAACACAATAAATATAATTATTAATGTAGATAATTAAGTAATAATTAATTTTATATCGATTAAAAAAATATAAAAAATAATTAAATTTACATTTAATTAACTAAATTACTACATTATGAAATTAAACATTATATTAAGATAGAAAAATGCAACAACAATAATAATATTCTAGTTATTCGAATTACTAAATTCATAATTAAACATTACATTAATATAGAAAAATACAATAACAATAATAATACTCTAATTATTTGAATTGCTAAATTCATAATTAAACATTACATTAATATAGAAAAATACAATAACAATAATAATACTCAGTTATTCAATTACTAAATTCATCCCATAAACGATCAATTAGTGATTTTGAGTGCAATGAGCCTCTTTATCCTCGATTTGTTTGTGTCGAGCAACAAATTCTTGAAATCTAAAGATTCTCATCTACCCTCATATCATCTACCCTCTTTATTATTGTTGTTGCATTCAATGTCATCCGTTGGATGGATTTCATTTATTTTCATCCATTAGATTTACTTTTACCATATCTTATCATATCTACACATTATTCAAAATTTGAAGATAAGGATTCTCTCATATTCAATGTCATCCGTTGGATGGATTTCATTTATTTTCATCCATTAGATTTACTTTTACCCTATCTTATCATATCTACACATTATTCAAAATTTGAAGATAAGGATTCTCTCATATTCAATGTCATCCGTTGGATGGATTTCACTTATTTTCATCCATTAGATATGTTTCTTTTTCATCTATAAATACCATTGTAAACTTCACTTCACTCAAACATATCTCTTCAACCATTTATTCTATAAAATGGCTCCAACTCCAAGAAGTACTTCATACACCCATGAAGAAGATATACACTTATGTCATATATATCTTGATATTTCCCAAAACCCCATTGTTGGTATAAATCAATCTCGAGATGCATTTTGGTCTCGAGTTGAAATTGAATACAATAATTCTAAACCGAGTTCGCCACTCAAGTTCGACCAAGGAGATCTTTGCAAAACGAATGCAAAGTATTCTAGCAGTTGGAAAGCTGAGAGGATGCGTTCGACAAATTGAAAATCAAAATCCAAGCGGTGCTTCCGAACAAGATATTGTAAGTTTATATTACATCTTTACTATTTTTATCTTACACTTATTTTATATCTAACATTTTAATTACATTATTTTGTAGCTAAATCGAGCGAAGGTGTTACTGGCACAAGATAAGAATTACAATAAAGGGTTCAAATTTGATCATGTATGGCCTATCCTTAAAGATATTGAAAAATTTGGAGATGATCATAATAATGCAACACCATACTTTCAAAGGCAAAGTAGCGAATTTGTGTCATCACAATCAGATTCTGCCGCTCCGGAATCTCCAACATCAGCATCTCCTGGTCTATCATCATTTTCACTAAATATAAATGATGAGCATATTGACAATCGTTCTACCCAACGACCCATTGGAGTAAAAAAGGCAAAAGGAAAAAGGAAAGTTGAAGATCAAAATTCACTAGTTATTGATACTATTAAAGAAGACAATCGATGACTTTATGAAATTCTTAAAAAAGGAAGTGAAGATAGGCAACAAAATTATCAAATTCAAATGATACGAGCCCAAAATGAGAAAAAAAAATTGGAGTTGGTCACATATCGTGAAGAAAATAAAATTTTACTTAAAGATTTAAATTCGATAAGTGATCCGAGCTTACGTCAATATTTTCAAGATGAACAAATTAAGATTTTGCAGAGAAGATCTCAGCAAGGTCAAGCATCTCAAAATACTTCTAATAATTTTGGCCAATATTTTGATGATATTGGAGGATCTACTAATGATCTCCAAGATTATTAAATAATTATTCTAATTTATGCTAGTAGTAGTAGTAGCTTTTTTAATTTGTGTTAATTTAATTTTGTATTTTTAATTTTGTAATGCTAGTAGTAGTAGATTTTTTAATTTGTGTTAATTTAATTTTGTATTTTTAATTTTGTAATATGTAATCTAGTAATTAATGTTATTGGCATTTAATTTTGTTAATTATTATTATTATTAATTTTTGTGTTGAATTTTTTCATTTAAAATATTATTATAATATTAAAAAATTAAAATAATAATAATAACAACAAAAATAATAATAATAATTTAAAATATTATATAAAATAGGACATATATGTAAATAAGAAAAAATAATAAGGATATTTGAGATTTTTTTCCCCTAGCACCAAATGAATAGTGTTGCACCATATTTGGTGCAATACTATTCATAACACCATTTTGGTGTAAATTATGGTGTCCCATTGGAGATGCATTTTACACAAAAAATGGTGTAAAAGGTGATTTGGTGCAAATTATGGTGTTGCATTGGAGATGGGTAAATACCCAAATATTTACTTGAACTTTATTTTTAAATACTAAATTTAATGTTTCTAAATGATGTATAAGTACTACTTTATTAGTACGGTTATTAATATTCAACCAAACTAATAAAATGTAATTATGACATGTGTCCTATTGAAATTATTAATTTTTTTATTAAACATATTGTATTATAAATGTAAAACTACAAGCCCGAACTATTAGTTATAATAAAACTATAAGGGAGCGTTTATTTTTTTGTTTAAAGTCTAAATATGATTGAATTCAGCTAAAGTTTAAAGAGATTTGAATATAAATGTGTAAATAACATTTTTTAATTACTAAATATAAATGGCATTTTGTTTGTTTTCATAAATCACACATTTGAAATTTGATTATTTGACATGCTTGTCCTTGTAAATATTATGTACTTTTGTTATAAATTTTAATGACATGTTTGATTTGAAGAAATGAAAGGAAAAGAGAGAAGAGAAAAAAGAAATAAGTAGAGAAGAGATTAATTTCATTTCAAACCAAATAATAAAATTAAGAATGACATCATTTTTCCTCATTTTCTCTCCCTCTCTCTCCTTTCCATTTCTCTCCTCTCCTCTCATTCCTTTCAACCAAACATGTTATAAGAGTTAAATACATGGACGTTATACTTATAATCAAACATATATAGAACTATGTAGTAATTGACAATTGGGGGAAAAAAAGAAAGAAAGAGCGAAAAGTAGGAAATTATCTCCTAATCATTTTAAGAATATCAAAAGTGCAAATAACTACTTTAAAATTTTGATAATATCTCATTATCACCTCAAGTTTCAGTTTGGTATTGACTATCAACTTTTTTATTAACTTAAAAAATCTAAAGGAAAAGACTATTCTACCCTAAAGTCTCCCAAAATGTCATTTTACCTTCTTAAATGAATTTAAAGGCAAAATAGACTTTTAGATTTTTTAACAATGGTTAATAGAGTTAACATAAAAGTAGCTGGTTGATATAAAACCAAAACTTGGGGTAGTTCTCAATAATATTAGAATCTCCTAGTAGCTACTTGCACTTTCAATATTCTTAAGATAATTGAGAAATAATTTCCTTTAAAAAAATATGATTATATTACTCCAAATGCAAAAGTTAATAAAAAATTTATTCACTTATGTATATATGAATTCTCATGTCAGTGATTGTATTAAATTTATAAAATTGGCATATATGACTATTTGCACTTATAGAGTGGATTACTTGTTCTTTTAACTCGTGATGGTAGCTTATCTTAATAGTTATGTTGATTTTGATAATCTATATATTATGTAGATCCAAAAACGAATTAAGCCTAAACTTTCAGGGTATGTCCAACCAAAGATTTTTCCCACCCAATAGTAAAATCATGCAAATAAAGCAAAAGCAGGTCTCATATAAAGGACATAATGGAAATGTGCAACTACATGATAATGTCATCTAGAGCAATGTCTATCGCAATATCGCAAATTTTGTCGGGAATTTAAAAAGGGGAGAAAGAATGTGTTTTGATGATTATACTGTATGTTATATTTTAATGGCTAATTCTCAAAGAACTTAATCAATACATAAGGCTTTAATTGGTCAAGATCAAAATGGATCCAAAAACAGAGAAGAAATCGACAAGAACAAAGAATTTAAGAAACAACACCGTGTACAAGCTTCTAATTCGAAGAAAAAATTAACAAGCTTTTATTACTTAAATAGATTACAAATAGATCAAGCTTTTAAAGGACATTACAAGGATCACTTTAAATCAAGAATTGCTTATTTTGGTTAAGAAACGAATGAGGAAAACGCTCACACATCAAGTGTTGTGTATCCACCCTTTTATTTTGAAAATTTTCCAGAAATAGCCTAACAACTTTAATAACTTTTGGCCATGTCAGCAACATTTTACAAAAAGCAACCCCTCAACTGAAGTTGATCTGTAAAATGGCTGAGCAACTTTCCCTCAATTGTATTTTGGTCCCAAAATCATATTACATGTCCTCACACTATACTTGATGAAGTTCTTATGAGATCTATGATTGATGATTCGATGCTGCTTTTTTTTTTTACTTTATTGACAAATTGTTGAATGTGCATTATTTGTTTGCTTTAAATGATATCAAAAGTGGGAGAAATATGTGTACTTTGAGACATTGAGGTGTATGAGATTATTTAAGTTGAATTAAAATGTTATATTAGATCTCTGATGAGCTTAGTTATCTTGATCTCAAAATGTGATTATTGATTATGGATTAGTGCTGAAAAGACTTTCTAATGATGTCCAAATGGGAAGAGAAAGAATGTATTTTGATATGATAAAGTGCTTATGTGTTTGATAAGATGAGATCCTTTTTGAAAAATTCTTGCATTCTTGATGACATTATAGTGAAATGCTTTAATTATGGTTTATTGCTTAATTGACTAATCTTGATATTCGTGTAGTGTTTTTTGTGTTTTGATATTTTATATACTCATTTCATACTTGGGGGAGCTCTGTATTTGTCGAAAATCTTGTTGTTAAAATCCTTTTATTATTGTCAAAATACATAGAGTGTTTATCATCATGAAAAAGAGAGTGATTATTGATCTAAAGGTTATCAAAACCCTGACTTTGATGATAATAAAGCATATGTTAAGGATGAAATAGAAAATATACTCTTCAGTTTTATTAGCTCTTGAAGGACAAAAACCATCCATGTAAGATCAATTTTAAAGCACTCAATAGGCAAAGCTAATCAAGTTAAAGACAAGCATTAAAGATACTAACTTAAGTAATCTATCATTTCACATTTCTCGTAAAGTTAGTATGATTAATGTGTTCGTGATTAAACATTTGAAAGCTCAAATCATTATCATAATTATGACATTTAAATCCATTATTGTTTTCATATTATAGAGATCATATACTCCAAAAAAATGAAAATCAAGTGTTTTTATCAAAATGGTTGTTTTTCAAGTATATGGACTAATTAAAAAAGTTTTGGAAATGTTGAAATCATACAAGTATTATTTGAAATTTTGTAAAAGACATGCAAGTGTTGCTTGAAATTATGAAAAAGGACTTATTTGAAAGATTTTATAACATGTTAGGATAGTATGTAATTTTAAAAAGTTTGGAGGCTAAATTATAAAATTTAGAAAATTGAGAAATTAGCGATCATCTGCCTCCCAGTTAGCAGTCATCCGTTAATATTCTAAAACATTCTATCCTTCAAATGGTTATTCCAATAAACTATTTAGGCTTAAATTTTTAAATCTATTTCAAATAGTAGCATGCCACATCAGCAAGCATGCATTTGTTTCACGATAGCAAACATAATGTCTTTCTTCAATAGAGTAAATGCTATCTTCTTGATCCATTTATATAAAGTCAACTCTAATTTTTTTTTCATATCTTTTTGCTCAGCTAAAACTTGATCATTCAAAGCATTCTTAGGCTTTAATTTAGGGATGGCAATTATGGGCTTGGGCTGGGCTTTTCAAAGCCCAGCCCAAGCCCACATCATCACATCAAGGTCCAGGCCCTTCAAAAGCCCGCCCAAATTGGACGGGCTGGGCTTGGGCCTGGGCCTATGCGGGCCTGGGCTTTTTAGATTAATTATAAAATATTTTTTTAATTAAGAAAAAATATTTAAATTAAAGATAATAATCTAATATATAATAAAATAACAGTCAAATACGTAAACTATTAGTAATATAACCTAATAAATAACAAATACTAATATAAAAAATTAAACTAATTTGGTATTTTGAGTTTTTTCTTTTTTTATTTAAATTAAATTTATTTTTTATTTATAAATTAATAAAGCCCGGGCCAAGTCCGGACTTTTTTGCGAAGCCCTTATCCAGGCCCAACGCATGCGGGCCGGGCTGGGCTTGGGCCGGCCCGAGCTTTTTTGCCACCCCTACTTTAATTTGTTTCCTTGCATGCATTAATTCATTATTGAGCAATCACTTACTAGTATACTCTTATGAGAAGTGTGTTCTTTCCAAGCTTCATATCACCAATGAAATTAAGTGATTGTAAGTGTATAAACACTTAGTGAACGAGGTGCGGGATGCACACCTTAAATTTGTAAAGGTATATTAACACATTAAAAAGTCAATTATAATCTTCAGAGCCTTAAGATATAAGACTTCTTATTAATCATCGAACTTAGTTTGCTTGAAGGTGTGGACGTAGAAGGGTTTGCCAAATAGTATAAAATTTATTGTGTTTGTTTTCTCAACTCTTACCCTTTTAATTTACTTATTATTGTTGCTATTATTTTTGTTGGATGGTTGTATTGCTACTAAAGAATTTTTTAGAACCTAATTAACCTCCCACCCCCCCACCCTCCCTCCGCTTCGGTTGTTAACCTAGAATTCTAATATTAATTATAGGCTTGTGTTTTGTACCAATTTAGAGGCACAACTTGTGCATTTAGATTTGTAATATTACGTGATTGATGAAATTACTATTAAGTCATGTATTCTTCCTTTTATAAGATTAGTTATATACTATACATATGTATTCATACAAGCAACGCAAAACAAAATACATAGAATCAACGATTTACAAATTGTTCTTTTTTTATTTATTTCTACTCTCTAATTTACAATATTTACTATCAAATCATCATTAGGTATGATTACCAAGTATGCTGCTATGATTACCTAGTATGTTGCTCTCGTATAAATAAGGTGCTATTTGCTTTTTTGTCTAATTCTGAATTTAACTTTTTTAAGATATTTACTTATTTTTCATTATTTGTTTTCTTAATTTATTACTTGTTGTCAAACAATTTTATCTAAATAAAAAATAGAAAAAATCTACTTTTATTTGAAATCTAAAATCTAAATGGAAAATAAGGAGAGACATTGTTTTTGCTAAGCACAAAGTTTGGATGGCCCAAGCACAAAGTTTTATAAGTTTGGGTAATTAAGCAATTAAAGCAAACTTGAAGGGGGCAAAAGAAATTTGGCTTTAAAAAGCAAGCAGCTAGTCTTGGCAATTTGACCCGACTGGCCTGACCATAATTTTTTAGTCTTTGACCCGAATATTCGGGTTTCGGGTCAGGCTCAGGTCAAAATATTTAGGCCTAATCAAATTTCAGGTCAGGGTCGGGCTTAGCTCGGACTTAAGCTAACCCGACCCAACCCTGTTTTAAAAAAAAACTAGTTACACACACGCACATCACAGTATCACATACCCACACATCACAGCATCAGTGCATCACACACGCACACATTAATACATCACATACCACACACATATAAAACTCACAATTCACAAAAGCAATCAGCCCTTAGTCGTGACGTGATCCAGAAAAACCTTAAATCAGCCACTTAGCCACCGCAGCGAGCACTGTCACCGTCCACCGTGCGCCTACCGTGCCATTCTAACCGCTCGCCTGCCCCACTTCAATCAGCCGGCAAACTATCTCCATTTGTCTCACTTGCAGCCTGCTGCCCTACTCTAATCAGCTGTGCAACACCGCAACTTGAGCAAGCCAGCGACCATCATTACTTAGTCAGCCACGCACACACTCTGTCGCCGACATTAGCTTTGGTAATTTCATAAATATTAATTAATTTTTTCATTTAAGCTTATAATTTAATTTATAATTTTAGCTAAATATATTCATGATAATTATATAGTTACTGTACGTATTATGTTGTAGCTAAATATAAGGTATATATGAAGTTATAAATATTAATTATTATGCTTTAATTGTAAATTAAGTTTAATCATATTTTAAGTTTATAATTTTATAAATATTAATTAATTTTTTTAGTTAAGCTTATTTGTTCATGATGATTATGTAGTTACTATGTTTTTATTTGTATAAGACATGGATTTTTTTTTTTTTTTATGTTGGGTTGTGGAATTGAATTGTGTATACTTGAAATGGTTGTGGAATTACATTGTGTGTTTTTAATTTAATTGCATTATGTGATTTTAATGTTGAATTTTGGAATTGAATTGTGTGTGGGGTTGAAATGGTTGTGGAATTGAATTATGTGTTTTAAATTTAATTGCATTGTGCATTTTTAATGTTGGATTGTGGATAAAGTAGAAGCCCTCTTTCGAAAGTACAACATCACTCGCAAGATGTCTACATCCTACCATCCACAAACTAGTGGGTAAGCTGAGGTGTCTAATAGGGAAGTGAAATCAATCCTTGAAAAGACAGTTAATCCGAATAGAAAAGAATGAAGCCTACGGCTTGATGATGCACTTTGGGCATATAGGACTGCATACAAAATGCCTATTGGTATATCACCCTATATGTTGATATATGGTAAAGCTTGTCATCTTCCAGTGGAACTTGAACATAAAGCTTGGTGGGCCGTGAAACAATGTAACATGAAATTGGATGCCGCCGGCCAACACAAAAAGTTCCAATTGCAAGAATTAGAGGAAATTCGAAATGATGCCTATGAGAATTCACGAATTTATAAGGAAAAGACTAAGGCATTTCATGATAAACAGATCTTGAGAAAGAATTTTGAAGTTGGCCAGAAAGTTTTACTATTCTATTCTCACCTTAAGTTGTTTCCAGGTAAGTTACGTTGTCGATGGGTTGGGCCTTTTGTTGTTATTAATGTTTTTCCTCATGGTGTAGTTGAGATTAAGAGCTTAAAGACAGGTAAAGAGTTCAAGATTAAGACCATAGGTTGAAGCCTTATTATGAAAACTTTCAGACATTTAATGTAGAGGAGGCTCCACTTTATAAACCTATGTATGTTGATGAGTGAAACTTGAGAACCATGTCAGGCTGAGGACAATAAACCAAGCGTTCATTGGGAGGCAACCTAATGATTGGAGAAAAGATTTTGAGAGCACGCCATAACAGATTTGATCTTTCTCCCTTTCATTCTTATTTACTTTATCCACTCTGTGTTGAATTTTGTTTGTTTCTGTTCATGTGTCTCAAAAGCCGCTTGAAATTTCAACGCAGTCATCAATATTAAATAAGTGGAATTCCACCTGGTAGGACAATCCAAAACAACAATTCCTTTTACACCATTCACCTGTTCAACACATTGTTTAAATGTCCGCAGCCTCGTGGTGGAGGATCTCACATACTTCATAGCATTTCGAATAGAGTCAACACTAGCATGCAAGTCACGCAACCCTAAAACAACAATTAAATTCAAAATATGTGCACAACAACGCACATGCATATATTATCCCTCTAATACAAGTGTATCATCATTCCTCCAAGCAAGCAACTGCATAGTGATATAAGCAACGGCAATATCATTTGTAGTAGCATTATCAACAGTTATTTCAAATTACCTCTCTATCCCCCAGTCCTGTAAGCAAGCCACAATCTTTTTGTTGATCGACTTTGCTTTATGATCTTCAATGGCGCTAAAACTAAGAATCCTCCTATTCAAACACTATCAATAAAATGGGCTGTAAGCACCATGTAACTTATGTTTTGAACATAAGTTCATAAATTAGTTGTAAGAGACACTCGCTGCTTGTTGTTGCAAATTAAACTCTTCAACATTGCCTTTTCCTTCAAAATAACTCCATTGCAAATTAAACTTTTCAACATTGCCTTTTCCTCCAAAATAACTCCATAACATCTCTACCAATAGTTCTTCTAGATGGCATAACAAACTGCGAGATAAAAACACTGTAGAAATGCCTAAATCCTTTGTTATCTATAAAACTAAGCGGCAACTCACCATAATAATCATTTTAGTTACTGCCCTTCGACACACATCTTGACTTCATCCTTTAAGCAAAACCAAATTAGCATTTTCTTCATCGCCCTCAGCTGTCAAATTTTGTTGACTTCCACTATGTTGTTCCCGAAGTGTCTTGTATGATTCACATGTCTTTATATGCTTTCTCATGTTTGTAATTCCATCAAGCTTTGAATGACATTGATATTGTCTACCACAATAGTTGCACTTGCATTTGCTTGGATTATCTTCGAGTAAAGTGAAATGATTTTACACTTCCGATCTTTTCTTCATTGGCGGTCCTTTCCGCTTTGCCTTTTCCTTTCCTCTTTGAGTTCCTTCCACTTGTACACTTTGTTCTTTATTGTCACTTATCGAATTCGATCTAAAGTGTCCAAGCATCTGAATATACAAAATAATAATTAATAATCATTAATTCAAAAATCAAAACGCAGAAATATTATTAATGTAATCTAATTGGTAATTTCAATTCAAATTGTTCATACTCCACAAACAAAAAGCAAGAAATTCATGATTAATTAATTAATTTATAATATCCAATTATCCATTCCCCACAATAATATGATATTATTTGCCTATCTATGTCTTAATTCTTATTATAAACCCTTTAATTTCAAGCCCAAATTACTTGTACTTAACGACTTAATGGATGATTAACATACAATAAAATATTAATTGAATTAGTTAATTTTTTTGAGGTTGGAGGCTTGAAGCTACTGCACAAGTGCACATAATCACATAACACATTATAATTATAAAATATATGTAACATAATACTTAATTTTAATATTTAATCTACCTAACATCCTAAGTTTTTATTCATAAAAAATCAATTATTAACAATTATTAACAATTATCAATTAACATTATTGCAATTATTAATAATTAACAAAATTTTTGTTATTTATTAACAATTAATAAAAATTTATTCATAACAAAATCATAAATGCACCAAGTTTCTTGATTTTATTACTAACATTTAAAAACACATAATTACAACAATCAAATAATAATCAATTACATAATAAATAACAAACTAAGCATATATAACTATATAATATGCAATGAAAGATTGAAAGTTATGAAACTTCAAAGTTCAAAGCTTCAATCGGGGTTCGGGTCACAAAGGGAGAAAGCCAGAAACTCGGGTCGGGCTGGAGGCTTCGCCTTAGCTGTTGCCTGAAGAAGGTTCAAGGTTGTGTGACTGTGTGCGTGAGTGATGAGTCTGCTCTGTGTTGCTTCCTTGTTTGTGTCAATTGTGTGTTTGTGATTGTGTTTGTGACTTTGTGTGTGCTCGTGTGGTTTCTGGTATGTCATGTGGAATGTGTTTGGATTGGGTCGGGGTTTTATTCGAGCCGATCACAACCCAATCGCGTTTACAAAATCACATCCGATCGGGTTTTAATGACAACCCAATCCAACCCGAACCCAAAATTTTTCGGGTCGAGTGTTTTGCCCATCCTTAGCTGCCAGCATACGCTTGTAGTGGGCACTGCTTGTAGTGAGTGCTGCGAGTGGCGCGCGCTGCACGATACTTGCCGCGAGTGCACTGGTTGGTGGTTGTTGCTGAAATTTCCAGCCTTTGTTCCTTTGATATCATTATCCTATGATTATTCTCCAGTGATTTACAAATACTCTAGGGTGATTTACAAATCTCCTAAGTCAATTTCAGCTTACAGAATTTCTACAACACTAAACTAAATCAAGAGCGAAACATGGTGATAAAAAACCATCCTTTTTGTTACAAATCCAAAGGAAAATATACAACAGAGAATCTAACCATGAATTAAGACAAACCAAAACCATGCTTTATTTATATACTAAACAAATAATATATATCTAAATAAATTGTGCCACTCTAATACATAAATGTCAAGCTTGATTTCATATGATATTTTTATATATTAATATGAGATGGCTCTGATACCAATTGATAGTAAAAAAATAAGTTTTTCTCATAAAAATTTTTAGGACCGATTTCATACAATACATAAGAATCTGTAATCTAGAAAATCATACTTTGAGAATCCGACTTTGTATTTTCACTGAAGTAATTTAGGCTTCCAGATCATGATTCGTTACCACCATTCTTGCTTTATCACGATCCATCACCACTGCTCTTGGTAGATCACGATCCGTCACCGAATAATCTTTTAGGCTGTGACTCAAGTTTGATTAATACTGGACGTGTAGGTGTCCGTTTTACTACTTCCAAAACAACCAGCTTCTTTTGCAGTGTTTTTCTCAAAACATGTATTTTGGAATACTATATCTTTTCTTCTTTAGAAAAATATACTTATATAATATCTCTTATAAAACCCTAGATATGTATTATCTTTTATTATAATTCAAAATAATAAATATTTTGAATTTAATATTATCTCTCCACTTACATGAAAGTGGAGATCATGTGCAGCCACTTCGGGGCACCTTGTAAAATAACACAAGACCCCATTTGCACATGAATATAACACATAAGGTTTTAACAAATATTATAATTAGGTTTATCACCTAATATGCCAGTTTTCTTGTTTTTAGGTCCAGGAGTGGTGCAGTCAATTAAATGAGCTAACCCAAGGATCATTTGGAAATATATAATAGTGGCTACAATAATTAAGCCTGTAAATGAACAAGCTTAATCATTTAATTCAAACTCTACTCCACTATAAGATTGAAATTGATCTCCATAATTGTATGTTCGAATAATAATTTGTCCCAAGCCACATTGATCTCTTTACTGTATAATCCTTTGTACCACATCATTAATTAAATTGATATTCAACTGTCCAATCAATTTAATTACATTTTGTTCCTTGATACTTATCGGTTTTCTCTAATGATCATTTTCAACATACTAAATATGTTGACACACTCTGGCTAAAGAATTCTATGATCAAGTGCTGAAAACACATCTCGTACAAATTCTATATTGTTAATCTATAACTTCAATACTCATAATTGCTCCTATCAAAATACTGGTAATCTTGATTATAAGTGTGTATCGTACCCATTGGTAACTCAAATGGAATAACAATTACAATTGAGAAATTATAACTAACTCAAGATTAAGATTACAGTAAAATCAATGCCTGTGAGATTTAATAAGTCTGATAGTTATTATAAAATTAATTAAATCTCATATGTGATCCAATTCAATGTATTCATACTACACCAATAAATTCATACATGATTAAGACAAATCATTAAATGAATTTATTATATTCTATACCTAAATAAAGTGTCCAACTTTATTTATCAATTACGAACTTAATTTATTTAATCATAAGATAACTTGTATTTATGTCTTCTGTGAATCCACGTGGTGATCTCATAAATACATATAATATGGTTAAATGAATTTTACTCAAAATATTAATGCAACTAAGATACTTGAATAAAATACCTTATTTATTTTATTAATCAAAAAAATTATTTATTGCAATTAAATAAACATATATGCATTTAAACATCATATTTTCCCAACACTTTTAATCCTCTAGTCTGTTGTTGGCTTTTTTAGAAAGATAAAACTCATATTCTAACTTTATCCTATTTACAAATTCAAATCATTTTTTCATTTTTAGACTAGCTATTCACAGGCATCGTAATGACTTGAGGATTATGAGTATTAGTTTTTATTAACTCTAGATTAAAGAAAATGAGACACAACTAGCTACTTTTCAGGTCTTCTCATAGGCTGCTTGTCAATGGAGAAATCTTGTACATATTTTAGTGTATTTTACTTGTAGTGAGTGGCAAACACAAATCCTTGCTATCATATAAATGAAGCTGTCCAACTTTATGGTTGATTTACTTTACCAGAGTTACGTCTAATTTTTTTAATGCATTGTGTTATTATGTTGGTTTTTATGCATGCACATGCACTCTTAATTAATAATCTATTCTGTTGTTGCCTTGAATCAAAAGTTGAAGCCTGCGACTTTATCAAGAAGGCAGTTATGTTTATAATTTAGGCGACACTTCGCATGCAATATTACATTAGAGTAATTATTAAGATGGCAATGGATTAAATTTAATTGGATTAAATTGGATTGTATAATGTGTTTGGGGAGAAATAGAAAAATTGTAATAAAACGCCACGTGTCGATGAAGGGTGCCATGGCTTTATGTAATCACTATACACACCTGACTTACTCCACAAATTCGGATAGCCGAGGTAACTAACCTACAACATAAGTGCGGATACCCAAGGTACCTGACATACACCAACAGATTCGGTACCTAAGGTATCCAACATACACTAGGTACACCGGGAGATTAACGAGGTACGATGGATACCATAGATCAGATGTGCAACGGTCAAGGAAAAGTCTTTAAAAAGTCAGTCACGAGAGATATCTCCATCGCCTAAAATTACAAAATCAAATATTAACATATCTTGCTGAAAATGCAACAATAATCGACTGTCATCTCTGCCAAAAAGTAAAGGACGTTGTACCAAGGACCATGGTCCTCAGCAGCCCTGCCAGACAACCTCTGCTAAGGTATCCTGGATCACCCTCTAGCGTACACCACTTGTCCAAAAGGATAAATTACGCCATGAATGTCTTATTGCTCCCCAAGCATACTTTTAATGGCCCAAAAATCATAAAAAAGGTAAAAGGATAAAAAAAAAGCTTAGAAAATGATAGCCAATAACCATTAGAAATTCGTCATGTGGCAACTAAGTTACTCCATATATAAAGTTGTTCAGGCTCTATTTTCATCATTTAACACTACACACATACTTCTAAACCATTTTAGAGGGCTTTCAAGCTCTCGCCATCGTTAAAAAGCTTAAATAGCTAACTTAAGCATCAGAGTCTGGTCGTCGGCCCACCTCAACTCTACCTCTAACCACTTTTTCACTATTTTGCAAGTTAAAAGCTCATCTTAAAACACCTCATTTTCTATATTTTAACCTCCCATTGTCATCACTATCCTCCTACTCTCCTTACCTCCTTTAGATCCTAGAAATATCGCACACAACGACCAAGTGTGGTACTCTAGTTAACAAAAAAAAATAAATCTATTGTTCTAGATATGTTTTTCTCTTTTCTTTTGCACTCAAAATCTTTCTAAATAATTGGTGTTGTTTGGGTAGAGAACACACAAAAAGCCTCTATAGCGATTATCAAACTAGTTGTTGTGTGTGCTCTAAAACTTGGTACCTGATATATATTTTGATGCTCTAATACAGATCTTACAAGGATAGGAGATGACAACAGTGATGAAGGTAATGATCCCATAAGGAGAGTAGCCCGGGTCAGCAAAGGTAGGTCTATCAAACAATCAACCGGTATTCACCAAGATGAAGAACCCATCTCTCACAAGCGTTTTGAGGATCTCGCTCATACAATTCTCAGGGCAATAGGATCTCGAGTACCTAAAAAGTCACCTTCACTACTGACCCTAGATGCTCTACCACAACAAACAGACCAACAAATCGTGCTAAGAGCTTAGGTACCCAAGGCCAGTAAGATAAAACATAGGCCATCAGGTACCCACTCTAAGTACAAAACCGTAGGCTCTTAAGACGAATACTTCATTGCCTTTCGCAATTCCTGTAGAAGCCAAGGTACAAAGTGTATAAAATGAGCTCGTGAAGATCTCCATTACAAGTTAGACACCAAAAGAGCTTCTCAAATGGCAGCAGTATCATTAGGTACCCCTGGGATACACTTACAGTTCGCGAAAAATATAGAGTACCTGGAAACTCAAGTGAAGCTCTTTTCTGAAAAGCAAAACATTATAAGTGTTCTAACACCAATAGCCTACCACTCTCCATTCTCCATGGAGATTCGGACGGCCGCTCTTTCAGAAGCTTTCACCATTCATTTGATATTCTGGTATTCGAGTACCATTGATCCCTCGGAGCATGCAGAGTTATACCGTGACCAAATGTTTATCAAGGATGTTGATGAGAATGCCATGTGTAGGATGTTTATGGACACACTCACGGGCCTCGTGAAATCATGGTTTTGATCGTTGAAGGCAGGCAGTATATCCTCTTTACACTAGCTGTTATCTAAATTCACTCGAAAGTTTTCTTACACTTCCACTCAAGATAGAGCAGCCTTCAAACTTGCCTTCATCAAGTAAGGGGAATCTGAACCTTTGGCGGAGTATATAAATCATTTCGACCAAGATGTGTTACAAACTAGAGCATTTGGACACCAACACACGTTGACTCACTTTGAGAAGAATTTGCGGTTGGGCAAGTTATGGCATTCTTTTCAAAAGAAACGTCCACTTTTATATGTATGGGAAAGCCTGTTCTTAAGCCTTGCAGCAGATTGAGATAGATGAGAAATACCATTTGAAGTGATAAGAAGATTAAGCTGAAATCATAAAAAGCAAAGGGAAGTCCAAGAAAATGGAATCCTCAATAACAAAGGTTCCTCGGGTATGTAGCCCGCTGTACATTACCCGTGCGGACAAGGGTACAACGCTCTAAGTGTTTCTAGGGTATCCCGCCTTCATAGATCGTCTCCGCTATAAGAGCTACCACTGAAACCCCGTTACGAATCTTGCCATCCACTTTATCGTTCCTTGAAGCAGATCTTTTACCAGATTTGAAATAGTAGCCTACTCCGACCACCTAAGCAAATGAAGAACGACCCCAACATGAAGCGTAGTCTAAAGTATTGCGAGTTCCATAAGGATTTCGATCACAGCAAAGCCAAGTGTTTCAATTTGGCGAGGAAATTGAATCTTTGATTCTTAGTGGGTACTTTAAGGAGTTTATTGTTGGCATGAGGGAAGCTCAGAACTCTATAGAATAAGATAAGGGCAAACACGTAGTTGATAACAATCTCTAACATGAGGCACCTTAGGGACCCAAGAAAGGCATATATGTTTGGATGATCGCAGACGATCCCACTCTAGCTAGCAGGTCCAGGAGAGCGATAAAAAATAATGGTAGATCACCATTGTCAACAACCAAAATTAATACGGAAGTCAATTTCACTGCCCATGATGCACATCAGGTACCCCACCATCCCCTGCCAATCCTTTTCACTAAAAAAGATGCTAAAGGTGTCTCATACCCCTATGATGATGCCTTACTTATCACATTAAAGGTTGCTACTGACAAAATGGCAAGGACGCTCGTAGATTCCGACAAGATAAATTACGTTATGAACGCCTTCTTGCTCTCTAAGCATGCTCCTAACGGCCTAAAAGTTTAGAAAATGATAGCCAATAACCATTAGAAATGCGACACATGGTAGTTACAGTACTCTAAATATAAAAGCATCTAGGTTCTATTTTCATCATTCAACACAACACACATATACTCCTAAAAAAAAAGAGGCTGAGGTCTTCTTCGGCCTCAGACCACCATTGTAGAGGGCTTGCAAGCTCTCACCATCGTAAAAAAGCTTGAGTAGCTGACTTGAGCGTAGGAGTGTGGTCGCGAGCACACCCCACCCCAGCTCCACCTCTAACTTCTTTTTCATTGTTTTGCAGGTTAAAAGTTCATCTCAAAAGACTTCGTTCCCAGATTTCGACCTCTTGCTGTCATCGCCATTCTCCCACTCTCCTTACTTCCTTTGAATCCTAAAAATATCGCACACAACGACCAATTGTGGTATTCTGGTTACCCAAAAAAAAAAATCTATTGTTCTAGATAGGTTTTTTTCATTTCTTTTGCACTCAAAATCTGTCTAAAACATAATGCTATTATATGTTTGGTATAGTATTGGATAGGAATATATTAAATTATATATGAATAAAATTAAATAGCATTTAAGTTGATATTGAAATATAAATATGAACTATTTATTAATATTTAATGATAAAATAATTATTAATATTAATTTAAAAGATAATCAATTAAAATTAAATATATAAAAAAAATTAGTTATTAGGTAATCACAATTATAATTAACAAATATAAATTAAATTTGGTTGAATTAAATTAAATTTAAAATGATTTAAATTTAAATTTTATTAAATATTTCAAATGTTTTTTATTTTATCAAAAAGTTAGCAAATAAAATAAAAGCAACCAATTATCGGCATCATTAAATTTTCCTGATTAATTTTAATGTCGTGATTATTAAATTAAATACTACATTAGATATTCAAATAACAATTAATTAAATAGACAATTGCTTTTAAAGTTAATCCTATCTAAGCCAATGTTAGCCAATGTTTCAATTGAGATTGCTAATTCCATAATCTAAGGACAAAATTCAAATTTAGTCCCATAATCTAATTCAAAGAGGAGCTTACCCAAACAAATGATAAATAATTAATTCCAAAATTAATTCAATCCTACACATAACCTTAGCTCCCCAACATAACCTTAGATCAGATTAACTAACAATCAATTTCAATATCCTAATAATCTATTCTCTTGATCGGCTTGATTTTTTCATCTTTCAATATCTTTTCTACACTTTTTGGTATCGTTACCGACTTACATTTTAGTGATGAACTGACCAATGCAACAGTCAATTTTTAAGACATCAAACATACCACTATATTCTAATTTTTAAGACAATACTTGGCAAAATTGCACGCACAACAGCTTCTCCACTTAAATGTAACTTTCTATTGAGTATATTTCAAAATTCGAAATCTAATGTTCCATCCAAAAAAAGAAAAAAAGAAAAAAGAAATCTAATGGCATGTTCGATCACTTTTGTCGTTTCGGCAATACATGTGACTCTTGAGTTTAATGTCAGATTGATTTTTACTAAACTTTATTATATCATATTTACTAAATTTGTTGTTACTACAAATTTTATTACTATTATTTTTTAATTTATTATTAACTCATAACTACTGAAGCTTGAATCCAAGATTTGAACCTAAAAATGCCACTCTTTATTAATGAAGCTAAACCTTAACTTCATTACGTATTTAATTTATATACTAAAACAACATGTGTTTAAAATGTGTCATCGCTTAATCAGTGAGATTAATTAAGGGAGATTAACATTTGTCCCTATAGTTGTTTTACCTTTGATTCCCAAACTTTTTATAATACCCTACTACCCCTCTACATTAGAAAAATAATAAAATAAAGTGACTGTTTTATGCTTGGGATGAGTTTTCTAATATAGGTTACCAAAAATATGAGATTAATTAAGTATTAAGGCTTATCAAATACCAAAAATTTGGTCAATCTTAGGGAGTGCACGTAAAGAGCAAGGATAGCATTGGGTCCGGGAATGTACATTGTACAAGAATGCCAATACCCATACCCATTAGGTGAAGGATGTCCCCATTTATCTTTCACCAACCATTATTTATTGTGAGCTTGAAGGAGTACGAATTAGAGATTTTTCATTAAAAAATATAGATACTCGTTCCCTTTCCCAATACCTTACATCCCTTTTTATTGTTTAACGTCTTGTATATAATTTTTTAAAAAAATGTACTTTAACTATTTAACTCTAGATGAACATGTAGCACAATATTTTAAAATATTTCATTTTCAATTTTAGGTAAAATACTAACTATAATTTGGTAATTGTTACGCTCAATCTTAATCAATGTATCATTAAAGAGAGATATTAAATCTATTCAAATAAGCGAAAAGTACAAATTTCGTCAAATAATTAGAATAATAGTGTGATGAGCTGGCTAAATAGTATGGAACACAGAATGGTTTTAAATTTTGGAAAAAATAACTTCCAAGCAAATAACTAAAAAAATATGGGTTCTACTTCAAACTAAGACACATAGTAGATGCTACTTCGACTTGCTAATATTAAATATACTTCTTCAAAATTCTTGTCAACAAAATGCTCCTAACAGCAGTTATTCATCAACCAAAAAAATTATTTATTTGATTTAATTAGTAACTTAAAATTTTTTAAAAATTAAAAAAATTTGTCAAACGGTTTTAGTGAATGGGTATAGATTATAGTGTTTTATACTCGTACTCTACACTCCCAAATGTTATAAAAAATTATACCCACACCTTTTTCCTTAAAACAAAAATAAAATTAGACTCAATATCTAATTCTAATATAATAAGCCTCCGTACCCATGGAGATTTTTTTTACCATCTCTGGTAAAGACTAAAGAGTTGTTTAAATGGTAGTTGGAGATATTTAACACCCATTCAGGGGCATTGTAGTAAAAAAATTGCTTTTGGACAAGGAATGTAAGGTAAAGAGGATTTGGGCTATTTTAAAAAATTAGCCAAAATTTTGTGCTATTTTTATAGATTTTCCTTAACTAATTTATATGCATGTTTTGTATTTTTTGATTTTGGCAACAGCTATTTCGGATCACCAATTACAACTCCACACTTAAAAAAAGAAATAATAATAAAAAATTTATTATAATTTTAATTGTATAACTATTAAAAAAACTTTATTTTCAAGTAGTTTCAAATAAGAAGTCCCTAATTCATGAGCCTGTGAACCAACTCCCTAAAGCAAAATAGGCACAAGAAAAGAGCAATAGGCCAGACCAATCTACAAAAACGAATCGGTCCTCTGTAACCAGTCATCCATAATATCAAATAAATCCTTTTCCGCTGCAGTAAATTTACCAAGCCGCACCTTTGATTTTTCTGTTAATTTAAGCTCAATTGTTTTCTTATTTGCACAGTCAGCCCGCACTGTACCCGCCTTTTTCATTCTTCATTTTCTCTTTTATTTTCATTTTTAAAAACCCTCGTGCTTCGTCACTTGCCAGTGTCCCTCCTCCTAGTCAAAAACCCCTGTCCCTCTCTTCTTCTTTCTTCTTTATGTTCTTTATGTTATCCAACTCCTGAAAACACTTTTCGTGAATCTCATCATCGAAGGATTGGTTTAATCAACCAAACATCGTTTGCAAAATTAAAAAAAGAAAAGAAAAGATGAGCACGGTTGATAAAATGCTGATAAAAGGAATCCGGAGCTTCGACCCTGAAAACAAGAACGTTATCACCTTCTTCAGACCCTTAACCCTAATCGTCGGCCCCAACGGCGCTGGCAAAACCGTAAGTAATTGATTAATTAATTTCTCCATCTCGACGCTTCACTTTATTTGTTCATCTGTTATTTTTGTATATATTTAGTTAATGGAATCTGCTGAATGCTTTTTTTGTTTTTGTTTTTTGTTTTTTTTGGCAGACAATTATAGAGTGCTTGAAGCTGTCTTGCACTGGAGAGTTGCCGCCCAATGCGAGGTCCGGCCACAGTTTCATTCACGATCCCAAGGTCTCTTTCATTTACTCTTTCGTTATATGAATTTCATTTTCTTGAATAACCCTTTGTTTGACGAAAATTGATGAGTATACTTAAAGCAAAAGTCCGAAATCAGCTAAGCTAAACGGAACAGTTTTATTAGGCACAGGTTTCGTTTGGTAGTTTGGTCTCATGGCTTTTAAGGCTCAGTTGTGGTGATATTAAAGGCTATAGCTTTTGAATTATAATTTTGATAAAAGAAGTGAAAATAATTTTAGGTTTTACATCAAATGCTTGCAGGCTAGAATCGGTTTAACTTCAAAACTACGACTGTAAGTGCTTACCAAACATGGCTTAAAAGCCATAGGAACCCAACAGTTAAGCCAAACGGACCCTTAGACAGTTGTTTTCGTAGTATTTTGAATTAGTCTCCATACCATTATCAGTATAACCCTTGGATTTACAACCTTATTTCTACTATAAAAATTGAGAATTCTTCAATCAAAGTGTTTAACTCTGCGGGAGTATGTAAAAGAATGATAGCATGAGTTATATTATTAGCTAGGAGTTTGACATGTTGGAAATTAGAGCAAAGGAACCATAGCTGGTGCTATTTGTTGTCAAATCTGTACACTTCTAGGTAGATGCAAAATGTGAACCCCGTGGAATTACTAGAGACTTGTTTGTGAATTCCTAGTGCTGGATCAATTTTTTTTTTCCCAGAATTTCTTACTTTACACTTGGGTTCATGATTAAGTAGATGAAAATTCTCTTTTAAGTGGGTTTTTACTTGCAAATTGTAGGTTGCAGGGGAAACAGAGACAAAAGGACAAATAAAGCTGCGGTTTAAGACAGCAGTAGGTAAAGATGTGGTGTGCATAAGGTCCTTCCAACTGACACAAAAGGCATCTAAGATGGAGTACAAAGCAATTGAGAGCGTGCTTCAAACAATAAATCCTCACACTGGAGATGTAGGGTATAGATGATTTTGATATATTACTTGTGAAGATTTCAACATTATACTGTTCTTACTTCCTGGTTTCATATTTGATAGCTAAAACTTTTGGATTTTCACCCAAGCATGACCAATCTGTTGTATGGCATGAAAATTCAGGTGTTCCTATTGGCTTTATTATCACTGTAAGATCATGCTTGCATGTTATGGTAATTAAAATTTGAATGTTTGCCACTGGAAGCCTTATATGTTGTATATATTTCTGAGCTTCTAGTTGATGGAAACTACTAAGGTGATATTTCAGAAAGAAATCTCTTGTACAATATTGCTTGAAAAAAAAAAGTATAGAATACAAATAAAACTCCTTAACATGTATGCATTTTAGAAAACATATGGTTGTGTCTTATGAAGTTTCAAAAAATGTATTCAGATACAGGATCTTGTAATTTAGATGTATGTCTTCTATTTAGTTTGCTTTTTTTTTTTGGGGGGGGAATGAACTTTACAGGATTTTGGTTCTGTTAAGGAATCAATGCTTTATTAACTAGAAGAAGTACAGAGGGATGCAGATTTGTACGTGACTCCTTATAGCTTTGAAACAAATGTCAATGGAAAAAGACAATATATTTTGATTAAATTATGCAGTTATTAAATTTTCCTTATATGTACTTGTTATATTTGTATGGAAAATAGATATTGTGGACCAGATGTTGGCCTCACATTTTATTTTGTCAAGGGGTCAGTCAAATAGACCATTGCAGGTTCAAATGGTGTGAATTTATTCATTTATTTATTGTGGTCTGTTTCCGAAGATATGATGTAGGGTCCAAGACTGCATGGTGATTTATCATGGTCCAATTCAATCTTCGTCAATGTCTAGTGCCTGGATTGAATCTAATTGTGCAATATAAAATGATGAAACGATGGCAAAAGAGCTGAAAATGCATAATGAAGTAATTTCTTAGAGGTTTTATCATATTTGGAACTAAATCTTATCAAATTCTTGCTGCTTAACAGAGAAAAGGAAACTTAGATAGACTGTAATTATTATTTTTCTGAAAAGAAAAAGAAAATTATGAGCAAGATGTATTTCTCTCTCCTTTTTGTGTGTTCTGAGATATGCACTTCTCTCTAAATTGAGGATTCTGTTTTAGAAATTTTTTGAAAGAATGAATAATTATTGTTTCTGCTATATTATTGTCACCTTTATATGGTGCAAGTATAGTTTATAAATCTATATTTATTCCAATTTGATTCATTCTTTTTGGCTGTTGAACCGCAGAAAGTTTGTCTTAGTTATAGGTGTGCAGACATGGACCGGGAAGTAACGGCTCTAATGGGGGTCTCAAAAGCTATTCTAGAAAATGTTATATTTGTACACCAAGATGAAGCAAATTGGCCATTGCAAGATCCTTCGACATTAAAGAAAAAATTCGATGATATCTTTTCTGCAACCAGGTATCTCATTTGATAGTTCTTTCTTTTTTCCACCCCCACCCTTCCCCTTTATTTTTCATGACAGAGTTGTATCCTCATCTCTCCATGTCTTGTATGCACATCTATGCATGCTCCAACTGTGAAATATTATTCAAAGGATAGAAGTGTAAATTTTGATATATATTTACATCTATGTGGAACTTTTATTCAGTTTGCATAATTGCTTATACTTGATCATCCAGGGCGGTTAGAGGATAAATTAGATGGTTGAGCTGGCAGTCAAATCCACCAAAAGATGGTTGCAAATTATATTTGTTACAACTGTGTTCTAATTAGGAAGAGAATAAAACGAAAATAGTTTCTGAACGATCTTGACTTATCTCCCTCGACCATGGATACAGACCTTGTATATTAACCAATACACTATAAAATTTAGCAAGGTACACTATTACAGAGGTGCGGGCAAAACAGCCATGAACCCAATTGGAACAAACCATCAAATCTGCAGGTTTGATATGGTCTGGTTTCAGTTCAATTTTTGGTTTCTGCTTATAGATTTGGAGCAAACTAAAACAGATTAAGATATATTTAATCGAACTACTACATGGTGCAGAATACGTGGCATCCATAAATTGTTGTATTAGGCATGCCTATGCTTGATCCTAAATATAAAAGTTACTACACCGTCTTTTCATTCACACTTTCACATAAGACAGTCAGAGATGCTCTCTTTGCCCTCACCCCTGCCTGAGTGCATGCGATTATCATAGATATTCACTATTATGCATTGGTTGTGCTCCATGTAAAAAAATTATCACCCTTTGAAGAATCACCTCTGTGGAAGAGAAATGCTTCTTCAGACAAAAACCCCAAGTGAATTTCATCTATTAGATAAAGGCAGGCTTCATTGTTCAACATGTTACAGGAAAGATGCTGTGTTTGGTTGGTAAATAGAGAACCACAAAATTGTTCACTCACATGCTTTGCATCATATGAAACAAGAAGGCTGTCTGCGGGAGACAGAATGCATGCAATACGATATTTGTGTAGTTCTGAGTATGGTTTGTGTAGTAATCAGTTAAATTGTCTTGGTTTATTTGGGCTTTTACACATATCGACAAAGTACCCATCCTAAAGTTAAATCTTTACAGTTATCTTGCCTATTTTTCTGTTGTGAATAAAATTGTGCATGTAATGAATGGTCTCTGACACGCCATTCATCTTTGCTATTTATTGTTTTTCTTTGCACTGCAGTTGTTTGTTTTTAGCTTACCATTATTTTTCTTCTAGTAAACTGCTGATGACAGTATGTACGTGGCTATATGCAACACAGATACACGAAGGCTTTGGAAGTCATAAAGAAACTTCATAAGGATCAGGCTCAAGAGATAAAGACATACAAGCTAAAATTGGAGAATCTTCAGACTTTGAAAGATGCTGCTTATAAGGTTTTCTTTTATTTTTATTCTTTTTCTATTCATTTCCCATGTTCTTTGATTGTGTTGTAATTTGTCGATCCTCTATTTGCTCATCATACTATCTAATGATAATTGAGTTTCTTGATGGTTGGTTTGCGTATTGAGACAAGTGATAGACAGTACAATGCTGTTAAATGTAACTATTGTTTCGAAGTTCTGCTTTTCAATTGAAAAAGAATAAATAAATAAATAAAAGAAAAGAAAAGAAAGAGTGAAGTTTATCTCAAGCAGTATTATTTTCACCTTTTTTTTTTTTTAACTCTTGGCTTTTATCCACTGTTGACATTGCGATAAGTTATTCACCATTATTGTTTCAGTTATAAAGAACTTGAATTAGATGATGTCCTTTCTGTGAAGAGAGACTTCGAGGATCTTTTCTTTTTTCTTTTTTTTTTTTCTTTGAAAAGGATTCCTTTTTTCAGTATTACATAAATGTAAATCCTTGAGAGGGATTCAAATCCCAGACCTCTTGTACTGTCCCAAGAGGTTTCAGTTGTTGAACCAACCAGCACTTACAAGACTTGGTTGGCGTTATTTTGTCTTGAAAAAGGAACAGTTTTTGTAGAATCAAATGGTATGGGAGAGATTTTATGGAGACCACCAACACAAATCCCTCACAATGACAATAATGTGATCACTGTCAAAAATATTTGTCCGGTTGATCACTCTTGGCTCCTTATCTCTTCTTCTATTAAAGTAGTTGCTCACTTTACAATTTCTATAAATTTAAGAAATTTATGGTTTTTTTTGTTTTAAAAGTTTTTATTGTCCTTTCTGTAACATAATGGAAATCACCAATATCATTGTGAAATTATAAAAATTGTGTTTACTATTACTGTTGACGATCATAATGTGTTTTTCCCCCCAATTCTTTTTTGCTGATGTCATAATTAAGGGGTAAAGCAGATACCGACAGCACAACTTTGGTACGAGACTGAATGAAATCAGTGAGCCAAAGTAAACAAGTGGATATATTTATAATTTTTTATGGCTTTGTTTGATGTGATGAGAATTGCTTCTGGTGGAATGTATTATCTCATTATTTCATAAACTTTGGAGGCATGCATTGCAGATTAAGCAAAACAGTGACTAACTGGGGCTTTTATTATATAGTTTGCACAGAAGTTAAGACTGGCCAAATAATTTCGAGTTTGTATTATATAGAATGCATTGCTGTATTAAATTTTTGAAAAATGCTAATGCATGAGGATGGGCTATTGACAAGATTCTTCTGGATGAAGATTGCATTGCTAAGATTCCTTTTCTTTTTGGGGGTGGTAAATCAGCCTTTTCTCTTGTGAAAGGGTTATCTAGTCATTTCAAATTTCTCTAACGCAACACTAATGGTCAAACTGGTTAATAGACTTGTTTGGTGAACCTTGTGGATGTGAGTGACTTAATTGATTATTTCGACAAATTTCTAGTGTAATTTGAACAAAGGCACCGATGACCTAAGTGCAAATTACTCTGTTTAAACATTTTCTGCTCTTTTTATTGTTGAAGGGTTGGAGATCCTTAGTACTTGGTGTCAGTCAGTTGTGGGTACTGTAGTCTTTGTTCTCAATTGTAGTTATGCCACAGCCATAGGCTTGGCTAATTACTCTGTTTAAACATTTTCTGCTCTTCAAGTTCATTAGAGCCTGACTGTATTTGCTATTACTAGTTTTTAATTCTTAGCCCTTGATATTGTTATAATTTCACTGAGCAGAGTTCCTTTAAAAGATTTACTGCATGATTAACGTATTATGATATTCCTTAAACTAATATTACTGCTGATATTCTTGAGCTTCCTTTATCCATATCTTCCTCTGGAGATTATCTTTCTTTTTTTCCAAGTCCGTATCAATAACAGAGCTCAGAAGTTCTTTAGAATGCTTTATATCATCCTTTTTACATTATAGGTCTTTATAGTTCTTTATAATGTTTTATTTTATTACTTCAAGATTTATATGCTTTCATTTTGCTCCAGGATAATCTTTTTGTTTCTTTTCTTCTCCAGTAGCATTTTCCTGCTATTTTTCTCTCCTTTTCTCCTTGCTGCCTATATATCTATGTATCTGCCCAGTTGCTTTGTTTGTCCTTTAGTTTATCTTTTGTTTTGATGAACTTAAATTGAGCATTTTATGAAGTGATGTTGATTTTTTATGCAGCTTCGTGAAAGCATTTCTCAAGATCAAGAAAAGACAGAAGCTTTAAAAAATCAAATGCAGGAGTTGGAAAAAAGCATCCAAGACATCGATGCTAAAATTCATCATACTGAACTAACACTAAAGGATTTGCGGAAAATGCAGGTTGAGATATCAACCATGACTGCTAGAAGAAGCACTTTGTTTGAGCAGCAACAGAAACAGTATGCAGACCTTGTGGAAGAAATTGAAGGTTTATCAATGCACATCATAATATAACTTCCACTATATTTCCCATAGACACATATTTTAGTTTATGTTTTATTTGTGTTTGTGTTCTTTACCAAGTCTTTACTGATTTTTCTGTCGGGACCCATGTACATGCTGTTTGTATAAAATTACTATTATAAAGTTTAATGGTTAGCAACGTAATATCTGTTTTCTTTTTGTCAGATACTGATGAAGAATTGAAGAATTGGAAAAACAATTTTGAAGGGATAGTTGCGAAGCGTGAGAGTGACATCAGCAAGCTAGAGAGGGAAAAGAATGATATGGATACAAAAATTAAATTTCTTGAGCAGAATATAGACTCTTACACAGCCGAGATCACCAACCTTCTGTCTGAAGCTGGAGTAATATTAATAGAATTAATTACATATGATATTGTAAAACTTGTCCAATTCATTTAGACTGATGTCAGCTTGCTTTGTTCCTTTTGCCTTTAGGCTCATATGTCACGAATGAACGAAAGAGATTCCACCGTTCAAAAATTATTTGCAAGGCATAATTTAGGGTCTCTCCCAAATGCCCCCTTCAGCAATGAAGCTGCTTTGAACTTCATAAATCGCATTAGATCAAGATTAAGTGATCTTGAAAGGGACTTGGAAGATAAAAAGGTGGCTTTTGTCATTTCTATAGCTAATTTTTTCATCACTCATTTACAATATATGCACATATATTATGAGTTATTAGAGTTTAAAATATTTACTTTTTAAAATTAATTCACCTCAGGAATCTTGTCTAACTTTCACATATATTAGCTTGATTATAGCTATAATGAAGAGCATTGATTGTTTCAGAAATCAGATGAACTAGCGCTTAAAATGGCATGGGATAGCTACTTGGATGCCAATGATCGTTGGAAGAATATTGAGGCTCAAAAACAAGCTAAAATGGAAATTAAGGTGGCGTTTTAGAAATACTTGTTACATAAAAATCTCAAGGCTCGGGGTGTGTGATTCTAAAATTTTGAGTTCTTGCAGGCAGGCATTTTGAAACACATCAAGGAGAAGGAAAATGAACGTGACTCATTTGAACTTCAAATCTCTAATCTCAATCTTTCTCACATTGATGAAAGAGAAAATAAGATGGTAAGTTTGCATGCTTATTTTTCTTGCTTGCCAATGATAACTTTTATTTTAGCGGCTAACACCAAGCTACAGGCATGTAATGCTTCTCTTTATTTGCTCGCATATTTTGACAGCGAATAGAGGTTGAGCGAAAGACTAATCAGCTTGCTGAAAGAGAGTTTGAAATAAACATACGCCAAAAGCAGAGTGAGCTGTTTACCATAGATCAAAAAATTAAAGCACTTAATCGAGAGAAAGACATACTGGCTGGTGATTCTGAGGACAGAGTGAAACTGGCTCTGAAGAAGGCGGAATTGGAGAATCACAAGAAGAAACACAAAAAGATGTAACCCTATATTTTCTGTTTCATTGCTCATCTTTTCTCTTTCTTTTTATTTTTTTTTATTTCCTCCTTTGGTTTGTTGAAGCCTTTTTCTTCCCCCCTTTTTTTATTGTACCCAGAATTGATGAATACAAGGATAAAATCAGAGATGTGCTTAAAGGGAGGCTTCCTTCTGACAGGGATTTGAAAAAGGAAATTACTCAAGCCCTAAGGTTGTTGTTTATTGCCTTTACAACCCCCCTCCCCCCACAAAAAAAAGGAGATTTTCGTATTTGATTTTGCTCAAGTTATGTTTTTTTCCTATTTTAATTATCTTTTGCCAAATTAAAGCATGTATTCACCAAACATTAAGAGTGATCAATCAAATGAAAACTACTCTTAACATCTAAGGTTTTTTATATTTTTTTTTATAATAACTTGAACCTATTTAGTTATGTTGGATAATCACTTATTCAATTATTGCTAGAGTTAGGGTCAAAAAGAACAATCCAAATAAACCATGTTCTACACAATAATTTGATGAGCCAAACATAATATGGAACTAGATTATCAAATAATTCACCTATTTGGCAATCCACCACAATCCCCAACATGCACTGAGTCACTTTGGAGAGGTGCTTGGAAGGAACAATGCAGGATAGAATTACAAGCAGTAGCTTCTAAAATTTAGATGCATAGGATATTAATAAAGCATTACACTTCTTATAAGGGGAAAAACTGTGCAGGATGAAGTGAGTTAAGGCCTGAGATTTGCACTAAGTCATCTTTTTACAAATAAAGTTTGTAGTCGTTGGAAATCTGCTGCATATAGTTGAGCTGGAAAATTCATTCTTTTCTCTTTCACAAGCTTAATCCAACTAAACATACTAGGAATTGTTAGCTGTCAGAATGTTTCTGCTTATTTAAGCCTTAAATGTTGGCAAGTCCTTAACTTTGATAAGAAATTTGAAACTCTCTGTTGAAACATAGCAATGCTTTTTTGTTTTTTTTTTGGGTGTTTCTGGATTCATTATGCCATAATTTGGATTAGTGATACATGTCCCCTGTTTCAAATCAAATTTTCATCTGACATCAGCATTCTTTAGGGATTTTGTTGGCCCATAAGTTAGAGGCGACGGAATTAGTTATATATACATATATATTTTACACACTTTAGCTTGGTTTGATCCTTACTTCTTTCAATCACTTTATGAGCTGTCCTTGGGATTGGTACTTATTGCTGGTGCAGGGCTCTTCTGACGGAGTTTGATGACTTGAGCTCAAAATCTCGTGAAGCTGATAAGGAGGTAAATATGTTGCAGATGAAAATACAAGAAGTGACTGATAACCTGTCCAAACATCGCAAGGATGTGGACTGTAAGTATTGTCCCAGAGCTTAATAAATTTATAATTGAGTATTCTAGCTTTCTTACATTTCAAGCCTTTGTTTGTGAGAGCTTCAAAATTGATGCACATGAGCCATATGGCTTGGTCTTGGGTGCAACAGAACAACCCTAGGATTGTTTACATAAAATTCACAACTTGATTAACAAGGATTTGATGTGTTACTATTTTTGCTTCTAAGAACCAAATTTGTATATATTGAGAACCAGTACTGTTCTGATTTTATTTATTGTTAATTGAGATGGAATCGAATTCACTTTTATTGAAACACTAAAGCATATATATATACAGAAATTAGGAAGCTATCTTAGGAAACTATACTAATTAGGATCCCTATAATTAAGCTATTAAGAGAATCCCTATAATTAAGCTAATAAGACAACTATATACAACTAATTATATTATGTAACACTCCCCCTCAAGTTGGGGCATAGATGTTAATCATGCCCAACTTGTTACAAAGATAATCAACCCGAACCCCATTTAGAGCTTTAGTGAAGATATCCCCTAATTGATCTCCAGTCTTCACATACCCTGTAGAAATCAAACCTTGCTGAATTTTCTCACGTACAAAATGACAATCAATTTCAATGTGTTTAGTTCGCTCATGAAATACAGGATTAGATGCAACATGAAGGGCAGCTTGGTTATCACACCACAATTTTGCTGGTATTGAAGTTTTAAGACCTATTTCAGTCAAGAGCTGATATATCCACATTATCTCACACACAGATTGTGCCATAGCCCTATATTCTGACTCTGCACTAGATCTTGACACAACGTTCTGCTTCTTACTCTTCCATGAGACCAAGTTTCCTCCAACGAAAACACAATAACCTGATATGGATCTTCTATCCACTTTGGAACCTGCCCAATTTGCATCTAAAAAACATTCAATATGAGTATGCCCATGATTTGCATACAAGATACCACGTCCGGGTGCTCCTTTCAAGTAACACAAAATCTGTTCTAACACTGCCCAATGATGAACTGTTGGGGATGACATAAACTGACTAACAACACTGACAGAATATGCAATATCTGGACGAGTAACTGTAAGATAATTCAATTTTCCAACCAACCTTCTATATTTCTCAGGATCTTTCATTAGTTCTCCATCTCCTGTAAAGTGCATGTTCAGAGTCATTGGAGCGCTACAAGGCTTTGCCCCCAATTTTCCTGTCTCAGTTAATAGGTCAAGGACATATTTTCTCTGAGATAAAAAGATACCTTTTTTACGCCTTGTGACTTCAACACCCAAGAAATACTTTAGCATCCCTAAGTCCTTTGTGTGAAACTGAGCATGAAGGAAAAACTTAAGAGATGAGATGCATGTAATATCACTTCCAATAATGACAATGTCGTCCACGTACACAACTAAAAGAATGATACCAGCTTCTGATTGTTTGTAGAACACAGAATGGTCAGACTCGCTTTTCATCATACCAAACTTTTCAAGAGCTTGACTAAATTTTCCGAACCAAGCACGAGGACTCTGTTTCAAACCATACAAAGACTTTCGAAGATGACAAGCTCGACCAGACTCCCCTTGAGCAACAAAACCTGGAGGTTGCTCCATATACACCTCCTCTTGAAGATCACCATGAAGAAAAGCATTCTTAATATCTAGTTGATGCAAAGGCCAATTATGAGTAGCTGCCATAGAAATAAATAACCGAACAGATGTCAATTTAGCAACAGGAGAAAAGGTGTCAGAATAGTCCACTCCATAGGTTTGAGCATATCCCTTAGCGACAAGACGAGCCTTTAACCGAGCAACTGATCCATCCGGATTTACCTTAACTGTGAACACCCATTTGCATCCTATAGCCCGTTTCCCTGGAGGTAAATCGACCAAGTTCCAAGTCCATTGTCGTCTAAAGCATTCATTTCCTCTATCATTGCATTATGCCAACCAGGATGAGATATGGCTTCATGAACAGTTTTAGGAATAGAGATAGAATCAAGGGATGCAATGAAAGAGCAAGAGGAAGATGACAAGCAGTTATAAGAAACAAAAGAAGAAATAGGATAAGTACATTGGCGTTTACCTTTGCGTAACGCAATAGGAAGATCATCGCTTGGGACTAGATCTGATGACAAAGGAGCAGGTGCAGGACATGAATCTGGAGGTTTACGCCTAGAGTAGACTTGAACAATAGGAGGCTTGACAGGGGCTGGTGTCGAGACAGGTTCAGAGGATGTGATAAGAGTAGACTAACAAATCATCATCCTCTCCCTGAGGCGTGGGAGGAGGAGAAGACGAAAAATAGGGTGTGTTTTCCATGAAGGTAACATCAATTGAGACGATATTTGTTAAGACTAGGACAATAACATCTATAACCTTTCTGAAGACGAGAATAACCAAGAAAGATACACTTCAAAGACTTGGGATCTAATTTAGTGACATGCGGACGAACATCCCGAACAAAACAGGTACTACCAAATATTCGAGAGTCAACAGGAAACAGTGACTTATTGGGAAAAAGGATTTTATAAGGGATCTCACCATGAAGAACAGATGATGGCATGCGATTAATTAGAAAACATGCTGTAGAAACTGCATCGGCCCGAAAAGGTTTAGGAACATTCATTTGAAATAATAGGACTCATGCAGTTTCAAGAAGATGTCTGTTCTTACGTTCTGCCACTCCATTTTGAGATGGAGTATCAACACAAGAAGTTTCATGAAGTATGCCATTCTGAACCATATAAGATTGAAATAAAGCAAATGTATATTCTTTGGCATTATCACTTCGCAAAGTACGGATTGAAATATTAAATTGAGTTTTAATCTCAGCACAAAACGCACAAAACAAAGAAAACAACTCAGAACGACTCTTCATTAAATATAACCAAGTTACGCGAGAATCATCGTCCACAAAAGTAACAAAATACTTAAATCCAGGTTTAGACAAAATAGGACAAGGACCCCAAACATTAGAATGAACTATAATTCGAAAGGAACACTAGCACGTTTATTGACTCTTGGACTAGAACTAAGACGATGGTTTTTCGCAAACTGACACGCCTCACAATCTAATGAAGACACCTTACTAAACTGTGGATAAAGCTTCTTGAGCACAGGAAGAGATGGATGACCCAACCTACAATGTGCCTCGAAAGGAGATGTTACACCAGGACAAGCGACGGATTTAGGTATTGGTGTGTCAAGAATGTAGAGGCCTCCAGGCTCATGTCCTTTACCAATAATCTTCTTCGTCATAAGATCCTGAAATAAGCAATGATCAGGAAAAAATGAGATGCAACAGTTAAGATTGCGAGTAAGCTGGCTTACAGAGATTAAATTAAAGGATAAATTAGGTAAATGTAGGATAGACGACAGAGGAAGCAGAGGAGTAGGAATAATTGTGCCAAACCCACGAACACAAGATGGTGACCCATCGGCTAAAGTAACTGTAGAAGTGGAAGTGTGTGACTGAAAAGTCGAAAAGAGGCCAGAATTACCTGTCATATGATCTGTGGCACCAAAATCAATGACCCATTTGGAAGATGAGGAAAGAAAGCACGCATTTGTTTTACCTGAATCAGCAATAGCAGTGACAGAAGGAGATGAAGACTTTAGTGATTCTTGATACTGTGAGAATTGGGCAAATTCATCTGCAGGGATACAAACTGATTTTTTAGAATTATCATTAGTGGATGCAACATGAGCCGAGTGAGCCTTTTGATTCTTGTACTGAAGCTTTCGACAATCACGCTTTGTATGTCCGGGCTTGTGACAGTAATAGCACACAATTCCGCTAGAATCCTGTGGTCGAGCTTCAAACCCTTGTGAGCCTCCTCCTTTGTTCCCACTCTGATTAGTTGGTCTCCCAGGCTCATAATTATTATTTCGACTTACCAACGCACCACTGACTTGAGTAGGTGGAGTACTCTCCATGCGAAGTACTCGACCGAATACTTCATGTAAAGAAGAGATCTCAGAGTCAGAAAGAACCTGTGACTTAGCAGGCTCAAAGTCAGAAGAAAGACCAGTAAGGAAACTCATGATAACCATTTGCTCTCGTTGGCGTTGCTGAATTTTCACATCAGGGCTAAAAGGTAGTAACATATTAAGCTCCTCATAAGTCTTCTTAAATGCCATGAAATAATTCGTAAGGGACTGATCTTGTTTTTTTGCACGATAAAATGCTTTGCATACCTCATACATGCGAGTAAGGTTCCCTTTACCAGAATACAAGAAATCCAAATAATCCATCAACTCTTTAACAAATTCACAGTGATTGATCAAGCCAATTACCTCGCTATCAATAGCATTCTGAATCTGTAGGAATAAGCGAGCATCTTCTCTAAGCCACGTCTTCCTTGAATTATCTTCAGGAGGATTGTCAGTCAAGTGAGTATCTTTGTCAATACTCCGGAGATAAAGTCGAACGGTCTTGCTCCAATCCAAATAATTCAAGCCATTTAGCTTATGGTCTGTGATTTTAGACATCACAGGCACCATATCCGACACAACTATGGAGTTCTTCTCTGCCATAACTCCTTGATGAGCACAAATCAGCGAAGCACAAAAATTGTATTGACACAAATGAAACACAGAACCACCAGAAAAGCAGAAGGGAGCAACCGGAAAAGAACGCCGGACAAACGTGGTGGCGCGTGGGGCTCACGCGCAGGCCTCTGAGCACCGGACTCCGGGAAAACACCGATCGGCGACTAGGCTGCCTTTCTAGGTAGGTGGTGAGAACAAACGGCCACCCCAAATAGGGTTACCAAAATGGAACCCTAAAAGATACGAAACCCTAATTTGTGTTTATGCAAGAGATCCAAAACAAAACCCTAATTTTGCAACCTTAATGCTCTGATACCATGTTAATTGAGATGGAATCGAATTCACTTTTATTGAAACACTAAAGCATATATATATACAGAAATTAGGAAGCTATCTTAGGAAACTATACTAATTAGGATCCCTATAATTAAGCTATTAAGAGAATCCCTATAATTAAGCTAATAAGACAACTATATACAACTAATTATATTATGTAACATTTATATTAGCAATGGATTTCACCCCCCCATTTCCCCAAAGTAAAGAATATAATTGTTTGCTCAGTTACTCCTTAGTACTTGATAATTTTATTCCTTCTGATTTAATGCAGCTAAGAAGAGATTTATTGAATCCAAACTTGAGTCCTTGAATCAGCAAATTTTCAGCATCGATACTTATCAAAAAGTCTTGGACTTGGCTAGGGAGAAAAGAGATGTTCAGAAAAGGTATAAATGGCTAAGGTGAAATGTGTTATTTTGTGGTTATGAAGCTGCTAATGCTATGCTTGGTGCATTATATGCAGTAAATACAATATTGCAGATGGTATGCGGCAAATGTTTGATCCTTTTGAAAGAGTTGCCCGTGCTCATCATGTCTGCCCTTGCTGTGAACGTCCTTTCTCTGCTGAGGAGGAAGATGAATTTGTTAAGAAGGTTGGTATAATTCATGGTTAAATCTTTAAAGTAGGTTATGCATCAACTTATAGCTCATATTTTTATTACTTGTTGATATTTGGTTTTTCATTGGATGTCCATTAACTCCGCTGGAAGAGATTATATGAGCTTCTTTTAGAGGTACATCAAGATTGCTGATATTTTCTCATAAATTACAGCAAAGAGTAAAGGCAGCAAGTTCAGCTGAGCACATGAAAGTGTTGGCTTTGGAGTCCTCAAATGCTGATTCTTACTTGCAGCAGCTGGACAAGCTCTGCATGGTTTATGAAGAATATGTTAAACTTAGCAAGGAAACAATCCCTGTTGCTGAGAAAAACTTGCATGAGCTTATGGAAGAGCTGGATCAGAAGTCTCAAGCTTTTGATGACGTAAGTAGGAGTTCTTTACATTTTCCTTTTTAGATATTTCTCATTTCTTATTACAAGTGCTTTAGATTTGTGATTCTCAAGTTTTTACCCAATTCAATGTTTTCATCTACAATTGAAAAGTATTTTATTTTTCACATATATTATATCTTTTTGGATTATTGGAGGAATGGATGTTCTTTTTGATCATGTATAGTTTTTTGGGATACAGATTGGTTTCCCTCACCAACTTTTTGTTCTTTGTGGACCTAGTCCATATATAATCTCCTTGCTTTTTCCCTTTATTAACAAAATTGCACAGTTTCTTGAATTCTTGTCCAAAAAATAATAAATAAATCAAAGATTCTTATAATTTTTTCAGCTGACTGTACACTGCATTTTTGAAAAGTATAAGGGATGGCACATCTTTCCATGTAAGTAAACCAAAAGTAGGGTTGTGGTAGGATCCTTAAGTGGCACCAGTTTTCTACTCTAATATTGTGTAGAAAATTCAATTTATACATTGCTACGAGCAGTGATTGCATTGTGTATTAGTATGAGTTTTATATTGTTCAACATGTTGGATGAAAAGCATTTAAACTGTTTCCTATAAACACAGAAGAAAAAAGGCCGTAACATGTATCAAATTCTATAATGAGGAAGACTGCATATTAGAATGTGTGGAACATAATGATTTACATTTTGACTCTGTATAAAATAATTGTTTTTTCTTGATTGTATACTTGTGTTCCTCAAACTGAATCTAGACAAATAAATGTTAGCATCTTTCTAACAGTGATGAGCCTCAGAAAGTTGCAAAACAAGTTACTGGCTTAAAGCTTAGACAAAACAACACTTAGGGGTTCCTCATGTAGACTCTTTCTAACACAGACATGAACTCAAATATTTTACATTTTAATTAATTAATGATAAAGGGTCTCAAAGACTAGACCACTTGTCCGAACTAGCTCAGGCCCACATTAAGTTACTGCTTGACCTAAAAGTTTAAGCCCTTAGGTAAACATCTATATAGTATTTAAGCTCTAATAATATCTTAATGATATATGGTTGATGAAAAGTTGAGAGTAGGATCATATTAGAGGAATTATCATTTAAAACTATTCAAATTAGGAACCAGTTTGAGGAATATAATCAACATAACATGTATCTAGAGATCTGAACTTGGTTTACAACAATTCATAGATGTTTAGGGAGATTGCTGACTGTGATGTGAATTTCTAGGGCTGTGTAGGCTAGATAAGCACAAGAGTAACTTCTACTCCAGTATCACAGTTCCGGCGAATAGAAAATGATTTGCTGTCTATTGTCTAACAGAATGATAAGAACATGTGTGTCACAACCAAAAAGGGATTGATGTTATACTCTGTCCGGTGGATTATGTTTGTTGCAGATGTCAGCTGTGCTGTATTTTACAGCTGTGTGTTGACTATTGTTGTAGATGTCAGCTGTATTTTACAGCTATGTATTGACTTAGGTACCAGATTTTAGGTGATCTAATCCCTAATTTTCAGGGATACTGATTTGCAATATCTTAGTTGTTTTTTACCATTATTTTTTTCCTAGGGTCTAATGTATATAAATAGGTATTCTTCTCTATTGTAAAGTATCAGAAAATTAAGATAATTCTTGAAGAAATCTGAATTTTCACAATGTTCTTAGCAGTTGTTCATGTAATGGAAAAACATTCAAGATTAACAAATACGTAGAAGAATGACGTGGCTCTTTCCTTCCGTTATTTATTCTATTTCATTCTTTATGTTTCATGTCTTGCAGATGTTCTACAATCTTGGCGTCATTTTCGTACCAAGGGGAGATGAGAAGTACCCCATGAATTTAAAGATCCTTACCATGCATTCAATTATTGTTTACTGCTATCTTGTATGACTGTTGGACTTTACAATGTGCATGGGATTACCTGATTTTGAGAATGTGTTAAATGCTTTGTCTATAGGTGTTAGGTGTTTTAGCTCAAATTAAGGCTGATAAGGAATCAGTTGAAGCCTTGGTACAACCTGTTGAAACAGCTGACAGACTCTTCCAAGAAATTCAATTGTGGCAAAAGCAAGTTGATGATTTGGAATATATGCTCGACTCTCGAGGACAAGGTGTTAGAACTATGGAAGAAATCCAGCAGGAGCTGAGTGGCTCTCTGAGCACAAAGTATGTTACTCAAACTATACACCAATTGTTTGTTTGATTTTTTCAGGGCTGTAGGAATTTGAAGTGATTGGTATGCAGTTAACTTAGTTGGTTCATGGTATGCACTTAACCTGATTGATTTATGATCTTGGTTATTAGTTTCTTTAATGTATATCCCTTCCTAGCTTTTAGCTTTAAAAAACTTTGATAAAGGTTTGAATAGAGTACATTCGTTTACTGCCCACCCAGAAAAAGCAAATCTCGTGATATTAGTTGGACGTGTCCAGTATCCCACAAGATAACTATAGATAGAAAGGGGGAAAGTTGTGGTTGGGGGGGGGGGGTGCGCAAGGGAATGTAGAGGAAAGGGGGGAGATAACTGAAGAAACCAGAAGCACGGGGAGAGAAGTTAAACAGAAAAGGGGAGAAACAACAGAAGAAATTAGGGAGAGAACAATGTTATTCCATTCAAATAAACATTCAAGCCTGCACGAATATAAAAATCTAGAATAGTTGTCAAACCCTAGACAAAACGGGAACTCAAAATCCTAGAAAAATAACTTCCGCATATGAAAAATAAAACCCAAATACGAAAACTACTAAGGAAAGTGAAAATTTTTTAACAATTGCAAAACCCTAAAGGATTCTGAATCGTTCACCCTAGCTTAGAAAAACACGACTCTTGGTGAGTTGGATTGATAAAACTTCTCCATTGGCTTGTCAAAAAGTACCAAAGTTTGTCGTGTATGGAGTAGAGAGTAAAAGGAAGAGAAATGGAAGATCTAGTGTTTTACATTCTCAAGTCAGATCAAATGTCACCTCAAAGGAAATTCATGGAGGCCTACTTTGTGGATCCAAACAAAACCAAAAAGGAAACTAAATTAAGGCATACTTTTTCATGAATCAAATAAAGTATGTTCCTGAAATCGACATTATATAATCACATAAGCTCTAAATTCTTGCTACTTCTCCATACATTACTACATCGGTGGTCCTGCATCTCCATCATCTCAAAGGCTAATTACTCTGCAGGTTATCATTGAATTCTTAGATCTTATCCTGCTTCTTTTTCTTTGTTTCAAACTATTTTTCTTTCCACTGGCTGCAGGGATAATCTCCAGAATGAACTAGAAAAGTTAAGGGATGAGCAAAGGTACATGGAAAATGATTTGTCAAACATTCAGATAAGATGGCACACCCTAAGGGAGGAAAAAGTTAAGGCGGCTAATACACTGAGGGATGTGAAGAAGGCTGAAGAAGAGTTGGAGCATATGATGGAAGAAAAAGGTCAACTTGATCTTGATGAGAAGGTTGTCTGTTCTTCCAAGAACTACTTTTTGTGGTTTTATATTATTTGATTGCATGGTGTGCATTGAAGCATTGGGGTTATGACAATCAAAAAGTAGAAACTGGTCAACCATAAAAAGGTCGTAGTAGCTTATTGATGCATTAAATTAAAAAATGGGTATGAAAATCTACTTGGGGAAGTTACCACTAGGTTTAAGACATGCCATCTTATATTGATGAACAGAATCAAGAGTTCACACTGGAGTTTTAAATGTTCATTTTCAAGAACCTGTCTAGGAGTAGCAGTTGGTGACACGGTGTTGGCATTAAGTTGAAGTATCATCAATGCATTGAAGTTGTCTTGTGCCAAGTGTTATATAGGCAGTTTGGAATACTGTTGGCATAGGATTGTAATTAAGCAGACTTGATAAACAATTATTCCAGTGCTTGTCTTTTCTGCACTGTGCACAGGTTGTTAAGATTCAGTAAATGGCCTGATGATTGTATCTGGATACCTTGCAGTATGCTTGTTCATAAAACACTAGGATTTTCAAAAGATAGGCTGAGAAAATATTTCCCTGCCATTATGAAGTTCTCAATCTGTAATCCTATGTCTGGATATTTGGTGGGTAGTTCTAGTACAGAACTTGGTTATATATGAGTAAAAATCAAGTGGCATGGAAAATAGAAAATCAATGAAAAACTGTTTTATGCTTTATTTATTTACTTTGGCACTTTGAGTTATACTTTCAGCTGTTTCTTTGATAACAATTTTTTTATCCTTTTGGTTGTTATGTTTGTAAAATAATGCATGTTCCTAATGGTTTTCAGCTCCTAGCAGAGGCTTCAGGTCCTCTATCCAAGGAGAAAGAGAAATTACTGAGTGACCACAATGATTTGAAAGTCAAACTTAATCGTGAATATGAAGAGCAGGCCGAACAGAAAATAAACTTTCAACAGGAAATTGAGATGCTGCTTAAAATTGCTTCTAAGATTAAAGAGTATGAACCTAAGGTTGATATTTGAAGTTTTCCAATTCCATGAATTGTAATCATCAATTTTGTTCTATCAGGTATTATGATTTGAGGAAAGATGAGAGGTTAAAAGAACTGCAAGAGAAGAAATCTCAGTCGGAATCTGAAGTTAAAAGTTGTAAAATCAGGAGGGATGAGATTTTAGTTGAGCTGGACCGATTCAAAGACATAGTGCGGAATCAAGATCAAATAAGACGAAATATTGAAGACAACTTGAATTACAGGGAAACAAAAGCTAAAGTGGATAAATTTGCTTCTGAGATTGAGTCTCTTGAAGAAAGGGTATTGAAGATTGGAGGGGTTTCCACATTTGAAACTGAATTGGGAAAGCACTTGCAAGAAAGGGAGAGACTTCTTTCCGAGGTATGTATGGCCCCTTCAGACATCTCCTATGTTATCCCATTTTGTTTAACTGCCATTGTTATACATACATGCTTTATATATATATATATTTTTGTTTTTTGTATTAGTGACGGGATAATTGCTAGCTACTTTCTGCAGGGTTGGAAGTGTTTTATGAACTGTTTTGAGAAACTGTAATTTGTTCATAATTTGTTTTCTCTTTTCTTGCTTTTCTATTTAATAATAGTTCTTTTTGTCATCTTTTGGCAATTAATATTGGTAGTTTGAGTTGTTTTTTCCCTCTCTCTCCTACTGGAGACCAACTTGTGTCAACTGTACAAGATAAAATATGGCCAAGTTGATTTCACCATCTTGAAGGAGAAAATTGGGTGAGTTTTTTAACTTGAAGATAGGAAGAGTATGTCTTGAAGTGCATGCTTAAACAAGTCAATTCATTCCATGTTATTGGAGACAGTTAATTGTACACTTGAAATCCCAAGTGATGTCAGTAAAGGTTTTTCTGTAAGTTGCAACCAATTATAATGTGTGTTTGGGTGCAAATAAAAAGGTAGGAGCTTATTATAATCCATGCATACTAGGGTTAATTTTAAATGGATCAGCAAGAGGTGAGACACTTTTATAAATGAGCTGTATCTGTGCTATGTCTAAATTGCACTAGTACTTCTTCTTATCCTAGCAATATTTCAAGTCAGACCTTCCTTTTCAGGTCATATTTATGTTTAAAGAAAACTAAATTGTCGTTTTCCTTCTCTTCAACAGGTAAACAGGTGCCAAGGGACAATGTCTGTTTATCAGACCAATATTTCAAGGGATAAAATTGATCTTAAACAGGCACAATACAAGGACATTGATAAACGACACTTTGACCAGCTAATCCAGCTTAAGGTGGGAGAATTTACAATTGCTTGAGTGATTGTCGCTGTCATCTCTAGCTCCATGGTGTTATTTAACTTGTAGAATTTTGTGGCAGACAACAGAGATGGCAAACAAGGACCTGGACAGATACTACAATGCACTGGACAAGTAAGCTATTTAAATAAGCTCATCTTTATTCATGATACCATCCAGCTTAATAGGGTCTAACTTCCTCTATTCACCCTTTTAAGTGATGCAATAAATGTTAAGAAGTAAGATGCTCTAGGTAGGAAGTCCTGTTTATTACATTTTGCCATCTTTTCCTCTGATCAGTAGGGGCTTAAAGTATTTCATTACAGCAGTCACAGATTCCTTCCGACATTATTTTGAACTTTTTGTTCTCTTGATCTATTTTGGTGTTTCCGTTAGAGCACTCATGCGCTTCCACACAATGAAAATGGAGGAAATAAATAAAATTATAAGAGAATTATGGCAGCAAACATACAGAGGGCAAGATATAGATTACATTAGGATTCACTCAGACTCTGAAGGTGCTGGGACTCGTTCGTATAGTTACAAGGTATAGAAGCAATTTGTTTCTTCTTGCTGTTCATTGCTGCTATTACTTCAAATGTATTTTATCAATTCTATTGTATTCTCTACAGGTTCTTATGCAGACCGGAAATGCAGAGCTAGAAATGAGAGGAAGATGTAGTGCTGGTCAAAAGGTGAGTAATCGTCGAATGCTTCCTGCAAGAAACAGAGAGATTTTTATATGTCAGGTTTTAAGAATTATTTAAATTTTCGGTTTATAGAGTCAAAAATTTATCGATTGCATTCAGGTCCTTGCTTCCCTTATTATACGGTTGGCATTAGCTGAGACTTTTTGCCTTAACTGTGGAATACTGGCATTAGATGAACCAACCACAAACTTGGATGGTCCTAATGCTGAGAGTCTTGCAGCAGCTCTCCACAGGTATGAATGGAACCAGTTAAATTTTCACCTCTATTTATCAGTATCAGGCTTTGCATTTACCTATCTAGTTGTCTACCTCCTTTCAGAATTATGGAGGACAGAAAGGGCCAGGAGAACTTTCAACTAATTGTGATTACTCACGATGAGCGTTTTGCTCAACTAATCGGTCAACGACAACACGCAGAGAAATATTATCGGGTTGCAAAAGATGATCAGTAAGCTCATTTTTATCCATCTTTTTCTGAGGTTTCCATTTTAGCTTGTCATCATACATTGGTTTTGGTAATTTATCATATTTGTTGCAACCTCTCATCGAACATTATCTCATGATTTAGTCTCATAGACTAACTTCTCTCGCTCTCTCTTTTTTTCTTTTTTTCCCCCAGTCAGCACAGTATAATTGAAGTTCAGGAGATATTTGATTAGCAAGTATGGTTAGTGTATAGCGTCATGTGTCAAGATGCAGTCTGTTACCCAATAACTTGTATCCTGAGATTATTATCCCAGCCTTCTCCAAACGGTGACTTGCTAATGGCTAACTATAGCTGCTGAAATTGAGGATGATTTTCATAACAAATCAATTCATAAAAAATATTTTTATTGATTAAGTTTCCTCTTTCCTTTTCCTTTCTTTAGGTTGCCCTTTAAATGATCAAGCTGTCGCTTTTTGAAATTTGATTCTAAGGTATAAGGACGAATGTAAAAGCCATAAAAATTTTTACTTATGTCCTTAGTTCTCAAGTGTGACTGTATGCCAATTATTAGTTTGTTTGTCATGAAACAATTGTAGGTTATTTATAGTGTACAGTATTTATGACATGGTTGTGGAGGGTGTAAGTTAGTCTACTTCAAAAGTTTTCTTGAATAGAAATAAGGGTTCACGGTTCGAACTCTAGTCGCATGAATGAAAAAGAAATTGAGTTTTCATTAGTTTATAATTAAAAAAATGCTTATGTTATGTTAGTTTTTAATTATTTACCTTGGCTTATTTTTGAATTTCTAAAAATAATAGTGGTTTTCTGGTGATATTTATGTTAGTTTTTTAATAAATTCGTTTGTTGCATGAGGTTATGCTTGAGAGTTAGGATTAAGTGTGAGATTAGATTAGTTTTGGGCTTAAGTATTCTATCCTATGTTTGACAATTTTGCTTGGATTGGATTAGGGAGGATTAAATTTAAATTTGGTCCTTAAATCATGGGATTAATAATTCCAATTTATAAGTGGGTTTAGATGGGATTAGAATAAGAGAAAAAATTTATTCATTTGCAATATTTCTTTCATACATAACACAATTTTTTATTTATCACTTAAAATTAAATTTATTTATTTATTTATTTATTCATGATTTACCTGAAATTTATTTCTTATTTTGCTTTTTTGGTCTAATTGAATTGGTAATTTTACTCCAATAAAATTAACTATTTAATAGTTTATTACAATAATTGATTGTATTAAAATTAATAATCACTAACGTAATATTAAAAATAATCATGAAAATTAATAATACAAGTAACTAATTGATTTTATATATATTATTTGCTAACATTTTGATTTTATAATTATGACTATTCAATAACGAATTTACTATATATTTAATGTTCTTATTAATTTTTAATCAATTTTAATTATTACTCTTAAATATTCATAAATATGTTTTGTATTTAAATATGATTTAACATTGTCCAATCTTATATTGTACCAAATATAATATAATATTCTATAATCTAATCTAACTCAATTCACACTAACACAATCCAATCTAACTGTGCGTGCCAAAACAATTTAATTTTGCGTGCCAAAACGCAGCCTAAATGCTTTACTTCTCCAATTCTCAACCTTTCGGCCAAAGTGCAGTAGTGATAAGTGTAAAAAAGTGAGCACATTATTACCGAGCATCTTGCTATGTTCCAGCTTCTGCAAGGAACATAGCCAATGGGAATCCTCCACGCCTGTTGGTGCTGATGCAACCAGGCCAAGGTAGCTGCTCATGCAAAGTGAAATTGTGTCGAGGCTGTTAGTTGCAGCTTCTGCAACCTGGCCTTGTCATATTACTAAAAGATAAAAAAGAAGTTATTACAGAATAAAAAGTTAAATTCTGCACTCATCTTAGTACAAACATCATTATTCCCCAAATTGTTATAGAAGAAATTGTTATGGATTTATGACAATAAGAAATAATCAATTAAGGGAGTAACCTTATGCATGAAGGCGAGCAATTTAATCGTTTTGAATGGACTTCATTATGGATTTATGACCACATTTGCCACAAGGCTCTTTCATTTCTTCCTTCTCTAAGTTAAAAGAGTTATGGAAGGAGAAGAATGAACCGAGAATAAAGCATCAGCAAGAAGTAATTTTATTGCGAAACAGTTCATAATGTACGCATCAATCTATTATGGGTCTCCGCATTTGGCTACTAGAGATGGCCAATGGGCCATGCTGGCACCAAAGCAAGGCCTATGCGTGTCCGCGCCATGCCCATTATGTGTTCCGTTCCGTGCCGTGCCATGCCATGCTTAAATTTTTTTGCTTAGTTCTGGCCCAACACACGTACTGTATCCATTCATGTCATGTCCACACGTGCCGTAACGTGAGCCGTGCTATGCCGTACTAAAGAAAAAAACTTACTAAATTTTTTTAATTATTTTTTAAAAGCGCATATTAAGTTGTTGGCATATATTTTTTAGGTCTATACCTTTATTCAAATTCAATAGAATCGAAAATTCAAAACTCAAGTCCATATTCAACCATAATAAACTAATAATAGTAAGAAAATGTAATATTAATTACTAAGTTTGATCTTATGGTATTAGAATTTTTTTAATACTTAACAACAACAATAATAATAATAATTCTTTCTTAAGGGATAATTGTTAACTTGGAGTTACATAAAGTCATAGATCATAGATCACAATAATATTAATGCATATTTATAAAATCATGATATTTATAATTTTATTCATTAAAATCATGGTATTAATTATTTATTTAATAAATTATAAATATGAATAAATTATAGTATTTTTTTAACTAAGAATTAAATAAATTTAAAAAATTCAACTTCAAGTTATTTGTAAAATCATAAAATTTTAAATTTACTTTTATTAAAAAATAAGGCGTATTTATTACTAGTTTTTTTATCGTACCGTGTTTTTATGGCCCGCGTACTTAAAATTTTAAGATGGAATTCACATGTGTCGTCTTAGTGTCGCACACATCCCAAATTTATCTCTACTAACTACCATTATATTCTCGACAAATTTTTTATTACGTCATATATATCACTTTTGAGTGGTTGGATGGTTTTTTTTTTTTTTGGTAAACACTAAAATTTCATTGCAGCAAACACAAATTACACCAATCTATTACAACAATCGACCAATTCATTGTGCTTCACAGTGCGGTGAAGAAACTACAATCAAAATAAAAAGTCTAGAGCACTCTACACGCGGTATCACCATCGACAAAATAGCGCTAATTTCAGCCCTATGATACATGTCTCCTTCGGTGGATGTCGAATACAAAGAGATGTAGTTGAACCGAAAACGGCCCATCCGCAGGCATTGTATATAGAGTTAGATTCTGAAATACCTCATCGTGAATTAATTATATTTAAATTATTTTTTATTTTTTAAAATTTAATTTACTTCTTATTTTTGTTAAGAAATAAGAAGAATCAATTCATTTCTTCTAAAAAATTTCAATTCACTTTCTATTTTTGTTAAGATAGAAGAATGTATCAACTTATCTTTATCTTTCTCTCATCTTTTAAATAAAAATAAAAGTAATTTGAGATTTTAAAAAATAAAATAATTATATAATAATAAATTCACGAAAAGATAATTAAATATTTACCCTCGTATTTATTTATACGTGGCATTCACACGATCATCACTGACAGAATATTAACAAGTGTCCTAAAAATTTGCCACGATCATACTACTTGCACAGAAGTACTGCCAACAGCGAGGGAAACGTTTGATAATTTTGGTAGATTTCTTTTGCCCATTATAAGAAATAAAATACATAAATTTGCTGTTTTATTTGTCGATGAACAATCATCATTTGACCAAAGAAAAACGGATCTCTCTTTCACAACATGGTGGGTACCAATAAAATGAAATAAAAAAAAGGGGGTAAAACGAAAGCGTTTAAACCTAGGACAACAAAACGCAAAGATGCATGCAATTTTTTTTCTCCTCTCTCTTTCTGTTTTTCAACACTAAAGAGTTGCTGACAACACAGTAACAATAATGATGATACTTTGAGACCTAATCCTTGTACTTCATCTCGGACATTTTGAAGCCGGGCATGTCAAATGAGCCGGCGAACTTCTCAACATCAGCCTTGAGGGCCTCAATGTCCTTGTTGTTCACCAGACCCTTGTTGAAGTCCTTCAAGAGCTTTCCATACTCCTTTTGAATTTCCAATGTGAGGGTCACAGCGCGGTGAAGAAACTCTCCAATTTGCTCGAAGTCCTTCTCCAACAAACCTCTGGAAGTCATGGCAGGAGTACCTGTTCACAGAAACTTCCATCAATGAATCCGTCCCAAATAAAGTAGAGTTTTGTTGAGCATCATGAATTGTATTACGCTAACATGGCAATGTGTAACAAGCAAGTAGAGTCTAAGTCAGTCAGAATAAGAAGCTTCGTGTTTGCAAACAAAGACCTCAACAGTTGATCAATGAAGAATAACCATAACAATGACATCAATTCAGATTGTAATTCTTACCGATTCTTACTCCTCCAGGGGCCAAGGCACTGCTGTCACCAAACACAGCATTCTTGTTCACAGTAATGTTGCAAAGGTCACAGAGCTTCTCAACCTTATTGCCTGTAGAAGAGCATTCGCTACATCAGAGTTAAAACTGCATCTATCAAAACATGTAAAGTACTAACTTCCTCAAACAAGTAAAATGCAGATCATTTACCAGTCAATCCAAGGGGGCGTAGATCCCAGAGAACAAGGTGGTTCTCAGTTCCACCAGTGACAAGGTTGTATCCCTTGCCCGTCAGGTAGTTCCCAAGTGCAACTGCATTGGCCTTGACTTGTTTAGCATAGGCCCTGAATGCAGGGGTCGAGGCCTGTTTCAGGGCAACAGCTAGAGCACCAATCTGGTGGTTGTGAGGACCACCTTGAAGGGATGGGAAGACAGCAAAGTTGATCTTGTCTTCAAAGCCATAAACCGCACCCTCTGGCTGGCCCTTCTTGGGTGGTTTAGGACCCTTCCGGTAAAAGATCATACCAGCCCTAGGACCCCGCAAGCTCTTGTGAGTGGTGGTTGTGACTATGTCACAGTACTCAAAGGGGTTTGCAGCTTCCTACAAGCAAAAAGTACATACATTACACCAAGCACAAAATACAATCTAAGAAAATTTTATTATATGAAAAATACTACAACACCACTAGCTACAAGAGCCCAGAGACCCAATTAATTCAACATTGAACTTATCACAGGATTGTAGCCAGACTTGCACACATGACAATAAACTAACTTTCAAGCTAAGATTGAAATTGTAGGAAATATTTTTTTATCAAAGCCAAACTTACGGGGATTGGTGTCAGCACAATAGTTCTTACTCAATATCAGAGGACAAATAATTTCTTATACCATCCTATCAATAGATCTGATATTTCACCAACAGCCAAATCCAACCAAACTCTACTTAAAATAGCATTAGATCTCATTCATATTTAATTAAGACAAAACAAAATCCACCCCATGATCCCACCAAAACAAATGAGTTTCAATCATCCAATACATTCCAGATTTCACATCTCCTAGATCCATTACAAAACCTGCATAGAATTTTCTTTCTTTGAAAAAAAAATTTATTTAACCATAGCATGTATAGTAAATTAAAACTACTCTCTACTCATGTGTGCCGTGTTCGAGATTTGATCCCAGATCTCTTAATTCAACTTAAATATTATTAGTAACTAAGCTAGCTCGCATACTGTTTACAAGATCAAAGCATAAGTTAAAAGCAAGATCCAAACGTCAATATAATTAGAAAAAAGAAAACCAATTTATAATTATCCAACTTGCCAGTGAGTTAAAATAGCAAATGCAGATCTGAGAAGATGAGATACCTGAGCAGCAACAAGGCCACTGATATGAGCCATATCACAGAGCAAAAGGGCACCACACTTATCAGCAACAGCTCTAAATCTAGAATAATCCCAGTCCCTGGGATACGCACTTCCACCGCAAATAATCAACTTCGGCCGAAAATCCAACGCCTTCTCCTCCAACTTATCGTAATCAATATACCCAGTACTCGAATTCACCTTGTACGGCAAGCTCTCAAAGTAAATCGAAGTCGCCGATATCTTTTTCCCGCCAGCAGTGTAGTACCCATGAGTCAAATGCCCTCCGGACGGCAAGTCCAGCCCCATGATACGGTCATGAGGCTCCAGCACCGCCGTGTAAGCGGCGAAGTTGGCCGGCGAGCCGGAGTAAGGTTGAACGTTGACACCCCACTGGGTGGGGTCCAAATGGAAAGTTTGTAAAGCTCTCGATCGGCAGAGATTCTCGATCTCGTCGATGAATTCGTTGCCTCCATAGTAACGGTTGCCGGGCATTCCCTCTGAGTATTTGTTGGTGAGGGCGCTGCCGAGGGCTTCGATGACGGCGAAGGAGGTGAAGTTCTCGGAGGCGATGAGCTCGATGCCGCGGCATTGTCGGCGCTTCTCTTTCTCGATCAGGTCGTGGATTTCTGGGTCCACGGTTTCAAGAGATGAGTTGCCCCACTCGTTCACTGGATCCATTTTTTCTTTTTCTCCGTTTTCTGGATTCACTGAAAACGAAAAAAAGGGAAAATGAAAATGGATTTAGACAGAAAAAGAGATATCAATGGGTGAAGAAAGGTGGTGGGCAGCGGGACAAGTTGATGTTGAGAATTTGGGGTTTAAATAGACTCCGATTTTCCTTCCAAATTACTATTTTACCCTTTTAAATTGGTGTTTGGTGGCGATCGGCTGATTGCTGCCCTTTCCTCCTATTTGACTTATTTGTTCATTTTTGCAGAAAAATAACATCCGATGTCCCTGATTTCTTTAAATATTTCAATTAAAGGCATAGTTTATCTCTTTAAATCAAAAAATGGCTCACTAGTATAATCAACGCTTGTAGGCAGCTACTGAGTTGTATTATATGTAACTTACTTATAACAACCTAAAAGCAGTTACCCACTTCAAAGGAATAGTAGCATGTAAAATAAGTGGGTGTCATGGATAACCACATGTGTAGATTGATATAAATACTAAACATTATAAAGAGATATTAAATGAAATAAAAAAAATTAGATGTTAAATGCGGTTAATTCGAGAAAAGGCCTTCAAATAAGTATATTGGTTATTTGATAAATTAATAAACTCCTAAATATAACTTTTAAGTTGCAAAAATAATAATATTCAAGATACTTTATTATTGAATGACATGAAACTTCATATAATAAAGCTTATTTAATATTACAATCTAAAATATAAACAACACTAAACAGGTTTTTACATAATATTCCACTATTTACATATAGTTTCATAAAACAACTGCAAATATTTTTGACTAATTCAAAATTAACCCACAACATAATATTAAGAGAATAAAATAAATAATTTTAATAATTTTAAGAGTTTGCACCATAGATCCTATAACTATAATACACTTTAGTCCGATAAGAAATCTAAATAATATTTGAGAAGATATTTAACAAGAGTCATTGGGTTAGACTAACGAGTTGAAGAATCTTGTGGTCTCGACTCCTGAACACATCTCGTCAATCCCTACTATCAAATTAACTTGATTATTTTCAAAATTACCCTTGTTCATCTCCTTTGTCATTTTTTTCTCCTTATTCAATATTGATTTCGAAGATATACCATTTGTATTTTAGTGTTCATCAATCATCACTACACTTAAATTCTGACTCAAGATTGTCAAAGAAAAGAGTCTTTTAGCTGTTGTCTTGTTCATCATTTGATTTAGTGTGAAAAGGTCTTTTTTATCCAAAGACAGTCTATCATTTTCTTTTGCATTTTGTTTCTCCTTATCATTCTCAAAAGTCGAACCTATTAAATTCACTGCAATTTCTTTGCTTACTAATGTACCAGCAAGGGAAAGAGATCCTCTCCTAATCTGAACTTTCATGAGCTTTTAAAGATCTTGTGCCACGTGTATTTAATTGGTAGTGTATGGATAGGATTTAACTTCTTTATTTTCTTTATTTATTAACTACCAATCACCACATGTATTTTTGCTCAGGAAGAGATCAGATCAGGAGAGAATCCTGATCGGCAAGCAAGAAAGGATAATTAATTCATACTTTTTCTTTTTCAATCATTTTTTTTCTCTCAAGATAGTCTTTTATTTAATTACTCATTTCCAATGTGGTCGACATGGATACCAAGGATCTTGTTTGATGAAGAAGAAGAAACAGTGTGAGAAGGCCAAAGGCCTCAAATGAATCCTGATGATGAGGACGACATTATAAAGCTTATTTTTTTATAACACAACTAAAGAAATATAAATAAAAGTACTTCTGAAAATAAATAAAATTAATAAAAAAAATAGGAGCTGAGAAGACAAATTAATAGGACTATATATCACAAATCATCAACATTACCGGTAAGTCTTGACCGCAATCTTAACTGGCGCAGTAATTCCAGAGATCAAGAATGTGTCCCAATTAATCGATTTCGTAATGCATGGTTTGATTCAAATCTCACCCCAAATAGTTTTTAAAAAAATACTCTTATAAAAAATGCAGTGCTTATTGTTTTTCTTGTGGCATGTAATTTTTACTTAATCCAATCCGATGAAAAATTGGATGGACTCTTGCGCCTAAGGATCCATATCCAATAATATGTTAGAATCTAAAAATGATAAAATCATAAAATAAGTCCTAATTCTTGATAAACACAAATCTTTTCAAGATAGAAGATTAAATTTTCTTAGCTTAAATATATTTCTAATTGTTTCTCTTTTATAACCAAACCACAATTCAACCACGGAAATGTATGAAGGAGGAAAAAAAATTCCTCTGATAATACCCCAGGAAAAAGATCCTCTCGATCCAAATCTTTTAAAGATCAGCAGATTTAAGTGGTAGTGTATGGATATGATTTAATTTCTTTATTTTCTTTATTTATTAACTATCAATTACCACATGTATTTTTGCTCAGGAGAAGATCAGATCAGGAGATAATCCTAATCCTAATACCCCAAAGGTCAAAACGACCCCCGATGATTCACTCAACCTCGAGGACACCAAACTGGATCTCAAAGCCGCAAAACAACCAAATTTTTTGGTATCAACACTTTTTTTTTTCCCTACTAAAGCGCAAAAGGAAGGGGAAAAAAATCTCAATACATTGATTATTCAATTCTATGAACATGGTTTGTAATTAATATTATTATCATGTCTGGTTCATTTAGACAAGGATTGTGAGGCAAGTAAGGATTAGATCACTTTATTCATAAGTTACTAGTAACATAATGCAAATCAATTGAAGCCATTAAGGATGCAAAAGATACGAATTGAGAAAGAACAAAATAATTAAATAAATATGTTAAAATTTTATACATTTTCTTTTGTCATTCAAATAATCTTCACTCTCACTTACTGTTTTATTTATCATAAAAAGACACCAAATGGGTTGCCTAGTCAATTTATATGGTCCAACCTTAAATGCAATTGTTTGGTTATAGCATGCAAACGCAAATAATTGAAAATTGTGTCAGTGTGACGCTATATACATAGTATGTTGATAACTTGGTTCGAGCATGCATATATATGGTATAAGGTCCAAAAGTAATCTGAAATAGATACCATGTATAATTTCTGAGATTTAGGAATTTTAACTTTTAAAAGATCAAATTTAAACTCAATCATATACTAAGAAGTAGTAACGAGAAAGCGCATAGACTAGCTAAACTTGCATTTAGCAATCCGAACTTTGTAGTTTAGCTATAGGAAATTCCAATAAATGTAACGTGATTAATGAAGCTTTTCCTTCTGAAAAAGTCTAGTGTGTGTATGTATAATATACTGTACTGATCTGTCCAAAATCTTGGACTTTAATAAATTTGAAAAAAGTTATTAAGTCATATCGTTTAATAGTGTAATAAAAACTATGTGGATTAATAATTTTCTTAAATTTTAACAAATTTCAGATCTTAGATTAGAACATTTAGATATATGGATATACATATTTATGTACATACATACATGCATACACATAAATATAGTACTTATCTAGTCCAGGGCCAGGTTTAGAGTATTTGGGACTTAAGCAAATTTCTTTTATGAGGCCTCTATTTGTTTTGTAATTTTAATATTTAAAGAAGTAAAGAAGGGCTCAAATTTTATTCCATTTTAATTCTTAAATTTCAACAATAATAAAAAAAGATCAAAAATTTCAAAAATAAAACCTAAAAGAAAGTCAAGAAGATATCTTTTTTATTCCATTAAAAACACTACATAATATACAAATAAATGAATAACAACAATAATGTTTTCAAAATAAAACACTTAAAATGATAGAATATAAAAAGTTGAAATTATGAATTGATGATGAGATAATAGAAATGAACTTTATATTTTAAGAAATAATTTTTTAAAAGTAAAAATTTTTTCATCTACTGATTTTTTAGATTATAATATTTTTAATAGAAATTAAAAGAAATAATAGAAGTCTAAAATTCTAGTGTTAAATAATTAAATTTGTTTTAGGAAATTGAAAAGGTATACAATGAACTAATGGTTAAAACAAAATATTAATTATATATTTTTAACAGTTAAGTTTACCAAATATAGGTTATTCATAAAAAAATAATTCTTAATTGTAGGATAACTAACAATTAAAGAGATGTCTAATAGACTTTCTGATTTTCTAAAATATGCATTTAAAAAAATGATCGTATTAATTAGAAAATTATTTAAGGAGACACTAAAAAATAAGAGGTTTTCCCAAAATATGGGGCTTTAGGCAACTGCCTTATTCCCCTATATCTAAAGCCAACCTTGATTGCATCCATGATCTTAGACTTTATTAAAGTTTGAGAAAATTATTAAGTTATATGGTTTAATAGTTTAATAGCTTTCCCATCATTATACTATTAAAGCATGGCTTAATAACTTTTAGGGACTCTTAACAAAGTTTAGGATATATATATGTTTTGATTTAATTTTGGTTTAGCCTAAAACATTATGAGAGTTTCTTTGGAGAAGATGGTTTTTTGGCAGTGATGGAGAAAGACTTGCCTAGAAATAGTCTTTTTCAGGAAGATTGCGGCTGATACAAACTTGAGATCACAAGAAATAGTCGTTGGAGGCAACGTCAACGATGGCCAGTGATAACACTTCGATGGTCAAGTTAGTAGGTGGTTGAAAGAGGTGAAGGGTGCTTAAGAAACCCTAAAATAAGAGGGAAAATTAAGTGTTTTTTTTTTTTGTGAAATAAGTGAACTTTGTGTCCTTTTGGACATTTAGCCAGCCATTATTGGTTGTTTTCTTCCTCGAGGAGGATTTTAGGTGTAAAATTGGTCTTTCTCGTTGAGGCTCTTGAGCTTCCTTGGGTTAAGCTATCCTCTATGAGATAGTTTTTGTTGATAGTGTGTCTTCAATTCTAGTTGGCCCATTTTAAATGAACCAATTAATTGAAGGTGCACTTGATTTTAGATTATGCAAGTATTTGCGTCTATGGTCCCCCTCTCTTAAATCTAATTTTGGTGGCATGTAAAGAGATATTTTGAAGACAACCCAAGTGGCCACCAGATAGTGATGACATGTTCTGGTGTTATTGGCGAGGCTGTCACTATTTTGTGGTCTTGTATTGACCCGTGGGGACTTAGATATACTATAGGAGGCATTTCCTGTTATTCCCAGATGATTTGGATGGTTGATGCTTGTTTTTTGATATCTTTCCATTCTGCCCTTACTTCTTCAGTTTCCCCTTCACCCTTTAAAGGGCTTTAAAACTTATGAGTCATATTCCCCATGTGTCATGCCGTTAATACTTCTTCCTTCATTTTACCACCGACAATATATATGTTAAAATTTTAATTATTTGCAAATTTATATTTAACTTCAATCAAATAAGATGTCTTAACATATTTTCACATTGTTGGTGCCAATGTATATAAAAGATCATCATATAAAAATCGCTGTGATTATGGAACAGAATACATAATATTAACATTTTTATTTTCATAATATTAATTTTGATAATAACAAATTAGATTAAGAACACTGAAGTCTTTAAAATTGTTTAATTATGAAACAGCATCAAGACAAATCAATTTTATAAGGATAACATTTAATTTTTTATTCTGGAAGATAACAGTGAACCATTTATTGGAAAATGGTTAATTGACAAATTCCAGAGAGCAATTTAATTGAAAACAATGAACTATTTAGCACAAACGGGTAGCCACCCATAATCTCTTGCAAGTTTGTGAAATTAAACGACAAACTAACAACTCCAAATGATAAGTCGACTTCGAGCATATTAGTTACTGAAATTAATCGGCAAACCAATTACTACAAAATGGTAAATTGACTATTCAAATTTTAGCAAAACGGTTACTTGTACAAAGTAATAGCAGTAATCTGACAGCAATTAACAGTGATCCCATTATACTCAGAAAATCAACAACAGCTAGTTTTCATCTTCAATTGTAAAAAAACTCAATTAAATTCAAATTACTACAGACTCTACAATTATCATTGAGCTTGTTGTTGTGTATTCAATCCTTCTTGTGCTTAAAACTTGTTAGTTTTTCATTAAATCACACTTTGGGCTTTCGATTTTAAATACATACATTTTGTGAAGATAAATTTGTGGAATTTTCATTTTAACATTAAAATTGAGTGTTTGAGAGCGTCGGAAACACTCGAATTAAGAGGTTTGGGATAATCTCTAGTTGTAAAGATTGATCGACACCTTGAAAGTTAAGTATAAAGATTTTGAAGCCTTAGGATGTAAGGCTTGGATAATAGAATTGTTAGCATATATGTATCCATAATGTTGATTTTGATGATAACAAACAAGATTAAGAATGATTAAGTTTTTAAAAGCTTAAATTATTTTTATACATTTTAAATAAATTATTATTTTCACATTATAAAGGTTTTATATTTAATGGAAAAAAGATTTTATGAAATTGGTTGTTTTTCAAGTTTATGGTTTAATTGAAAGAGTTTTGAAAACTTTAAAATTAACAAGTATTGTTTGAAATTATGGAGAATGACTTATTTGAAAAGTTCCATAGTATTTTGGGCCATTCATAATTTTAAAAAGTTTGGGGTTAATGAGTACTATTTAGAAATTTTTGAATTGGACCTATCTGTAAAGTTTTATAACGTTTTGGGCCATAGTACAGTTATAAAAAGTTTTGGGAAAGGCTATAATTTTTGGTAAATAGTTCACTGTAGCAAACGGCTAACCGTTTATTGAAAACGACTAACCGATAATTTCCAGAAAGCATGTTCTACAAAGGATTGTTAAAATGATGTTTACGAAAATAGCGAACTGCTTACTTTAAAAGCGTGAACCGATTATTTACAGATTGCTAACCTTGAACCGTTTAGTAAGAATGGTTAAGCCAAATTTGTTTTACAGGTCTCTGGAAATTAACGGTGAACCGATGTGACAAAAGGTTAACCATTTATTTGAAATTTAGCTTAACGGTAGGTTTGACCAATCCAAACGGTTAACCGTTAATGGTTAACGGCGATTCGTTTTCTGGCAGAAAGTCAATAACGGCTAGTTTTTCAGCTCCACCTATAAATAAGCTCAATCAAATTCAAACAAGAAGATTTTCCAACGATTATCATTGAGCATACAAACTTTGATTGAGCTTTAAATTCTTGTATTCATCTCATTTATTCACACATTGAGCTTTTATTTGTAATCAAACAAATTATGTGAGAAAAATTCATTTGTAATCCTTTTTGTAAAATCAAGTTGAGAGATTGTAAGTGTTGGGATACACTTGGGTTAAGAGATTGGGGATAATCTCTTGTTGTAAAGGTCCATTGATACCTTGGAAGTCAATTGTAAGCATTTGAAGCCTTGGAGGCTTGCTTAGTGAAATCCTCAAGCCCGGTGAGCTTAGAGGCATGGACGTAGGCGGGGATAGTCGAACCATGTAAAAATCCTTGAGTTTGTCTTTCTCTTCCCTTACTTATTTATTATTGTGCTTTCATTGAATTTATTGTTTTCGAATTTATTAAGGAATTAGATTGGATTGTTGTGTGGTTTGATTAGGATAAATTTTAAAATATCAATTCACCCCCCCCCTCTTGGGTTGTACACTTGTATTTCAAGAATTCTTAAGCTCGGTGAGCTTGTTAACTTAAGGAGGCGTGAACATAGACCGGGGTTGCCAAACCACATAAAATCTCGTATTTGATTCTCTTTCCCTTCTCTCTTTATATTTTGATTGTTGATATTTATTTGTTTGTTATTTGCTTAATTTCATTAGATATTTATATTGAATTTTGATTTAATTACTTCATAATTTTTAAAAATCCAATTCACACTCTCTTAGATTGCTTAGCTAAAATTTTAATAATAATTTAGAATTAGTTATATTTAAATACTGTGGCTAAGTGTAGGGACTGTCTCATGTATTAGTACAAATTTGTCCATTCCATTATGAGCTAAAATAACACAATTAAAGGTTATACTTGTCCATAATATACTACTGTATAGGGTATGTCAAAATCAGACTCATTAATACAATATTTGATCACTTAATAAATGAATATATTAAAATTGCTCCTTAATATTTGAAATTAGTCACGTATTAATTCGGTAAAAAAAAAGAAAACAATTAGAATGATTTATGCCAGTCTACAAAATGTGAGAAATAAATCTAACAATCTCTCACTTGGACGGCAGAAGTCATTCTAATAATAGTTTTAAAATAAAATAAAGTAAATATTTTTTAAAACAACCGAATTAATCAATATGTGACTATAACATAAGGTCAAATGTGATCAATCACCCAAAACATAAATATGTCTAAAATGTGCCATAAGTACCAAAATCATATGTGCACCGATAGGATGCTACATACAATAAGATACCTAAAACACATGACTATATAATAGTATACAAGTATAATTATGGAAATAATATGACAATGTGATCAACATATTCATTTCCGTACAGTCTATATGTCTAGCAAAATGAGACGAAAACTAAATGTCTCCTAGACCATCACTTCTTCATAACCATAATGAGACTCGATCAAAATGTCTCAAGAAGCGAGCTTTCTTTTCATCATAATGAGACTAATACTAAGATGTCTGAGGGAAGTCATGCTTTCTTATAACCATAATGAGACTGAAACAAAATGTCTCAAGAAAGCACTCTGAAGCTAAGCTATAATGCTTCAGTCCATAATGTCCATATTGAGACTAAACAAAATGTCTCGGACCACAATGTCCTCATTGTATACATAATGCTATACTCAACCAAATGTGTACACAATATATGGCATGTCAATATCACATAACAATATGTATGCATAATAAAAATGAGTAATACATAATCTCATTTAAGTTGTAACTCATAATACAAACCAGAACTCCCACTGACTCAGCATATATAAGCAGATTCTAATAATCCCATATGAGTCACATGCTCCTTAAACACTTTTGGAGCTAAAGCTTTAGTAAGCGGATCAGCTAACATGAGTTCTGTAGGTATATACTCTACTGATACATAAGATAGAGTAATTTTCTCTCTCACAAATAAATATTTAACATCAATGTGTTTGGAACATAAGGAACTCCTTGTATTGCGAGAGAAAGAAACAGCTGCAGAATTATTACAGTATATTTTTAATGGTCTCGGTACAACCAATACAAAATCTAGCCCTGCAATCAAATTCTACATCCATAAAGCTTGACGTGTAGCCTCAAAATATGCTACATATTCTGCCTCCATTGTTGAAGAAGCTGTAAGTGTCTGCTTGACACTTTTCCACGATATAGCTCCTCCTACCATCATGAAAATGTAACCAGGTGTGGATTTCTTGTCTTCCAAACACCATGCGAAATCAGCATCAGAATACCCAACTATATTTAAATACTCATATTGCTGATATGTCAATGTAAAATCTTTAGTGGCTTACAAATATCTGAGTACTTTCTTTGCAGCCTTCCAGTGTTCATATCCAGAGTTGCTCAAGTATCTTCCAAGTACTTCCACTGCAAAAGCAATATCAGGGCGTGTACAAACTTGAGCATACATCAAGCTACCCACAAATTATGCATACGGGACTCTTTGCATTCTAGCTTTGTCTACATCATTATCCGACATTGAGACTTGGAAATTTTGTCACCTTTTGAAATTGGTGTTTTTTTAGGAGCACAAGATTGTAAATTGAACCTCTTTAAAAAACGATCAATGTAGGCCTTTTGAGACAATCCCAGAACTCCTCTAGATCTGTCACGAAGAATCTCTATCCCAAATACATAATGGGTTTCACTGAGATCTTTCATATTAAAATTACATGACAGCATCTGCTTTGTCTCAAGTAAAAAGTCAATGTCATTAGCAGCGAGCAATATACCATCCACGTAAAGCACCAAAATGATATATTTGCTCCTATTGACCCTCAAGTATATACATTGATCAATAACATTCTCCTGAAATCTATAAGAGGTGACAATATCATGAAAATTCCAATACCATTGTCTAGATGCCTGCTTAAGTTCATAAATGGACCTTTTAAGCTTACACACCATGTATTCTTTACCAGACTCAACAAAACTATCAAGTTGCAGCATGTACACATCTTCAGACAAGTTTCCATTAAGAAAAGCTGTCTTCACATCCATCTGATGCAGTTATAAATTGAAATGAGCTACCAATGCCATGATAATACGGAAAGAGTCTTTGGTAGAAACAGGAGAATAGGTTTTTGTGAAATCAATACTTTCTCTCTGACTGAAACCCTTGGCCACAAGTCTAGCCTTGTATCTTTCTATCTGACCTCTGGCATCTTTCTTGGTTTTGAAAACCCATTTACAACCAATTAGCCTGCATCCATCTGGTACCTCAACTAAATCCCAAACCCCATTATGGTACATAGATTCCATCTCATCATGCATCGCATGTATCAAAGATGAGGATTCTGAACAATCGATAGCCTCTTGAAAGGTAACTGGATCAGATGATGAGTCAGCATCAAAATCATGTTCCTACAAATATACGACATAATCATCAGGAATTGCAGGTCTCCTAACCCTCTCTAATCTCCTTAATTGCATATCAGTAACATCATCCTCTACAGTTATGGGCTCCAAATCAAGATGAGGTTCAAGATTAGCAGAAGAAACTTTAGTATGTGATAATCCCATCGTAGAAGCTGGAAAAGGTGGAATAAGCAAAACCACATGTTCTTCTCTCAATGTAAGATTGCGAGGTTCAAAACTTCCACTATTGTGATCATCCTCAAAATAAATGGCACTCTATATGATGGCTTGTATATGATTGATTTATTTTCTCATACTACTGAATCATCATCCAATGTTCATGTTATGAATGTTGTTAGCTTTAATTATGCGAGGGTTAATGAAAACTCCTCTATATTGAGGCATTAAAGATTAGCGAATTAATACATGATTAATTGCAAATATTAAGGAGCAATTTTGACAGATTCATTTATTAAGTGATCAAATATTGTGTTAACGAGTCTGATTTTGACATACCCTATACAGTAGTATATTATGGATAAGTATAACATTTAATCGTGTTATTTTAGCTCATAATGGGATGGGCAAATTTGTACTAACACATGAAGCAGTCCCTACACTCAGCCACAGTATTTAAGTAACTTCAGCCTATTGTGAGTTTAACTGTTGAACAAACTGAGACAAGAGTGTAGTGCACAGTCTCTCTCTCTTTCTCTCTTCGTTTTTTTCGTATGTGTGCACAGTGAATTTGAGATAATCTGAATCTTGAGCTGAAGGAAGAATTCATAAGATAGATCAAGGTTGTAGCAACTCAGTAGAAGCTCCATAACAAGCTTACAAGCTCAGATTTGTGTACTGAGCTTCTATTCTACATTCCTAAAGAAATTTAGCAAAAGATCCAGGATTATGCCCAATTTCATCATATCGCCCATAGTACTTACTCACCACCTCTGTCTGATCTTACTGCTTTAATTTTCTTGCCCTTTTGGAGCTCAGCATTAACCTTAAATGCTTGAAACGCAGATAAAGATTCAGACTTTTCAACTAGAAGTTCAACATGACCATAACGAGAAAAGTCATCGATGAAAGTGATAAAGTACTTATAACCTCCAATAGCAGTAGGAGTAAGTGGCCCACAAATGTCTGTATGTATCAAGTCCAGCACCTGTTGACTTCTTTGAGTTCTGTCTTTTTTTATTTTGGCAGTAAGTTTGCCTTTGACACAATCAATACAAGTGTCAAAATCAGAGAAATCTAGATTGTGGAGGATGTCATCTTTAATGAACCTTTCAATCCTCTGTGGGGTTTTATAGGTTTAAAACTTAAAGTGCTTAAATCGCACGGTTTAAGCCTTAAACCATATGGTTTAAACATTTTAAACTTCTTAAACTCTACAGAAAAATTTGAAGTTTTTTTCAAAATTTTTCCGTATTTTAAGAAAACTCTGCACATTTATATATACATATGAGTGCTTATTAGGTCTAGATTTAGATTCTAGGATTAAAATTTAGGATAAACTTATGTTGTCAAAATTGATTTATGATAGTGTAAATTCGTCACGAACTTTAATCCCAACTTCTAAACACGAATTAAAAATTTTTTACACGAATTAAAATTTTTTTCTGATATATATATATAGCTTTTTTTTTTTATCTTACAAAAATTGAATAAAGCATTCGAAGCTACTTCTCCAACTGACAGCGACAAATAGCTTTTCGCTGCTTCGAAAGAGAAATCTTTACAGTGTTATGGCTTAAGATGAGCACATAATGTGGTCACCTTTCACCGTGTCGATCTTGTTGAAGTTGGTAGTGTTAGGAAATATTGGTGTAACGTTAAGCTTTACTTTTCATTTTATCTCAAAAAGTTGGTGCTGCTCCGAAGAAATAAATAAATGAATAAACAGAAGTTGGTGGGTGTGTGGCGCGTGGAGTTGTTGAGGGGCATTTTGGTCCATTTTCAATCCTACCAACCCTTTTTGATCTTTTGCAACGCAATTATAGAATTATAGAAATTGCAATCCGTTTTATACCAACCCTCGTCTCCCTTTGAGGGCAATCATGCCGCCACGTATACACTGGATTGCTTTAGAATTTTGTAAGAAAGTGTCTTTGGACGAGAACGGTATTGCCATAGATGATTTTTTTGGAAACTCCTTGTGTTACGCTCTTTTTTTAATTTATTTTTATTTTTTAACTATTAGAAAGGTAATGGATTAAATAATAAAAAATTTACAATGTATTCAAAAGAGAGGGAGGCAGGTTTCTTTAATCGAACAATGAAACCATTAGTTTCCAAAATAAGTTTCACTACCGTCTTGTCTTGGGAATAATAAAATTACTAATTTCACTTGATAATGACCCGTCCCAATGACAATTTCAATTTTCAACATTTTGGGTTCAAAAAATTACATCAATAAGGCGGCTTTGTTTTTGTTTTTTTTTTTTTGATGTAATAAGGCGGCTTTGTTGAACCAAGAAAAATAACATTTGTACAAATTTTTTAATTGATTAATTGAGCTAGCATTTTTTTAAATATAAATAAATTTAATTTTTGGTTGAAATTTGAATGGATCTGAATACAAATCTTTGAATAATATATTTATTTTTTCTTTTTAAATATTTGAATATAGCTGCATATTTATATATAAAAATATATTAATTATATATATTTTACATTTATATCTTGATAAGTGAAAATGAATAAAAGGATTTAGTTTTATAGTTTAAAAAATAAAAATATTTAATAAAGATATTTTTGGGATAAATATTCACTTCCTATTCGAACAAATACTACAAAAATTTATTTTTTCTATTCAAATGTAAATATTTAAAAATTAGATACAAGTTATAAAAAATATACAAATAAAATTAAAAAAAATGTAAAATTTAATTTAGACTTTAAACGTTTAACTTCAAGATAGAATGAGCATATGCTACATGGATTAATTTTTTATGTTTTCTTTCTTGTTTTATCTTTTCTTCCCCCTCCAAGGATAAAAATCATAGCCCGCACCAAAACACCCGTCACTTACGCTATCGGGCTTATGGCCTTTTCGCGGATCTCCATTCCTCGATAGAATATTAGACAATAAGGGGATGCTGTATCTCACAAGTTTTATCAACTTCACATGTGCATTGTGATGACACAAATTCAATTTCGTTGCTAGTTTATAAAGCTAGAGAAGTGTCTCGATAGCTAAATTAAATATTAGGTAAATATTTGCTTAGGGATCACTCAAAATGATGTTTTAGTTTGAATTCGTGGCTACCCATCAAATGTATGCCGTTGATTATATTAAGGGCAAAGGGATGTCAAGCCCCGTATTCTAGCGAAATAGATGTTGGATCATTTGTTGTTTAAAGTATATTGATTTATTTATTAGTAATAAATAAAATATTTGAGATATTTTTCAAACATTTTTATGACATAAATATTTTGAATAAGGTTCGTTTAATCATATTATATGTGTTTATGTGATTATTATATGAATTTACAGAAGAGATGATCAGGGGCGGCGCCACATTGGAGCTAGGGGGGCTAGGCTTTTTAAAATTTATAAATTTAGTTAGATATTTGTCCCATTTTAAATTTAATTTACTAAGAAAGTTCTTCTTAAAATTTAAAAATAAACAATATATTAAGTATTTATTTTTACACTTCCAACCCACAAAGAAACATTGTATTTTGAAGTTTCTCCAACCCTAACTCTACTCACACAAAAAAAGAAAAAAGAAATTATTTCACCTCATTGAGTTTATTCAAATGATTTTTCTTTAATAAGTCTTATGGCACTTAAAATTCAACTTAATATTTACATTATAAAAATGAGTTTTGATAACAAATTTTCAAAATTTAAAAGGATTTAATAAGCTAATAAGAAAAATAATTGATACTAAAAAGGATAAATTATGTTCATTAATTTATTTATTGTTTCTACTAGTTCTCATCATCATAGTCAAAAAGGCATTTTTGGCTATGAATTTTATAAAAAATCATCTATGAAATCAGATAAGAGATTAATGATTGAGTGATATTATTGTTGTATATACAAAAAAAATTGTATTCTTGATGATAAGGTTATTCTTCAATTTTTTTAACATATGAAAACAAGTCGAGGTTAGTTATAAATGTATTGAATTAAATATATTAATAAATTTTTATTTTGATATTTATTACTTATTGACTATTTTTAAATTATATTATTATTTAAATTTAGCCCCCCTTACATTAACTTTCTGGCACCGCCACTGGAGATGATTACAAGTTATCTTATAATTAAATAAATGAAGTCCGCAGTTGATAAATAAAGTTAGGTACTCCATATATGTTTAAATTACAGTAAATTCATTGAATGAATTGTTTAAATTATGTGTGAATTTACTGATATAATTTGACTACATTGAACTTGATCATATATGAGATTTAATTAACCTTAAAATGACTGTAAGACTTATTAAATCTCATAGGTATTGATTTTATTACAATCTCAATCATGAATTAATTATAGTTTCATGTTTGTGATTGTTGTCTCATTTGGGTTACCAATGGGCACGATATATATTTGTAGTCAAGATTACCAGGTATTTTAGTGGAAGCAATTATGAGCAGTGAGATTATAGATTAACAATATAGTATTTATACAATACATCTCTTTACTGATTTTTGGTACTTGATTATAGAATTATTTGGCCAGAGTGTGTTAACATAATTAGTACGTTAAAAATGATCATTAGAGAAAACCGATAAGTGTTAAGAAACAAGTTATAATTAAATTAATTGGACAATTAAGATATCAATTTAACTAGCGATGTGGTACAAAAGATTGTTCAGTAAAGAAATCATTGTGGCATGAGTCGAATTGTTATTCGATAACATTATCCTAGATAGCATAAAATTATGGAGGTCAATTTCAATCTTTTAGTGGAGTAAATTTAAAATTAAATAATCAAGCTAGTTTAATTATATGTATAATTATTGTAGCTATTATTGTACGTACATAAGAATCCCGAGTTAGCTCATTTAATTGATTGCACCACTATTGGATTGATAAGTAAGATAACTAGTTATTTGGGTTAAAAGCCTAAATATAGTATTTGGTGGGAGGCTCCATTTTAATATGCTTGATGTAAGAACCTTGCGTTATTTTACAAAGTAAGCCCTTATAACCAGGACAAGGACAAGTAAGGCCACTTTTGGGCTTTATCTTATTTTTAATTTAAATCAAATATTTTGATTTAATAGAATTTAAAAAAATAAAAGAGATAAATAATGAGTCTAGGATTTTCACTAATAGGGATATAAAAACCCTTATTTTTCTACAAAAAGGGACATAAGAGCCATAATAAATAGATAAGAGAAAAAAGAGTTTTTAAGAGAAAAAAAGTTTTTCTCTCTAATTTTAAGAGGAAAAATTTTTTTTTACTAGTTGCTTCCAGTAGTGATAAAGACGTCCACACGTCAAGTACAGATCGAACTTGAGTCATAATCTAGAAAATCATTGGTAATGGATTGTGATCTAATAAGATTAGTGATGACAAATCATGATTTGAGGGCTTAAGTTACTTCTACGAAAGAGCAAAGGTATGATTTATGGATTATGATAATTTTATATATTGTATGAAAATTGCGATCTAAATATTTTTACTGCAAAATTATTTTTGAGCCTTTAATAGGGGCTTTCTAAATCACGTCCGTGATTTAAAATTATCATGTAAACTTCTTTTAGGATAATTATATCCTTTAACTATAGTGACTTAATTTTATTTCATCCTGACATAATTATATAAATAAAGGTGCATGTTATCTTTTTTAAAATAAAAGGAAACGTTTGTAGCCATTTCACCAAATTATGAGTGTTACACTGTCGTTTTTTTTCTTATACCTTTTAATTGCCATCCATGAAGGCTTGAGATCCATCCATATTAACAATACTACTACTAGTTATAAAAAATTACAAAATTTCATCACATATCCAATTGCTCAACATATGGTGGATGAGGTTATTACTTGATGGAATATCTTTGTTTATGTAAATATGTTTATATTCCTAGAAAAAGAATCATAACGTGGACTTGAGATTCTTGACAAAGTTCTCACCATACCAATTAGAGGGTTGTTTTCTTTTGGAAGATGTCATTTAGTCAACAAGCGCATATAAAATTAAGAGGATCGAACAGAACATAAAAGTTTACGTATTTTACATGCAATGAGACAAATTTCAGATAGACCACACTTTTCTTGGACAAAGCTAATTTGTACTTCGGTTGCCTCAAATCTCAATTGCTTGCTGAGGTAAACAAAGAGGGGCATTGGTTGCTTAGTGATCACCTAACGTGATGTTAATATTGTTCTGGTTTGAAATCTTTATGCTTGAATTGACGCTAAGCCGCCGATTGTATCCCGATTGATTATATGAATTGAAGTTTTTATTTTATTTTATTTTTTAATTAATCGCTAGTCATACTTAGTTAATTGTGGAATTTTATCATAATATTGGATTAAAAATTCACTATACTATTGATGAATAATATATAATAGTTTATGTGTTTCATGCAATCAATTAGACATCATTGTTGTCAATTTGAATTTTGTTTATGGAAAATCACTCGAGAATGTCATATCATATCAAAAACAATTTTAAATTGTTTTGAAAGGTTGGGTTATTTGCATTCTAAAACCTATTTAGAACAATAAATTACTTAGAACATTCGTTTGTAAAATTTAAAAATCAAAATTTTACTATTTACGCTATATTAAATCTAAAAAATAACTTTTAATTTTTTTTTAACACCCATTTTTACTTCTTCTCTTTCCTTTGTCTTTCTCTTGCTTTTGTAATCTCAAACCAAACTTAGAAGATAACATCTGAAAAAAGAGTATCTCTTACATTTTACGATTTCAAGAATTAATTCATGACTTTTAAGTGTGTGAATGAATGATTGTTCTAATTGATATTTTTTAGTTTTGCTTAAAAGTTTACAATGTCAAGTATTTAGTCATTTCATCTATGTTTAGCATTTTTTTTTCATTGAATCCATTTTTCTTTTCAATTTTTTCTAATCTTTTTTTTTCTTTTATTAACAGAATTTTGTGAGATATTGTGACTAAAAGTCTAAATTAAGCCTATTTGCTAGAAGAACTGGATTGTTGATCATCCGTGCACCAATGATGTGTTGGAGACTTCATAATATTTTAATGATGAATTCGTGAATAAAGATCTAGGGGTTTGTGATAAATGGGATATAAATTATTTTTATTTCTTTAATTGAAGTTATAATACCCATATTAGTGATTTCATAAAAGAATAATTTTGTTAAAAAAAACAGTGTTTAAATTATTTTTTAGATTACAAATAGCCCCATCCTATTTTAAATTATTAGTAGCACCTAGTTCAGTTAGTAAAATCTTTTAATTTGAAATAACTTGTTTAAAGTTGATATTTCGCTGCTCACGTAAGTGAAAAGAAATTAATTACAATGTTATGCTTGAAGAATAATTTAAATGCAGAAGTAATTAGTCAAGAAAGAATTTACCTTCTAAAAAGATAAGAGTAAAATATGTTTATAACATGAACAATTTCTCAAATTTATCATGGTGAATAATTTTTATATTTTATCAATGAGAAGGCGCATAATTTTTCCCTCTGCTCGCCAATAAATTATCAATGATTTTCCATATGTTCAAGTTTGACTTGAATGCCATCACAATCACAAATAGAACTTTCATATAAGCAACTAATGTAGTTGCTCGTTCGTGCTATCCTACTCCAAACAAGTCATTTTGTATTTTTTCCCTTTTTAATTATATTCAATCCAAAAAGTATAATTAATTCAATAGTGCTGAATAAATGCTACAAATAATTAACTTTTTTATCCCGATCCAAAAAGAGTGTATTAAATAGATAGCGGTAGAATTGAAGGAAGGAGGGGAATGCTTGACCTTGTTTAATTATATTTTTTAACCAAAGGAAAAATAATTACAAATCCTAGCCCCAGCTAATCACTCTATGTGCGCCTGCATTGACGATTTTGATTGTGCCTCCCGTATTTATTGCCGACGGCCAAAAATTAAAGATCACGGATTCTTAAATAGGGCTGGCGCACTGAATAATAACTCGCACTCTCAGATCTTGTGCATCCAGAAATCGGTCGATCCCATATCTTGCACATGGGAGACACTTTCAGTCTCGCGTGCGATCCATTACCCGGCACGCGATGCTTGAACCACAATTAATTAATTGTTTATTTTCGTGAAGATATTTTCTATTTTTTTAATATTTATTTTTTAGATCAGCGACGCGGTTACGAAATATCTCAGTTGGTTGGCCCACAGTGTGTGTACCCCACCTGATTGTTTCCACTTTCCAGTGTCAAAGATCTTCATTCACGCTTCCAGAGTAATGCCAGCTTAAGGGATAATGTCTGCGTTTGTTTGCACACCCTGTTAGACCAAGGTCATAACTTCATTATGACGACATTATTTTATTTTATTTTATTTATGCACAAATTTTATTATAACTTCAAAGAATGCGGTTTATTTGTAATTTCGAGAAAATTACAAAATTTTTCCCTACTTGGGTCGAATCAAGTGCAATTGTGAGAGGCACACCTACGTATATAGTAACAAATAAAAAAAAGGGTGAAATGGAGTTGAAAAAAAGGTTTCTGGCGATCCCACTCAGATGCTTAAGTCAATAACGGGAGAATTTGAGTTTAATTATAAAATAGAAAAATTATCAGCCATATACCATTCAATAACATTAGTATCAAACGTGCAATAATATTCTTTTATATATATCAATCGTATACCCTAAGTTAACAAAATACTTCTGTCATCCACTAATTCGTTGGCTGCTATTAGAAAGTTAACAGAATTGTGGCAAATTAACTATTTTACCTTTGAAACTCAAAATAAGGTAAAAAGATAAATTTACCCTAAAAATTAATGTAAATTTTTAATACACAATTTTTTTATTTTGTTATTAACAATATTTTTTTATGATTAAAAAAATATAAATTATTAATGGTACATATTATTAACAATTATCCGTAAAAAATATCCATATTATACCATTAAAAATTATTAACAACATATTATTTATAATTATACATATTATACCATAAAAAATTCCAGTTAGAGCTTGGAGGAGTAGATCTTCAAAAATTTAGGCTAAATTTTGGATGAGTAGATTCGGTTGTAAAGTAGCTTTTTTTTTAACAATTTATCCAATAAATGGGATGATGTGCATTTTTATCAATATATATTATATGACATGTCATTTTTTACCAAGTAAATGGGATGACATGTTTTTTTTTAATCAAAATTTCTTCAATCTTAAAAGACTAGATTACTCTTATGACGTCAGTGCTTGCAAACGGCAACTAACGGATTAGTGGATAGCAGAAGTATTTTGTCGACTTAGGGTATACGAGTGATATACATGAAAAGTATTATAACATGTTTGATACGGGTGTCATTTAAAAGTATATGACTGATAATTTTCCTATAAAATATTAAAGTTTTAGTGGATTTTCCTCTCTTTAAGAGAGTAATTAAGTATTTATATTATACTAAATCTTAAGGTGAGTAGATCCCCTTATTTCGGTGAATGTGAGAAGTTACACTTGTGGTAGGCTTCTTCCTTTGTAGGAATGAATGATGAGTGGCAATTAAGACTGCGTCTCCTATATTTTAAGAGGTCATGGAATGGTGGCGTAGTTGCATAATCTGAACCCTAGGCTAACAAGTTCTTATACATCTCTCCACCCTTGTTCCCTCATCAAATGTCTTTTGAGAAGTGAGTAGGACATGTTTTTAAAAGTCGGGATTGTGCCCCTTACTTTCGTGCACTTGGTGGTTTTGTAGTCAACTTCTTTAACTACCTTGATACTGTGTTAATGGTTCTTACTACTACTAAGTTTTATCCTTATATCTTTGTCTTGTTAGCTTAGTGGTTTTAACCAATTCGTAGCCTCGATCCAAGATTCCTTGTTTACTCCCTTGAAGGATCCTTACTACCCATTTGGTGGCACTTCTTCCCACCCTTAAGGGATCCTTATTTCCTTTTTTGTGGTCCTCACCTCGCGAGTAGTGCGTTGCAAATTTGCCTATCAATATATGCCTCCAATTAAGCTTATGCTCATTTTCAAGCCATTAACGCTTTTTAATTTGTTCTAACGCAAGTTTGCATGAAAAAATCTTTTTAGTTTGCTTATTTTGTTTTATACCGGTTCATGAAAAGAATTCTTGAAATGCAAAAATCTTTTCTTATGAACTAAGTAGTAAATACATGCTTATACTCATTTCCTCAGGATCAAATTTTAATTTGGTCCAATGCATGTTTGCACAAGAAAATTCTTTTAGCTTGCTAATTTTGTTTTATATAGTTTTTCTTCTATATGTTCATGTCTATAAGGAGAGACATTCCTTATCGCTTAAACTTAAATAGCATTTAGGAGATTTTGGAGCATTACGGAATCTGTTCCAGTATTCTAATAGAGCTATTTTAAGTTCAATTGTTTTGAAGATATTGACTGTAACCACTTCTCAACAAGATGGAATACTTTGATGGTGATATCAGAAGTTTCGTTGTTTAAGAGTGAGTGATTAAGTCAAGTTGCATTCAGCGTAGCTCTTTTATCATAATATAGCATCAGTTTTAGTCCTCTAAAGAGGTCAAGCTATCTGGTATAATCTTTACCAATCATCAGTGCACTACGTTGAGGTACTTTTGTCTTGTATCTAGCTAATATATTCTTGCAATTAAATATTGCAAAATATAAAGGTAGTATGTCTTTACTCCCTAGCGGCCTCGATTACTCACTTCAAGTTTTGCCTTTTGAGTAATTTCACTTGAGAAAGAAAATTTTTTCTTGCTTAGCTTCTTTTCTTTTGTGCTTAGATTTTGTAATTACATTTATATATGGCTTGCAGGTATGCTTAAGTGGTTTACTTTCGCACTTATAGAGTTTGATCATTATGTCCAATGGTATTGTTGTACCCTTACCTAGGTGCTCTATATGAAGATGATTTCCTCTTTGGGGAAGAAAATCATTTTGAAGCATATTTTTGTATTTCCTCTCTAAATGGAGATGTTTATATTGATTATGTAGGTCATTGTTATTTCTTAGATTTTACCTTTGCCTTTTTGTTCATTTTAGTGATCTGATTTGCAAAGATTAATTTTAAAGCTTCAATATATTCCTCTTTATTGAGCAATTCTTCAACTTACAGTAGTCTATAAGCAAGCTTGTCTCTTGCTAACAAATTTTCCATGCTTAAACTTCTAGTGGCGATTTTCTGTTGATAGTTGCATGGCTTTGTCTTGATGCTTCTTCAATTGGCATTCTTTGGATTATAATTTTTATTTGAGATGACATTCGTCGTGCTTGTATACTTATCTCTTCTGTTGCAGTTGCACTTGTCACATTTGAAGCAAGTTGAATTGCCTAGATGACTTTTGCGTGTTTTATGGCATTATAAACGGTTATCGTATCTAGCAAAATGTCCCGAAACACACTTTGTACATAGCATCAATGTATGACCATTTGAGGTGACTCATATTTACATTCTTTCTAGAGAGGTGGAAATCATCCACTTGAAGTTGCATAGGTGGCAATCTTTCGTGCCAGGATGATGTTTGCATATATGGCAATTATACATACTTGAATGCACTTTGTTCCGACAATGATAATTTATACTTCATTTGCAATTTGGTTCTAATCATGGTAATTTAAGCTTCATTTACATGTTATTTTGATGGCCATAGTTTGTGCTTAGTCGGCATATTATTTTGATGATGATAATTTGTGCTTAGTCTGCATATTATTCTAATCATAATTGTAATTCTAGTTATGTAACCCAAGAGGTGGGGTGAATTGGATTTCTAAAAATTATTCAAATCTAAAGCAAAACTTAATGCAAATCTAAAACGAAATTTAAAACAATAACTAATAAATCAATCACAATATAAAAAGATAACGAAAGTGAGATTCAAACAAGACGATTGTTACGTGGTTCGGCCAATCTCGCCTACGTCCATGCCTCCAAGCTTTCCGGGCTTCAGGATTCCACTAAGCAAGCCTCCAAGGCTTCAAATGCTTACAATTGACTTCTAAGGTGTTAATAAACCTTTACAACAAGAGATTATCCTCAATCTCTTAACCTAAGTATATCCCAACACTTATAATCACTCAAAACAAAATATTACAAAATATTTTTCTCTCACACAATATTTAATATTACAAATCAATGCCCAATGTGTGAATAAATGAAGTAAAAATGTGTTTAAAACTCTATGAAGATTGTATGCTCGAATATAAGCTCAATGGAAATGTTGTGATCAATCCTTGTTTTAATTCAAATGAGCTTATTTATAGTTGGAGCTGAAAAATAGCCGTTACTGACTGTCTGCTCAAAAACGGATCGCTGTTAACTATTACCGATTAACCGTTTATCTTAGTCAAAGTTACCGTTGAGCCAAATTTCAAATAAACGGTTAACTGTTTGTCACTAACCTTTCGCCGTTAAATTTCAGAGACCTGCAAAACAAATTTCTACTAACCGTTCTTACTAAACGGTTAAAGAGTAAGAAAGAATGTCATTCTGGAAATTATCGGTTAGCTGTTTTCTATTAACGGTTCGCCGGTTATTTCCAGTCAACTGTAAAACAAAAAGCTTAACTGGTTTGCCTTAAACGATAAGAGATTAGCACAAAATTCATTTCTAGATATTATCGGTTAACCATTATAAATAACAGTTCACCGTTTACATCTAGTTGGTTTGTATGCTAATCAGTTAAAACTTAAGAAATAACCCTTTTCTGAATTTTATCCGTTAGCCGTTAAAATAAACGGTTAGCCCTCTACTTCTAGTAGCTAGCATTTGTTTATTTATGCAATTGGTTGAAGCTTAAAAAAATAACCTTTCTCTAGAATTTATCGGTTAACCGTTAAAATTAACGGTTCACCATTTACGTCCAGATTTACACATTTTTACATAATTTTACAGGGGATATTTTTCCAGTTTATTCAAATTTTATAAACACATTTAGAAAATTATTTAGGCTTTTAAGAAAATGTTTGTTATTGAAAAGCTCCAACAATTTAATCAAGAGAAATTAAAGTTTGTTATCATCAAAATTAATATAATGAACATCTACATGTTAACATTCTCCCTCTTTTTGATGACGACAAACTTCTTTCAACAATTTGCTCCCCCTTAATATATGGCTAATAAAAGAAAATTTAGCCAATATGAGATGTTTTCTTTTGAAAACAAAAGACATGTATTGATAAAAAAAATAGTCCATTATCTCCCCTTTCATCATAAAAAAAAAATTGAACAAAGGAAGCATGAGATGTAAGATGAAGAGATTACCCATGATAGGCGAGCAAAAATTTCAGCAGAGTCTTCCCTTAGATTTAGACAAATCCTAAAATACAATACAAGATTAAAACACTTCAAAAAATGACTAAACAAGTTTCCATATCCCAACAACTCCAATGAATTTAATCCAAGCAGATATAATCATGCATGAGGAAACCATATATATAACCAACCAAAAAAAAAAAACTAATCCAGCAACGAAATCATCAAGAAAAAGTAATGCAAGGTAAATAAATAAAAAAATATAAACATAACATGAAATGTATGTGCGAAAAGGAAAGTTAGAAACTAAGGAGGAGGCCGCGAAGAGGGAGGTCGTGAAGAGGTAGGCCGCGAAGAGGTACTGCCAGGGTCATACCCGAAATAGCCAAGAAGCTGGCACTGTGCAGCAATGATCTCATACTGCTGATCGATACTTTGCTCCTGAAAGGTTTGAACCTGAGACCGGAGCTGCTGCTGATCGTGGGAGAGAGTATCCAGGCGATCAAGAATCAGTTGTTGTCGCTCAGAAATCCGACGAACATCATCAGCTAATTACTGCAAAATATCAGAAACGGGTGGCTGAACGGGAGCTGAAGGCTACTCAGGAGCGGAAGGCTGCTCAGGAGCTGGAGGTGGCTTGGAAACAGAAGGAATATCAGTGTCCATCTCGTGCGCCTCAGTATCAAAAGGAGCTGAAGGCCGGGGAGCAGTTCAACGACGAGAAGGTGGAGGACGAGCTCCGAGTCTAAAGTTAGAAGCTGATCAGGAGGATAAATATCATTAAGCATATGATCATCTTCTGTAGCAATCAAGGTGTCCTGATTCTTGGAGTTTGTGGTCTTGAACCATTACTCGGTCTTCCTAGGAAAAACAATGCTAGTCACAGCTTCTCGACCTATTCGTTTGGGCTCTTTATACACAGCATCCCGGATAGGCACATGGAAGTGCCGTAGTATCTTAGTGATGATACTGCCATAAGGGAGCAAGCGGTGAGTAACCGCAGGGGTGGTCAACATGTATTGCACAATGATATATCCAAGGTTAATGGATCGCCCCCTAGTGAGACTATCTAGTAACCTAACATCTAATCGAGTTACCTCATCCGAGTGACCCCTTCGAGGAGTAATGATATGCTGCAAAATATTATGAAGGATGCGAACTTGAAGATGCAGCAGTTGGGACCGAAAAGGTAGTGCACAAATATCAGTAGTAAGATCCCGACAACGACAAATATTTTGCACACCTTCATTGTGTACAAAGTCACTGAATGAGAGAGCTTTTATAGATGTATAAATGCTATGACCCTCATCCAGAATTCTAAGGATGTTAGTATTTAAAAACTCAACATCAAAGTCAATAGAAATGCCACCAACAAGAGTAACAATCCTATCTAAACGAGTTGCGAAAAGTTCTATATTTGAATAGAAAACTCAAACTAGATTAGGATAGACTTGATCATCAAAATCAATAGCTGACTCCCAAGGTCGAAGCATATTCTTAACACTTCTACCATACACAATTAACTCTTTGAAATCTTCTATATCCACATAGTAAGAGTCAAGTACTTGTCGACCCATAAAGCGATCCTTGAAGCGCTTGCGCAATGGTGCTGTGGAAAGGTAAAGTCTTTCGAATTCAGAAGTTTCCCATGGTAGAATAGGGTTGATGGAGGGAGCTTGTTTTCTCCTCCGAGTTCTTCGAGATGACTCAGCCATGGTAAATAAAAAATTTCAAAAGATGAATTTGGAAGAAAATAAATTGATTATTGATTTTAGAGGGAGTAGAGGAAGTGATATTGAGGTTCAATTTTGTCAAAAAAGGACAAAAATGGGATCGAAATTGAAAAAGACGGTTCAAATTTTGATTTGGGATTTTTCAATTTTGGACGTGATTTGAAGATTTGAATCGGTAAAATCGATCTAAGAATGATTAGAAAAGGTTCTATCAGTGTAATGTGTCATAAAAACGGAGATAAATGGAGAATGAAGGAAAAAGAAAGCTTCGGTTGCGCGGTAATGGCTGAAACGGTGAGAGGGTAAGTGAGAAGGAAGAAGAAACCCTTGAACGATTTTATATTTTGCGAAAACGGCGAACCGTTTTTTATAAACGGTGAGGGATTAATAAGCAGAAAGCCTTTTGTCAAAAACAGTTAACGAGTAAGGATAAACGGTGATGGGGCAAATTCTAGGGAGCTCTCTGTTTTTAAACGGTTTACCGTTAATTGTAAACAGTGAGGGGGTAAATAGCAGTCAGCATATCCTAATTTCTGGAACTAAATGGTACACCGTTTATGTATAAACGGTTATCCATTTATTTTATTGGTCATTTCGCATATTTGTTTCAATATTTGGCTAACAAATATTACAATTCAAGATCATTGCATTGATCCAAAAATGTTTTAAGGGCAGTTTAATGCAAAATTCATGAACGTACATGTATTTAAAATAATTAATTCATACAAGTAATTAAACATACATACACACTACTAGTATATCATACTTAAACATTCCATGGATATTAAATCATCAAATCATAAATCAATCAATTCAATAGACATAATAACATGGATAGAAATGTTAATGCGAAAATTTTATCATCCTAAATTCATGCCGAATTTTTGAAAATTGATCTTTGCAAAGAGGTTTTGTAAAAATTCAGCAAGTTATTTTTCCGTAGAAATAAACTCTAATACAATGTCAACCTTTTGAACATGATCTCTCAAGAAATGATGTCTAATCTCTATATGCTTGGTTCTAGAGTGTTGAATGGGATTCTTTGATAGATTAATCGCACTAGTATTATCACACTTGATGGGAATTTGTTCAAGATTAATGTCATAGTCTCTAAGAGTTTGTTTCATCTAAAGAGCTTGTGCACAACAACTACCCGCCGCAATATATTCCGCTTCAGTGGTTGAGAGTGCAACCGAGTTTTGTTTCTTACTAAACCATGAAACAAGAGAATGACCTAGGATATAGCAAGTCCCACTAGTACTTTTCCTATCGACCTTATAACCGGAAAAATCGGCATCCGAATAACAAGTTAAATCTACATGAGTTCCTCTAGGATACCAAAGGCCAAGATCTATAGTTGTACTCAAATAACGAAAAATTCTTTTAACAGCAAGCAAATGAGATTCCTTGGACATGATTGAAATCTTGCACACAAACATACACTAAACATGATATCAGGTCTACTTGCGGTTAAGTAAAATAAAGAGTCGATCATATCTCGATATTTTTTAATATCAACTTCTTTACCTTTTTCATCTTTGTCAAGCTTGATTGTTGTGTTCATTGGAGTGCTCTTGGTGTTTGAGTCATCAATTCCAAACCTCTTGAGCAAATCTTTGACATATTTAGCTTGGTTAATTAAGATTCCCTCATTGGTTTGCTTGATTTGAAGTCTAAAGAAATACTTCAATTCTCCCATCATGCTCATTTCAAATTCCTTACTCATACAGGATGAAAACTCCTTGCACAAAGACTCATTAGTAGAACAAAAAATAATATCATCAACATAAGTTTGAACAAGTATGTCTTGATTTTTATGCTTAACAAAGAGTTTAGTATCCGCTTTTCCAATTGAAAAACCGTTATCCAGCAAGAAATTTTTAAGGCTATCATACCATACTCTAGGTGCTTATTTCGATCCATACAATGCTTTTGATAACTTATAAACATGATCTGGAAATTTTTCATTTTCAAAACCAGGGGTTGTTTCACATAAACTTCCTCCATAATATAGCTATTTACAAAAGTACTTTTGACATCCATTTGAAATAAAATGAAATCTTTATAACATGCATATGCTAATAACATTCTAAGGTGCAAATGTTTCATCAAAATCAATTCATTCTTCTTGGTTGTATACCTGAGCCACTAATCTAGCTTTATTCCTTACAACCACACCAGATTCATCCATTTTATTTCTAAATATCCATTTAGTATCTATAATGGATTGATGTTCCGGTTTAGGAACTAACTCCCACACATTATTTCTCTCAAATTGATTTAACTCCTCTTGCATTGCCATAATCCAAGATTCATCATTTTCCGCATCCGCAAAGAATTTTGGTTCAATTTGAGAAATAAATGCAGCATGCTCACATGTGTTCCTAAGTGATGATCTAGTTGTAATACCTCTTGATGGATCTCCTAAAATAGCATCCTTAGGGTGAGAAGAAACATACCTCTACTCCTTGGGGAGTGATTGAGAAGTACCTTGATTTTGCTTTGCACTTGTTTCTTCATGTCATTCTTCTTGATTTCTATGTGATGCATCCTTTTGATTATCCTTTTATAACTCTTCTTGTAGTTCTTCATCTGCATTATTATCAACAATAGCTTTCTCCGCAGAGGAGGGATTAGATTCATCAAACGTAATATGCATAGATTCTTCCACAACTAGAGTTCTTTTGTTATAAACTCTATAAGTTTTGCTTGAGTTTGAATACCCAAGAAAGATATCAATATAGGATTTTGGATCAAATTTTCCAAGGTTATATTTTGTGTTCAAAATAAAACATTTGCATTAAAAAACTTTGAAATAACTAATATTGAGTTTTCTATCTTTCCAAAGCTCATATGGAGTTTTATTGAGATTATGTCTAATCAACGCACGATTTAAAACATAGCAAGCAGTGTTAATGGCCTCAACCGAAAAATATTTGAGTAAAGAGTTTTCATTCAACATAGTCCTAGCCATTTCTTGAATTGACCTATTTTTTCTCTCAACAACTCCATTTTGTTGTGGAGTTCTAGGTGATGCAAATTGATGCTCAATACTAAAATAATTACAGAAATTTTCAAATGAATGATTTTCAAATTCTCCACAATGATTACTCCTAATTCAAACGATACAATATCTTTTTTCATTTTGAACTTTCTTACAAAATAATTTAAAAGCATCAAGGGCATCATCCTTATTAGCTAAGAATAATACTCATGTATACCTTGAAAAATCATCAACAATTACAAAAGCATAATACTTGTCACTTAGGCTAGTATATATTGAAGGTCCAAATAAATCTATATGAAGAAGTTGAAGAGGTTTTGAAGTAGTAATATGATTTTTGCTTTTAAACGAGATTTTGATTTGTTTTCCGAATTGGCAAGCTTCACAAATTCTATCTTTTTGAAAACTAATTTTTAGAAGACATTTAACTAAATTGTTTTTGGAAATTTTTGAAATTAAATCCATGATTGCATGTCCAAGTCTTCTATGCCATAACCAACCATCATCATGCAATGCCGAAAAATATTTATCATGAGTAGATGCAACTTCTATGTCAATGGTATAAACATTACCACATCTATTTCTAACAAATAAAATCTTTCCATCACATGCATTTTCAATAATATATCTAGAGTTATCAAAAACTACTTTATAACCTTTGTCACATAATTGACTAATACTAATTAAGTTGTGTTTTAAATTTTCAACCAAACATACATTTTCAATTACGATTGATGAAATTTTATCGACATTTTCGATTCCAAGGATCTTCCCTTTTGAATTATATCCAAAAGAAACGTCTCCACCATTTTCAATTTTGGTGAAACTTGAAAACATGCATAGTTTCCGGTCATGTGCCTTGAACAACCACTGTCCAAGAACCATTTATTTTTCTTCTTCTTCAAGCCCTGCAGAGAAAATCTTAAGTCTTAGGTACCCAAAACGTTTTGGGTCTTTAAGTGATAGCAATGGTTCCTTTTGGAACCTAAATGCACTTCATACCATAATATGCATTTCTTTTCACTGGGCACCTATTTTTCATATGACCATTTTGATTGCAATAATGACATATAACTTGATTGTTAATAGATGTACTCTTCACAAAGTAGTTCTTCTAATATTTTTGTTTTAAATTAGGCTTATAGCCAAGTCCTTTTTTTTTTATTTTTTATCAAAAACACATTTTTGTGAGTTAAGCAAGTTATCAAACATCTTTTGCCAATTTGTAAATTTTAAAACAATCTCATTTAACTCATTGCTCTTTTTCTTAAGCATTTCATTTTCATTTTTCAAATCATCTAAATGCTCATGTGAGGTGCCAGGTTTCTCATTTAATAATGCAACTCTTTTATGTAATACTTTATTCTCTATTTCTAGGTATGTAATTTTTACATTTAGGGATTCATTATCATTTTTTAGCTTTACCATTTTCTTTTTCAGACATACATTCTTTTTACTAATCTTCATCAACTTATTATGCAATTCTTTAAAAGCATCAAACAATTCATTATAAGTAGGATCACTTACCTCATTGAGATCATCATCATCTCCTATTGCCATAAGCGCTAGGTTTGATACTTTTTATGACTCTTCTTCATCACTTGAATCTTCATCGCTATCATCCTAAGTAGCAACCATGACTTTCTTCTTGAGTTTGTTGATAAGTGGGCACTTCGATCTTATGTGGCTGGGCTTCTTGCATTCATAGCATGTGATTAACTCTTTATTCTCCTTTTGATTCTTGAGGTTTATGAATTTTCCTCGCTCATCGGTTTTCTTGAAAAACTTTCTTAACCTCCTTATTAGTATAGCTAACTCTTCATCATATTTGGGCTGAACTAAAATCAGACCAGAACAATAATAATTTTCTCCAATGTTTTTATTACATGATATACTAAATATATGAGCAATAAATTTGAACTTTTTAAGTAAATATGAACACTTATGTAAATAAAATTTATGGATGTTAAATGTTAACATATAAATATTTTTCAAATGAGTTTAGTTAATTTAGTCGGTAATAAATTCAATATCCTGTTTGGAATTACTGTTGGAAACGAGAGTTTTACGTGGAACATGTATTAGTTAAAACTTATGTGATCGGTAGTAATCTCTCACGTTAACAACAGAACACAACAGCATGCCCAACGCAAAGTGATTTTTTACTTTTCAAATTGTGTTCTCCAGATCTACCAACCCCAACGCCAATCTAACGGCCAATATCCGATCAATAATGACCAGCCCTTTATAAAACCTCAAATCACCACCGTCCATTTCACCCTTTAAACCTATTTATACGTCCTCACTCTGCCCCTGAACCCTCGCTCACCCCCACTCTCTCTCTCGCTTGTGCAATCATTCACTTTGTTTGGTTGGTTTCCAAAGAGAGAGTAGAGTGCCCTCTCTTCCTTCTTTCTTTTAGATCTATCAATTCTATTAATCAGCCATGGCTTTGTCCGTCGAGAAATCCGCTAGCGGTCGTGAATTCAAGGTGAAGGATCTGTCCCAGGCTGACTTCGGCCGCCTCGAAATCGAGTTGGCCGAAGTCGAAATGCCGGGCCTCATGGCCTGCCGCGCCGAGTTCGGCCCCTCACAGCCCTTCAAAGGAGCCAAGATCACCGGTTCACTCCACATGACCATCCAGACCGCCGTCCTCATCGAGACCCTCACTGCTCTTGGCGCCGAAGTTCGCTGGTGCTCCTGCAACATCTTCTCAACGCAAGACCACGCGGCCGCCGCCATCGCACGTGACTCCGCCTCCGTCTTCGCCTGGAAGGGCGAGACACTCCAGGAGTACTGGTGGTGCACGGAGAAAGCCCTGGACTGGGGTCCCGGCGGCGGCCCAGATCTCATCGTCGATGACGGTGGTGACGCCACGTTGTTGATCCACGAGGGAGTCAAAGCTGAGGAGATCTACGAGAAGACCGGGAAGTTGCCCGACCCGGCCTCCACCGACAACGCCGAGTTTCAGATTGTTTTGACTATCATTAGAGATGGGTTGAAGGCCGATCCCAAGAAGTACCACAAAATGAAGGAAAGATTAGTTGGTGTTTCCGAAGAAACCACGACTGGTGTCAAGAGATTGTACCAGATGCAAGAAAATGGAACCCTCTTGTTCCCTGCCATCAATGTCAATGACTCTGTCACCAAGAGCAAGGTAATTTACTTTGATTTGCTTCAGATCTCAAGTTTAGTTTATTTTAGTTTATTTTATTTTATTTTATGCCATCAATTCAGTAAATGTTTGAAAAATTGGAGGAAATTAAAAACTAATGTTTGATGATGTAATGGGGGAAACAGTTTGATAACTTGTATGGATGCCGCCACTCGCTCCCAGATGGTTTGATGAGAGCTACTGATGTTATGATTGCCGGAAAGGTTGCTGTTGTTTGCGGTTATGGTGATGTTGGCAAGGGTTGTGCTGCTGCTTTGAAGCAAGCCGGTGCTCGTGTAATTGTTACTGAGATTGATCCAATTTGCGCTCTCCAGGCTCTTATGGAGGGCCTTCAAGTCCTAACCCTTGAGGATGTCGTCTCCCATGCTGACATCTTTGTTACCACCACCGGTAACAAGGACATCATCATGGTTGACCAAATGAGGAAGATGAAGAACAATGCCATTGTTTGCAACATTGGTCACTTTGATAATGAAATTGATATGCTCGGTCTTGAGAGCTACCCGGGTGTTAAGCGCATTACAATCAAGCCCCAAACTGATAGGTGGGTCTTCCCCGAGACCAACTCAGGCATCATCGTGTTGGCTGAGGGACGCCTCATGAACTTGGGTTGTGCCACTGGACACCCCAGCTTTGTGATGTCCTGCTCCTTCACCAACCAGGTTATTGCCCAGCTTGAGCTCTGGAAGGAGAAGAGCACCGGCAAGTACGAGAAGAAGGTGTACGTTCTGCCCAAGCACCTTGATGAGAAGGTCGCTGCTCTTCACCTTGGCAAACTTGGAGCTAAGCTCACCAGGCTCACCAAGGAGCAGGCTGACTACATCAGTGTGTCTGTCGATGGTCCTTACAAGCCTCTTCACTACAGGTACTAAGCGGAAGAAGAAGAAGAAGAGTGAATGTTTTGAGGAAAGAAACAAAATATTTGGCCGGCTTGATTGTTTTCAATGATGATATGTAGTAGTGATGTTAGGTTTAAATTTCGTAGTAGTGTGTGTTTGGGTAGTGGGAAAGTTGGAGGAAAGAAACGGATTTGTTTCCAGTTGATTGAAGATCATTTGGGATTTGAATAAGGTTTTGGATGGGGCCGTGTTGGATTATTTTGTATTTGATGCAGTTTTAAGTTTTGTTTGCTTTGCTGCATCTTGGTTATCCTATTGTTTACCGATGAATGATTTAAAAAAAAAAAAAAAATCTTTTTTCCCAGTTTCATATCTATATCAAAAATCATTATGAAAACTAAGGCCTATCCGACCATGTATGATCGTTTTACAACATAAGGCTATAGGCTCGCTGCACGGAATATTTTACAATCGTTTTACCATTGCAATTGACAGTCCAATCAGGCCACTAAGAAAGGCAAACTCTCTGCATTGAGAAAAATAAACCAGCAGCCGGGCAAAGAAAGTTTGGTGGTGGTAGGTTTGCCACGTAATAAACAAAGAATTTTAAAATTATTTTAAATATTTATATTTATTTATTTATTTATTAATATATAAAGTTTTAAACACTTAAAGTTTATATTTTATTTAAATTTTATTAAAATAAATTTAAAACTTATAAAATTAAAAAATAAAAAATCTACATATAATATTAAAAATATTTAAAATCAAATCGTGATACCATCCCTACTCTGCATTGAGAAAAATAAACCAGCAGCCGGGCAAAGAAAGTTTGGTGGTGGTAGGTTTGCCACGTAATAAACAAAGAATTTTAAAAAAGTTTTGAAATAAAATTATTTTTTCTCTTTTTATACTAAAAAAGAAATACTATTTAAAATTTTTTATTTAAAGTAAACTTTAGAATTTTTTATTTAATGTTATATTATTATATTATTTTTATTTAATATTTTTTGAAAATAATAAATTATAATAATTATTATTTATGATTTTAATAGATAAAAAAAGTAGTTGACATGAAGTAAATTTATAATTATTTAAAAAATCTGTTAGGTGATGATTTTTTTTTTACTCTTTTATTTATTATATAAAGAAAAATAAATATTTAAAATTTAAATGAGAAGAAACCATTATCTTATTTGTGATTTTATTTTCTTGACAGTACACTAGCAAGTTATTGCCGGGTTTCGTGACTTGTGACGCTAGCTCATTTTGAAGTTTTAACACATGATCAAAAACATATGAGAGCGACAGACTTCAACATGAGAAATCTCTGCACTGAGAAAAATCAATACAAGACTAGACCCTCACTTCTTTTCTTAATTGTGACAACAGCACTGTAAATTTTCATATGACACCTTCCACTCATTTTTATTCAACAATTACTTCATAAGTATTCAGTTAATTCCTACATGCATCCATAGGCACATTTTAATTAACACCTTATACTATTTTCATATTAATAACTTTTCATTTGATATTGTGCTTGTATTACAATACCCCTCTTTACTGTATTGAGGGTGAATTATTGACATCTTTTAATTTAGGATCTTAAACACTTTTTTAATTACAATTTATTTTTAAATATTAGGGTTTTTTTCCACATCTACTATCAAATTTCATTCAACACTTTGCATTCTTTTTATTTATAAATATATTTTTTTATAAAATTATGATGCTTTTTTCTTATATTCATAACAATTATGTAACCTTAATAGCTCTATTACATACAGTAATAAATTTTATAACATTGTTATTTTTATCATGTTATTTGATTGAAATATTCTTATCTTATGAGTGCATTTGGGTCGTCGTTATAGACTTTGTCAAATTAGGCTGTATTCAAGTATAATTTAGTAAAACGTTTTATGTAGTATGGATGAATATTAATGTATTAAAAATTTATTATTATTATAGGTATGAAGGATTAAAAATCTTTCAATATCCAATTTATAATTTAAATAAACTAGCGGCTCGAATTATAGCTAATAATTCCTTATAAGTGAAGTCATTTCTAATTCTTAATATTTCTTCATAAATTTGGCTTCAGCATGTACTTGAGAAGGCCCTTCGACTCTTGTTAGATTTATATTCTTTTAGTTTAGTAAATTCACGTTCTTATTTTCTCTATCTAATGAGAGAATTGCCAAAAGTCCTTTCCCAAATATTTTGATATGTATTTATAAACCGAAAAAGATGGGTTTAGCTAGAGATTTTAATTTTTGATCTAGATCTCCACATTCATTCAAGCGGTGAAAATAGGCCAATGGGTTTTGGTTTTAATTGATTATATATATATATATATATATACTAGAAGAGATTCCCATCAATCTCATTGTTCAGCCGTTCCACCTCCGCTTGCTTTTTCTCTTTTTCTGTTGTAAATAATAATTTATCATCTCCAAATGGGTGCTAAATTAATAATCTATTACATATACATAGCGTATAATATTCATGAATCATGATTCATGAAGACCAAAATTTACTCAATCCTCCACTCTATGTCAATATGGGCTACTGGACATTTTATGCTTAATTTTTTATTATATTTATATATTAATAATATTATTTAAATTTATTAATAAAATAACTTTTAGTAATTAGTAGTATAATAATTTATTAGGAATAGTAAATAAAAAGGATGTGAGGTGTTAAATAAAATTAAAAAAATGAATATATTGGAAAATTAGCCTCTACTTATAAATACAATATAAAAATAAAATAAAGTAAGGGTTAAAAAAATTCAAGTCACAAAAGATAAACGAAGTTAAAGCGTTAAATGAAATTTAATAGTGGATGTAAAAAAATATTTTAATATTTAAAAATAAATTGTAATTAAAACAGAGTATAAGGATCTAAATTAAACATTTCAAAATAGTAAATAGGCAGTATTGTGATATAGGTGCAGTGTAGAATAAAAAGCTATAAATATGGAATAGTATAAGTGCTACTTGAAGTGAACCTATAGATGCAGCTTGAAGTTAGTTTAATACTTATTAAGTAAAATTTAAATAAAAATTAGTGGAAGGGTTATATAAAAATTTACAATAATATTGTCACAAGAGACAAAAGAAGTGATATGTTACCACCATTATAATATAGAAAGCCGCCGTCTCTTGTTTTGTGGGGTGAAGTCAGCTTTTTAAGATAGTAGGGTGTCACGGGCCGCTCAATTTCTTGCGATCGGAGACTAGTTTGTGCACGTGGGTTCACTTAGTATTAAATGCGGGATGCACTTGGAAGGTGATTGCACTTAGAAATGGGCATGGTGCACTTAGCCTTTTTCCCACCAAGGCCTAACTCTAGAAAATTGCACACACATTACAAGTTTCTAGGTTTAATCACTTGGCCCCCTAACCATTTTGCCACTTGTTGTAGAGAATTCTAGAATTAGCACTCTCACCCACTATAAAAAGAGGAGAGCACCCACATTTTCCCCACCAACATTTCATCCACCACACACACACAAAAACACTCTAGCTTTCAAAGCTCTCTTGTGAAGCACCCTTGTAATCTTTTCAAAGTGTGAATAATAAACACCCTTTTGGCCATTTTCTTCTTGCTTCTCATTGTATTTTCAACAAGTGTTGGTGTCTTGCTAGTTGGAGAAGCACTCAAGGCTTACTTGACACCTTGCACGCTAAAGGTAGCTCAAGTGCTGCACGGGATTGTTGCGCGCAAACTTAAACTCGTGACAAGTGGTATCAGAGCCAGGTTTGAAAACACATGCAAGCTAGTTCGAAGATGGCCAATCCGTCCAGCACATTGCAAGAGGGTGCACTCGATGTGGAGATACCGGAGCAAGCTCGTGGCCGTGAGGAGGGATGCGCACAAACGAAGTCTCGAGGTAAGTCCAAAGCTCCCTCAATGGATGCATTGGAACCTCGTGTTACTGCGCTCGAAATTTCCATGTCTGCTGTCCAAGACACTCTTGACACTTTGGACGTGCGGGTCGACGGTCTTGAGGGCGAATATGGTGAATTCACAGTTGCCACCAAGGCCCTCATGCATGACCAAGCCGACTCTCTTCGTGGGGAGTTTCGAGCGTTCCATGACGAGCTGCTCAACTTGCGTAGCTTCGTGCAAAATGAGCTACGCGCTGTCCGTGCGGAGGTTGAGGAGGTCCTCTCGGATTGGGCAAGGCACAAGCGCACACTCACTCCTAGTCTGGCTGCGGTTCCCGCAAGCTCGAGTGGCGTGCGCCACATTGACGTGCCAAAGCCCGACACATATGATGATGTCCGCAATGCCCTTGTGGTGGATAATTTCTTATTTGGGCTGGACCAATATTTTGATGCCATGGGTGTCCATGATGAGGCGTCGAAGGTGGGCACCGCACCCACATTCCTCTTAGGTGCCGCGCAACTATGGTGGCGGCGGAAACATGGCGAGATGGGCAAGGGTATTTACGCCATTAGCACATGGGCCGATTTCCAGCAGGAACTCTGCAAGCATTTTGCCCCAAGCAATGCGGAAAAGGAGGCGCGAGCGCGCTTACGTCGGCTCAAGCAAACGGGGAGCGTCCATGACTACATCAACAACTTCACCACCCTTATGCTTGAGATTTTCGATATGTCCAACAAGGATTCTCTCTTCTACTTTCAAGATGGCCTTAAGGATTGGGCAAAGACAGAGCTTGATAGGCGAGGTGTGGAATTCCTCGATGATGCCATTGCCATTGCGGAGTCGCTGTCTGACTACTCCGCCTAATCCAAGGATAAGAAGCCGAGCCATAGTAAGGTAGGGGAGAGGGCCGAAAGGACAGAAACCGCAAATGCAAGAATGGCGTAAAAGCCCAAGTTGCAAAATGGGCAAGGTGTCGAGAACAAGCAGCCACCAAACCGCAGCTCATGCGTTCATTTCAGAACGGCCTCATCGCGTGATCGCCGGAGAGAAAGTCGCTACGCTTTGCCGCCTGTGGGCGACTTACACCAGCCCTTTAATAGCCTCAACCAAGAATGGGTTCCTCACACCTCGCTCGCCGAAAGCGATCCGCCTACAGCCCCGAAGAAGGGACTCAGGTATGTGAGCACGATGGTCAATGGGCAGTCGTTCAGGCATTGCTCGACACCGAGCAACGACAACTCATTTCTAAGAACAACCAAGCCGCTTTCTGGCGTCATGACAGGACTGAGGTACAATGGCGCGGTCAACTCACCCGCCAAGCCCATCGCCTGCACCGCACAAGGTGTGCGGGTGACCTTGGAGCATAGTACGGAAAACTCGACTTCTCGATCGTGCCCATGGACGACTTCAACATGGTCCTCGGCATGGAGTTCTTTGACCGGGTCTATGCCTTTTTACTACCGGCCGCAAACTCCCTAAGCATGGAGTTCCAGCTGAGCGTACGAAGACCGCGGACAAGACGCTCTCGGCCATACAGTTCAAGAAGGCCTTTCAGAAGGACCCTAGCTTCTTGGTCTCCATCCGGGAGATGAACGATGGAGAAGATTGTGGAAACGTGCCAAGCCAAGCCCCTCCGCTCATTCAAGCTGTCCTCGACGACTTCAAGGATGTTATGCCTCCGAAGCCTCCGAAGAAGCTCCCACCGAAGCGAGAGGTGGATCACGAGATTGAGCTCGAGCGAGGCGCGAAGCCACCAGCCCTAGCGCCTTATCGCATGGCGCCGCCCAAGCTAGAAGAGTTGCGGAGACAACTCAAGGACTTGCTTGATGCTGGCTACATCCGCCTATCGAAGGCCCCGTTCGGTGCACCCGTGCTCTTTCAAAAGAAGAAGGATGGGTCGTTACGCATGTGCATCGACTATCGGGCGCTCAACAAGATCACAATCAAGAACAAGTATCCGATCCCCTTGATTGCGGATTTATTTGATCAACTCGGCAGCGCGCGGTACTTCACCAAGCTCGACCTACGGACCGGGTACTACCAAGTGCGCATTGCCAAGGGAGATGAGTCGAAAACGGCGTATGTGACCAGGTATGGTTCTTTCGAATTTCTTGTTATGCCTTTTTATCTCACAAATGCACCGGCCGCGTTTTGCACTCTTATGAATAAGGTTCTCCAATCCTTTCTCGACCGCTTTGTCGTGGTGTACTTGGACGACATTGTGGTGTACAGTACTACACTCGAAGAACACGCCCAACACTTGCGGCAAGTCCTCCAAGTACTACGCGACAATGAACTCTACCTCAAGATGGAAAAGTACTCGTTTGCCCAACGAGAGGTAGAGTTCCTTGGCCGCAAAATACAGGATGGGAAACTCATGATGGAGAACTCGAAAGTGAAGTCCATGTTAGAGTGGCAAGCTCCCTCCAATGTACCCAGCTCCGGTCATTCCTCGGATTGGTGAACTATTACCGCCGCTTCATCAAGGGATATTCGGCTATAGCGGCACCCTTGACCGAGCTGTTGAAGAAGAACCGCACTTGGCATTGGTCTAAGGAATGCCAACGCGCTTTCGGGGGGTTGAAGAAGGCTATCTTCGGACAGCCTGTCCTTGCACTTTCGGACCACACGAAGCCATTCGAGGTTCACACTGATGCCTTCGACTTTGCCATAGGTAGAGTACTCATGCAGGAAGGCCATCCTATTGTATTCGAGAGCCGAAAACTCAACGACACGGAACGCCGCTACATCGTGCAAGAGAAGGAGATGACAGCCATAGTTCATTGCCTACGAGTGTGGCGACATTACTTGCTTGGCTCACACTTCGTGATCTTGATGGACAACGTAGCCACAAGCTACTTCCAAACGCAAAAGAAGTTGAGCCTCAAGCAAGCCTGGTGGCAAGACATTCTTGCGGAGTTTGATTATAAGCTCGAGTACAAGCCCGGCAAGGCCAACGTCATTGTGGATGCTTTAAGCCGCAAAGCGGAGTTGGCAACACTTAGCATGAGCCATCCGAAATCCAACCTCGTTGGATGCATCAAGGAAGGCCTCCAACAAGATCTGCTGGCCACCCCAGAGTGGAGCTCACAACCGCACTCGTCCAAGCCTCATACTTTTAGCCGCACATAAGAGACGATGTCGAAGCTTAAGTGCGGACATGCCTTGTGTGCCAACAAGACAAGGCGGATCGCCAACTACCAGCGGGACTACTAGAGCCTCTACTGACGGCACTAAGGCCATGGGAGAGTGTCACCATGGACTTCATGGTTGGTCAATTTTCGGTGAGGTAGCAGCAGCAAACTCGGCGTCGGAGATGGCTGGCATCTCTGAACAATGGCAGCTGATCGGTGACAAACGTGAACAGTGGCTGGACTTTTGGTGATGGCAGCTAGGAAAAAAAAAGACGGATTTAGGGTTTTTAATGATTTTTATCATTAAGGTCCTTATAGTTCCATAGTTTTTCCATTTGGCAGACATGTTTTGATTTTTTGTATTTAAGTAAAAAAAATAATTTTGAGCTTAATGAATCCTAGTTTTCGGCCCAATTAAAATTTATGCTTAATGGATTAAAATGCATAGATAAAATGAACACATTAAATTTATTTTTGTCCAAACGTTTTATTTTAATAAAATTTTTAATTATTTATTTATTTCCTTTCAAAGTTAAAATTGGACCAATAATAAATTTAAAAGCTCAATTTCCCTTAGTCCATTAACAAAGACAAGCCTGTGGAAGATGGACATTGACAAGAAGCCCAATGAAGATTAGGCTTAGGGTTAATGTATTTTTCGTTTTTAAGAAAGTCATGAATTAAGATTATTTAATTATTTTTTATATGTTGTGTTTAGGATGATAACATTCCAAGATAAGATGCCATATACAATAGGTAGTGCCATTCTATGCATAATGATACATGCCATTCATTAATGATGAATCTCGTTATATTGTTTGAAATTTGTAAATGCTTAATAATATTATATATCATCTAGGTAATATTATAGGAAGCATGCAATTAACAATATAGTTTATGTACGTTTTAAGAAAAAAGGAAAAACCAATTTTAAAATATTGAGTGGGAGGAGGGAAAATTCAAGATAGTTTTTCCCACGGGCTCTATTGATAGTTCAATAATAAAATTATATATATACCTCGACTTCATGATACGGTGATGCTCTCTACGGAGGGTATATTTATTAGATATTTTATTTGATGAACTTCTTCAAAAATAAAATTGAAATGTTTTTTAATGGATTGTTCACCCCAACGGTGACTATTGATATGAAAAATACGTAAATTGAAATAATGGTTATACACTGAACTAAATTTTGTAGTTAACCTTCTCAATGAAGCTCTGTTAACAAATTTAGGCCCAAAAAAATAACAATAATTATTTATCATATCTCTATATGAAAGTAAATAATCCAATGAATAATTAGGTCTAGTAAGTGTAGACATAACTTCCCCAATAGATAGCTTGTCAAAGCGGTACTAGATTATCGTTACAATAAATTAAAATGCATTTATGGTTTTTTTTATATTTTTTTCATTCATTGTGAATATTATATCAAATTATTTATGCATGGATGTTTTATTTTTCAGAAAATGTCTTTCCTGATCCCACTTACTATTATTCTAAGCCAAAACAAACTTATTGGAGAGAACTATATGGATTGGAAAAGAAATCTATTTATTGTCCTGTCTGCTGAAAATTACAAATATGTCTTAACTTGGCCATGCCCTCCAGTTCCAACAGAAGATGCTCATAGAAATCAGAGGAGGCTTTATGAAAAATGGCAGAAGGCCAATGAAATGGCAAAATGCTACATTTTAGCCTCGATTTCTAATTTTCTGCAGACCAAACATCAGAACTTGGAGATTGTCACTGAAATAATGGATAGTCTTAAAGAGATGTTTGGGCAGAGTACTCGCTCTATGAGACAAGCAGCGCTGAAAGGCATTATGAACTGTAAAATAGGGAAGGGCATAAGAGTTCGTTATCATGTCCTCAAAATGATGGACTATTTGAATGAGGCTGAGATTCAGGGAGCACAAATCGATGATAACTCAAAGATTGAGATGATGCTAGAATCTCTACCAAAAGCATTCAAGGAGTTTAAAGTTAATTATAATATGAAGAAAGAAACATGGCCTTAACTGAGCTAATGAACGAACTCTATTATGCTGAGAGATCTATCGTGCTAAAAAATCTCTGGGAAGCATAAATATTGCTGAAAATGGTTCTTCTTCTAGGCCTAAGCCGAAAGGCAAATGTAAGAAGAAAGCTGGGAAAAAGAACCTGTTTACCAAGTAAAATGGCAAACCGAAAGACAAATGCTTCAAGTGTGGACAGAAAGGTCACCAGAAAAAGGATTGCCCTAAGATTGTGAAATCAGGTATGAGAAATCTTTTTATAATTGAGGCCGATTTAGTTCAGAATCCTATTGACACTTGGGTGTTGGATTCAGGAGCAATTAATTATATTTGTATATCACTTTATTAGTTTCAAGAAACCAGGAAAATAAGTGAAGGTCGCATCAAGCTGTAGTTAGAGACATGATAGTTCGTGTCAGTAGTGAAGACTGGATCTATTTTATTATCTTTTAATAATAAGACTTTAGTTTTAAATAATTGTCTTTATGTCCCAGGCATTAATTTTGAATCCTCTATTTCTGTTTTTTATAATAAGAGACGTATTTGGTCTGATACATTAGAAGATAATTTATATCATTTAAGTCTGATGATCCATTCTATGCATGACACAGTAATCAATAATAATAAACATACACATTTATCTAAGAAAAGAAATATTTCTTCCAAGCAATATTACCTCTGGCATTTACGCTTGGGTCATATAAAACAAAATAGGATACAGAGAATGATCAAAGATGGACTCTTGGGTCTATTAGAAAATGAATCATTGCCACTCTGTGAATCATGTTTAGAAAAAAAATGACCAAAAGGTCGTTCTCCGCCAAAGGAGTGTGTGCAACAGTACCACTTGAATTGGTACATACAGATGTATGTGGATCAATCAATGTACAAGCTCGAGGAGGTTATGAGTATTTCGTCACTTTCACTGATGATTACTCTAGATACAGTTATGTTTATCTAATGCGTCATAAGTCTGAAGCTCTTAAGAAGTTCAAAGAGTGTAGGGCTCAAACAGAAAAGCAATTAGATAAGAACATAAAGAAACTTCGATCTGATCGAGGTGGTGAATTTCTCTCAGGAGATTTCAAAGATTATCTCGTTGAAAATGGGATGCAAATTTAATTGAACTCGAAAGCGCACGAATCTATTGTAGAATAGATTAATGGTGACGAGTGTCGATCCCACGAGGAGGTTGATTTTAATTATGTGCAGAATTAATTTTCTTTAAATGGGTGGTTGGATTTGTGGTGAATTTAATTTAAATTGTGCTAGAAATTAAATTGGAATGGCATGAATAACTTAAACGAAATCTATTGAAATAAAGTACTTGGGTATCCGGATCTGCATCAACATGCTCCATGGGCTAAATATTCCATATTAATACCAATTAAATCATGATGGGGGATTCCACACCTCATGAACCACGCTCAAATAAGTATGGTGCTAAGGGCTTATCGTGCCAAATAATAAGAACCTTGTACTAGTGTGCCGGTTTAACCAGGGCGGTATCTAGACAAGACTATTATTATTTGTCGACGAAAAGTCAAAACAACCACAAATATTAGACGGGAAGAGAAAGTAAATTTACCAAATTAAGCCCATGGAACATGTTGAGACTTCACCTTCAACCCAAGCTTAAAAGAAAATTAGCTACTCATTTTTGAACTAGGGGTAAAATGAGAATTTATTAAAATACATAGAAAATACAAGAAGGAGAAGGAATTACAAAAATCTAAGCTTAGAAATGAATTCAGGCATATCAAATTAGGGGGGGGAAGCCCCCTTTTTATAGATACATTGAGTGAACATGACCATCGGATTAAAAACAGTTCGGACGCTCAGGATTGCGCCACGTCATCAGTCAATAGTCAACAGCCACTATTGGAACAGTAATACTATTTGCACAGTGCATACGGTTTGACCATTATTTGTACAGTATATACGGTTTGACCACGGTTTTACACGGTAACCCGGTTTTGCATAGTAACCCGATTTTGCACAGTAATACTATTTGTACAGTACCATGAACAGTACCATACGTATGAATAGTGCCGTATATGTGAACAGTGACATTTTTCCTTTTATGCTCCTCCTAAGGTTTTCGACCGTCCTGAATTCAAATGTGACATCCGTTTTGCTGTCTGATCACTCGTTCATTGTGAAATGATCGTGATGCCCCTAAAATACATAAAATACCTAATTATAATGAAACACACATAATTAAATAACAAAATACTTAAATAAATAAAAGTACCAATGTTAGTGAGACTTGAAGTGTAAAATGACGATTTTCTCCTTTATAAATATACACTTTCTAACACTCAACACACCCCCCAACCAGCTTATTGCTAGTCCCTAGCAAATAAAGCGAAGATAAAATTTAAAACTAATTTTTTTTTTCAATTTTTTTTTTTATAAAACACAAGTGTTTATTCAATCAGATTAATGATAGCAATCAAAGAAAAGTAGAAGTATTATCTCCAGTCTAAAGAAATATCACAACCACATTAACAATCCATATGCATCAGTCCAGCAGACTATAGTAATCAAGCCACTTTCAAGAGTGACATGTCAAACCCCAAAATCTCACCGGTAGTAGTGACACTCTCACAAAGAAATTAAACCCAATAAAAATTATCACTACAATTAATGGTGAATTGAGAGAAAATAAAATAGAAATATCGCACACTTTCACCAAGATGAAAGAAATATGCCCATAGCTTAGAAATAATACGATCTCAAATAAAGTACTAGTCAACCCAATATTATTCTTTTTTTTTTTTAAATGCATCACTACATCTTAATAGCCCATATAACTAGCTTTTACTTCAGACTTTAGTTCCCTAAAATCAAGAAGGACTTTTATTATGACGTAACGTAGGCTAGAGACATGGCTAACAAAGAAAGGAAAATAGAGAAACAAAATATATACGTTTGAGAAAAAGTTCAAGAACTTTTGAAAATTACAAGATGCATTTCGCTTATTTATTGCTATTGTATATCATTTTTTTTCTCTTTTTTTTTGAATTTTTTTTTATGTGGCACAACTTTGTTGAACAAAACAATTATTTATCCTTTTTCTCAAACATGAATAGGTGATGGAACTTGTATAATATCGGGTAATACTCCAAATTGGAGTGGGTCAGGATGATAAGTTAACAAAGAAAAGGCTTTTTTTTTTTTTTTAAGGCTCAAAATGGCTAACTATGGATATTTTACAATAAGGATGGCTTGAAAGGCTCAAACGGGTCAAAAATGGCATTCCATCGTCTTTTAGGGCTCTAAATAGTCTTTCATATTTACTAGTTAGGTGGGCTTTTAGATCTGACAACGCGTTCTTTTTTTTTTTTTTTGAGGATTATTTCAGAAAATCTAGAGATCATGTATAAAATAATAAAGCTAATGTGTATAAAAATGGGCAAAAGGGTTACTCTCAAGAAAATTAATAGGCTCAGACTCACTTGGAATTTATTATGACATGTGCATTCCTTGACTCAACTTTGTCCTCAACATCAACAACATAGTAAACATGGTGTAACATCACTCAAGACCAAAGATAATACAAATACTAAAATTCGAAAGTCATTATATCATCCAATATAAAAAAACTCACACAAAATTACCAAAATTGTTTTATTTTTTTAACGAAATTCTACCCGCCAACCTATTCTAAACATAAAAAGAAAACATACAGGCAGAAAAATTAAAGAAAAATGTCTGATTTTTTTTTTAAAAAGATGCGTTTCTAGAGTCACTACACTCCATATTCAGCCATCTTCGACTCAAAAACTTGAAAATGTATATTTATAAAGGAGAAATCAAAAAGAAAAGTTAGGAAAAACACAATTTTTTTTTACTAAGAAGATACGTTTCTAGAGTCACTACACTCCATATTCAGCCATCTTCTACTCAAAATGGTTAGTTCTACAACAAAAAATTAGTAAAAACTTAACCAACATTCCACAATTGTCAACTATTCCCTCCCCTCAACCAGAACGAAACATTGTCCTCAATGTTTGAAAGGAAAGAAGTAGAGTTTAGAAGACATCACCTGGGTAGTGCAACACAAAAGAAAATATTTACAAGCGGAGAGTTAAATCTAACTTGTACTTCTTACTGCGGCTATTGTTACCATCATTATTTGAATACTCCAACACAACAGTCCTTGGATATGTCTCTGATTGATAAGCTTGTAACAGATCAAGTAGCTCCTTAGCAGTATGTGCACAAATAAAGACTTTTTTAACCGAGGAAGGAATGAAATAATTTTTTATTGCATGGTTAAGAAATGCGATAAAGCCATCATAAAAATTATTGACATTTAACAAACCGATGGGTTTCTGGTGGATGTTCAGATGGGCCGAATCTTTAATGTGATTAGTGCCTCAGAGTTGCAAGATCTCTGGAAGAAAAATAAAAGCATCGGCATGATTTAACATTTCAATTATTCTTGCATACACGAGGGCGACTAACTCTTCTCCGGTTGATGAGTTAGACAAACATTGAAAGGTTTTGGATTGTTGGGATGATACACAACACTTGGCTCCCTCCGATATAAGCGACACGAGACCATTTTGGATAACCCTCGGCCACCTCCTCCATACACCAAGTGCAGTTTTCTCTCTTCTATTCTTCGACCAAGATCTATGGCTGCTTCAACAAACTCTTTATGTTTGCCATAATTAAATCCAGAGAGCACACAAATGTTCTTGAATTGTTTGCTGGGAGTAGCTGCCATTAGGATACTGCTAAAAAAAAATTTGTGAGTGCACAACAAAAAAAATATATTTAAGAACCTTAGTGACAATGGGTCACAGCTGTGTATGAGGCATTATGTCAATGTCAATTAATGCGTAAGGCACATGGCTCGAGAGTAAAAAAGAAAACAGTAAAAAGAAAAAAGAAAACAATGATAACAAAAAAAATTATTACAAGCAATAATGCGAATGGTAAAATAACAGTAAAGTAAAACAACAGTAAAGTAAAAAGGATATTTACAGGTAGTTGCGACTGTGGCTCACATCTTCCTCTGGTTTTACGTCCAGAAATGGTTTGAACGCCCTCTATAGGTCGAGGATAGGCTTCCCGTCCAGTTTTCTTACAAACTGGCAAACATGATCGTTTATAGTCAGATTCCCGAGACTGTATCGTGCATGTTCTTTCTCGAATAATGGCCATAACTGGAGAATTGCTCTTTGTACGTATCCACTGAGATGCGTTTCAAAAGACAAAAGGATATTATCCAATAACTCTTTATTCAAGCCATCCCTAATGAATTTAATCTTATCTTCCCTGTTATCAGACACCATTCCTAAAGAACATGGTTTTTTATTGCATATCGTTCTGGCACACTTATGACAAGCAACAGAAAGTCTTTTAGCTCGTCGTTTTCTCGCATAATTTCCTTTACCCCAACCAGGCATGTATGCAATAAATTTAGGAGGTAACTCACCTGCCAAGCGTACTTTGGCCTCGATTAACCAGCGGATGTCAGCAGGTATGTCATTGTTCATAAGCAATCACATGCGTTCGGATCGGGCTTTATAGATTGAAAGGAGTGCATTCTGAGGAAGCGAAGGGAATCGTTTGTGAAGCTTTGCTAAAATCTCGTCTCTGTCCATGCCTTCATCTCAGAATATCAGTTATTGTGGGAAACTGAAGTAACCGACTTGATTGTCACGGATTTCCGTTATCCGCCTCTTCACCGGGGTGACAAACTTAAACACACAAAGCAAACTAAAACACACAAACAGATAAACAAATTAAAACACACAAAGCAAGTTAAAATCGTCCTCTTATCGAATTACCTCAAGCTCCAATTGCAGATCATAAATACCATCCTCTATTTCTGTGAGTTGTCTTTCTAGATCTTTAACGTGGAATACTAACTCTGGCGGTTGTAGATCCCAGATAGGATGTAATTTACAAAATCGTATCTGCTTTCTGAGATGAGTTTTGATACGTTGAAGTGTTCTAAGCATGTACAAGAGGTATTGTCTCATGATTAAAATGATAAGAGAAAACTATAATGGTTAAACAAACATACTTAAACAAAAATAATTTCAATCGGCAAAAGAATAATAAAAAGAAAGAAAAGAAATAAATCAAATCAAATCAAATCAGCGAAAAGAAGAAAAAAAAATCTCAATTTAAACTTGGTGGGTCACTCAGATTTATTTCGCTATCTTTTCCATGTGGTTGGTACTCTAGATATGGCTTTAATCTTTTACCATTAACTTTAAAACTGACACCGTTCTTTGGATCCTTAATTTCAATTGCCCCATGTGGAAAAACAGTGTGAACAATAAATGGGCTAGACCATCGAGAACGTAACTTACCTGGGAATAGGTGCAGGCGAGAATTGAATAAAAGCACTTTCTGACCTGGAGTGAAAAATTTTCTCATAATTTGCTTGTCATGAAAGACTTTCATTCGTTGCTTGTAAATCTGGGTATTTTCGTACGCGTCATTACGAATTTCTTTAAATTTTGCCAGCTGTAATTGTCTTTTTGGGCCACGACTTTGCGCACGATCTTAATTTTGATGATGGGCTGAGTTTCTTTTCTGATGGCACTAGTTGTTCAACTCTTAACTTCCATTTATTTGTGTCCATGGATGGTGCTGAGTCAAGTAGTGCATTGACCTCATCGATTGATATGTCAATGTCAAAATCCAAACCAAAGTGAGTTAAACATGTTTGTAAAGGGTCATCACTAAGGTTTGAAATAAAATTATTATCAACTAATGTTTCTATTAAATCCACATCAACTATTCCATCATCTGCATTGCGAGGTTGTTTGGTAATGTTGAAGATGTTGAGCTACATGGTCATATTGCCAAATGACAACTGCATATTTCCAGTTCTGCATTGAATGTGAGCATCAGCAGTTGCCAAGAAAGGTCGGCCTAAGATAATGGGGATGTGCTTCCTTGAATCCTGTACTGGTTGAGTGTCAATTACAATGAAATCAACAGGAAAATAAAACTTGTCTACCTGGATAAGCACATCCTCCACAATACCACGAGGTATTTTCGTGGACCGATCTGCAAGCTGTAACACCACTGGAGTTGGGTGTAATTCTCCCAGTCCAAGTTTCACAAATACAGAGTAAGGCAACAAATTTACACTAACTCCTAAATCCAACAAAGCATTCTCAATTATGTGGTTCCCTATACTACATGAGATAGTGGGGGAGCCTGGGTCTTTGTATTTTAGAGGCATTTTATGCTGGAGTATAGAACTAACATTTTCTGTTAAAAAGGCCATTTTCTGAACATGAATATTTCTCTTTTTAGTGCAAAGATCTTTAAGAAACTTGGCATAAGATGACACTTGTTTTATAGCTTTAAGCAAAGGGATGTTAACACTTACCTGTTTGAAGATTTCAAAAATCTCACCTGTGGATTTTCCTTTCTTCCCTTTAGGTAACCTTTGAGGAAATGGAGCTTTAGGAATGTATTCTCGTGAGTTGGTTTCTTCTTTCTCCTCTGGTGATGGATCCTCAGTATTCACAGGTACAATCTGAGTTGATTTCGTCACTGGCATCTCCACTTTGTTGTCAACTTCTTTCCCTTTTCTTAAGGTCATGACGGCTTTGACCTCTCCATGTTGCTGTGGTGAACTGGAACTTGCTTTATGCACTCCTTTAGGGTTAGGCACTGGTTGACTTGGGAATTTGCCTTTCTCCACGGTCATTGCCAAGGTTTGAACTGAAGAAGTAAGTTGTCCCACCATTTTCTCGAGGTTTGAAATTGATTGGGCTTGTGAGTTGAAGCCCGCCCTCATCTCAATTCGCAGTTCATCAATGGTGTGGTTCTGCTGCTCGATTCTAGAATTAGTGAGATTTTTCAGATTCTGGAACGTATCCTCCCATGGTTTGGGTTGAGTATGGTTTGGTTTCTGATTGTATGGTCTAAATGGTGGTTGAGAGGCTTGAGAAATTTGAGGAATTTGAGGAATTGGTGGAGGTGGAGCTGTTGGTTCATTTTGTTGGAATCCTTGAGACCATGAAAAATTGGGGTGGTCTCTCCATCCAGGATTGTATGTGTTGGAATAAGGGTTGTAATTTGGCGGTTTTCTCATGACACTTATGGCATTGGCTTGATCTGAATATGAGTCATGGGCATGTGGCTCTGTTGATTTGGCAGTCGTCAATGATGCTATTTGTCGAGAAAGACCTTCGATTATTGCTTTGACTTCCTTAATTTCTGAGCTTGACTCACCAATGTTAACCTCATTCACTCCCTTAATTCTCCTGGTATTCTGGTGATCGACTCGTTGTTGGGAATTATCCGATTGTCATTTGGAAGAATTCCCAAATCTACGATCGCTTTTGGACATTAGTTCTCCTCCCAGTGCCATTAGCCATTCTTGCACATGTGACAATAATCCCTCCAAAAAGTATTGGCATTGGTGCCATTTCTCGTACCCATGATGTGGACACTTCAAGAGTAGCCCATTAAATCGCTCCCATGCTTCGAAAAACTGCTCGTCGTCTCTTTGGGTAAACTCTGAAATTTCCCTGCGAATAGCATTGGTTTTATGGACTGGAAAATATTTATTTTCTAAACCATGAACGGGCTCTATCCTTTAAAGAAAATGGGAATAATATGAGTTTAACATCATCATCCGAAAAATTCTCATATTTAAAAGTTTGACAAATAGCATGAAAATCATTCAGGTGATTATATGGATCCTCATTTTCTAAGCCATAGAATGTGGGGAGACAATTTAGCACACTAGGTTTTAATTCAAAACTCCTAGCAGCTACATTTGGGTACCTTATGCATGATGTGCTCAAATTAGCTAAGGGACTAAAATAGTCCTTAAATGGCCTCTCCTGTGGTTCTGGTTGGTTTTGCAAATCCATGTCAATTCTCTTTTTAAATGCAGTGTGTTTGTGCGTGCGAAATGTTTTTTCTAATTCTAGGTCTAAAGGCTCAAGATTAGGTGATAATGACCTTCGACCATGAATGCAAAGAATAAAATAAATAAAAACAAAACAAAAAATAAAGAAGAGGGAGAAATTACGATACTAACCTTATCACGTTGTTACAATCTTACTATGAAAATAAACTCAATTGCTATAAGAAAAAGAAATTACGTGAAATAAATATTAAATAAAATTAAAATAAATTACAAAGAAATATAACAAGATAAATAAAATTAAATTACAAAGAAAAATAATAGGAAAATTAAATTACACAAATTTAAAGAAGAAAAAAAAATGAACTTCTAACCTTAATTTTTTTCTTTTTTTTTTGTTTAAATGAGAAAAAAAAATTACAAGAAAACAAAAAAAAAATATTAAAAGCTAATTCTACGAATTAAAATACTTACCTCCCCGGCAACGGCGCCAAAAACTTGTTGTGCAAATTTTATTGAAATCGCAAGCGCACGAATCTATTGTAGAATAAATCAATGGTGACGAGTGTCGATCCCACGAGGAGATTGATTTTAATTGTGTGGAGAATTAATTTTTCTTTAGATGGGTGGTTGGATTTGTGGTGAAATTAATTTAAATTGTGCTAGAAATTAAATTGGAATGGCAGGAATAACTTAAACGAAATCTATTGAAATAAAGTACTTGGGTATCCGGATCTGCATCAACATGCTCCATGGGCTAAATATTCCATATTAATACCAATTAAATCATGAGGGGGGATTCCACCTCGTCATGAACCCAACTCAAATAAGTATGGTGCTAAGAACTTATCGTGCCGAATAATAAGAACCTTGTACTTAGTGTCTTGGGTTTAACAGGCGGTATCTGAACAAGACTATTATTGTCGTGAAAAGTCAAAACAACCACAAATATTAGAGGGGAAGAAAAAGTAAATTTACCAAATTAAGCCCATGGAACATGTTGAGACTTCACCTTGACCCAAGCTTAAAGAAAATTAGCTACTCATTTTTAACTAGGGTAAAATGAGAATTTATTAAAATACATAGAAAATACAAGAAGAGAAGGAATTACAAAAATCTAAGCTTAGAAATGAATTCGAGGATATCAAATTAGAAGCCCCTTTTTATAAATACATTGAGTGAATCATGACCATCGGATTAAAAAATAGTTCGGACGCTCGAGTTGCGCGTCGTGATCAATCGATAGTCATGACCACTATTGGAGCAGTATCTATTTACACGTACGGTTTGACCACTTTGTTTACACTATACGGTTTGACCACGATTTTATCTGATAACCGGTTTTGCGATGTCTTATTTATGCAGTCTGAGCGATGCAATACGTATGAATAGTCTGTATATGTGAAACGATGACATTTTCCTTTTATGCTCCTCACAGGTTTCGGCGTCCTGAATTCAAATGTGACATCCGTTTTGCTGTCTGATCACTCGTTCATTATGAAATGATCGTGATGCCCTAAAATACATAAAATACCTAATTATAATGAAACACACATAATTAAATAACAAAATACTTAAATAAATAAAAGTAGCAATGTTAGTGAGACTTGAAGTGTAAAATGACGATTTTCTCCTTTATAAATATACACTTTCTAACACTCAATAATTATATCTTAGTTGACTACCCCAGGAACACCACAACAAAATAGGGTAGCTAAAAGAAGAAATAAAATTCTTTTGGATATGGTGAGATCGATGCTTAATTATTCGTCATTACCAATCTCATTTTGGGGAGTAGCGTTGGAAACTACAGTTTATCTGTTGAACATAGTTCCATCTAAGTCAGTGCTTAAAACCCCAATCGAATTATAGTCGGGTCGCAAACTAAGTTTATGACATGTTCGTATTTGGGGATCACCAATATATGTGCTGAAACCAAAGGCAAAAAAAATAAATTCATGTTCTGTGGTTTGTATGTTTGTGGGGTATCCCAAAGGAACAAGAGGAGATTATTTTATAGTCCTTAAGATAGGAAAGTGATCGCGAGCACACATGTCACTTTCCTTCAAGGAAGACTATATAAATAACTTCAAACCTAATAGTAAGGTAATACTTGAAGAACTTTCAGGTGATCAGGTTGATGCTCAGCTTTGAACATCTGTTATAGAACAGGAAGAACAGCAACAACCAGCTAATCAACACATGATTATCCCTGAACAACTATCACTTTTAGAACCTCGTCTTAGTGGGAGGGTAACTAGGTTACTTGCGAGATACATGTTATCGGGAGAAACCTATATGGCTATCTCAGATGAACATGTACAAGATCCTACTAGCTACAACGAAGCTCTAATAGATAGAGATGTTGAATTTTAGAAAATGGCCATGAATCAAGAAATGGAACCTATGTATTCCAATAAAGTTTGGGAACTTGTAGAGGTACCAAATGGGGTAATACTTATAGGATTTAAGTAGATCTACAAAAGAAAAAAAAAGAGTAGACGGAAGGGTGGAAATATTTAAAGTAAGATTAGTAGTCAAAGGGTTTACTTAGAAGAGGGAATCGATTATGAGGAAACCTTTTCTCCGGTTGTTATGCTTAAATTCATCAGGATTCTGCTCTTCATTGCTACAGTGCTAGATTATGAAATATGAAAAATGAATGTTAAGACTGTCTTTCTTAACAGGTATCTTGAAGAAGACATCTACATGAGCAACCAGATTGATTCATATAAAAAGGCCAAGAACATATGGTATGTAAGTTGCAGAGATCAATTTATAGATTGAAGAAAGCATCCCGATCATAGAATATCAAATTTGATCAAGCGATTAAATCGTATAGATTTATTTAGAACATTGATGAACCATATGTGTACAAGAAAATTTAAGAAAAATCTGTAACCTTCCTAATTCTTTATGTAGACGATATTCTCCTAATTGGAAATGATGTAAAAGTATTAACTACAATAAAGAGTTGGTTAGCAAAATAATTTGATATGAAAGACTTGGGAGAGGCATGTTATATTCTTAGTATTAAATTAATACAAGACCAGAAGAATAAAACTTTAGTCTTGTCTCAAACAGTTTTATCGATAAGATATTGGCTAGATTTAGTATGGAAAATTCCAAGACTGGTTTGTTATCATTCAGACATGGAATTACATTCTCTAAAGATAAATCACCTAAAATATCTAAAGAGATAGTGAAAATGAGACGAGTTCCCTATAAACAAGCTGTAGAAAATCTCATGTATGCCATACTTTGCATTACGTCAGATATCTGTTTTGCGGTAGGGATGGTTAGCAGATATCGATCTAATCCTGAACCTGAACACTGGACTGCAGTCAAACATATAATGAAATATCTGAAAAGAACTAAAAATTATATGCCTGTGTATTATGGTGTGAACTCATTCCAGTAGGTTATACTGATTCTGACTTTATGTCAGATAAGGATTCTAGAAAATCAACTTCCGGCTATGTGTTTACATTAATAAGTGGAGCTGTTAGTCGGAGGAGTGTGAAACAATCTTGTATCGCAGACTCCACAACTGAAGCTAATATGTGGCTGCATCTGAAGCTGCAAAAGAAGCTGTATTGTTCCTCAAGTTCTTACAAGATCTTGAGGTAGTACCTGCTATAATTGAACCCCTTAAACTATTTTGTGATAATAGTGGTGCAGTAGCTCAATCTAAGGAATCAAGGAACCATAAAAAACAAAAACATATTGAGAAGAAGTATCATGTTATAAGAGATATAGTATAGAGAGGTGATGTAGAGGTTACTCATATTGCGTCACAGCAAAACTTGACAGATCTTTTTACTAAGGCTATACCTGGAAAACCTTTTAACTTGCACTTAGAATCCATGGGCATGCGTGAGATGCCAAATATGCGTTAAGAGCTAGTGAGAGATTGCTGGGAAAATATGCTCTTTAAAAGCATATATGTTTATTTAATTGTAATAAACAAATTTTCTAATTAATAAAATAAATGAGGTATTTTAGTCAAGTATCTTAATTGCATAATTTTTAGAGTAAAGTCAATTTAATCATATTATATGTATATTCACCATGTACATTCACAGAAGACATAAATACAAGTTATCTTATGATTAAACAAATTAAGTTCGTAGTTGATAAATAAAGTTGAGCATTTTATTTAGGTTTAGACTATAGTAAATTCATTGAATAATTTGTCTTAATCATGTATGAATTTACTGATGTAATTTGATTACATTAAGCTGGATCACATATGAGATTTAATTAACCTTGAAATGACTGTCAGACTTATTAAATCTTATAGGCATTGATTTTACTATAATCTTAATCTTGAGTTAGTTATGATTTCATGATTGTAACTGTTATTCCATTTGAAATACCAATGGGCACGACACATACTTATGGTCAAGATTATCTGGTATCTTGGTGGGAGCAATTATGAGTATTGGAGTTATAGATTAACAATATAGAATATGTACGACACATCTCTTGATGGGCTTTCAGAACTTGATCATAGAATTCTTTAGCCATAATGTGTCGACATATTTCGTATGTTGAAAATTATCATTAGAGAAAACCAGTAAGTATCAAGGAATAAGATGTTATTAAATCGATTGGAAGTTGGGATATCGATTTAATTAACGATGTGGTATAAATGATATCGAATTATTATTCGAAAACACTATCCTGGATAGCATATAATTATGTAGGTCAGTTCCAATCCTGGATAACATATAATTATGTAGGTCAGTTCCAATCCATACCTTAAATCGATTGGAAGTTGGGATATCGATTTAATTAACGATGTGGTATAAATGATATCGAATTATTATTTGAAAACACTATCCTGGATAGCATATAATTATGTAGGTCAGTTCCAATCTTTTAGTGGAGTAGATTTAAAATTAAATAATTGGGCTAGATTAATTACATGCCTAATTATTGTAGCCACTATTATATATACCCATATGATCTCCGGGTTAGCTCATTTAATTGACTGCACTGCTACTGGATTAATAAGAAAGATAATTAGTTATTTGGGTTAAAAGTTTAAATATATTATTTAGTGGGAGGCTCCATGTAATGTGCTTATGTCTAAGGGGTCTTGTGTTATTTTACAAGGTGGGCCCTTATGACAAGAAAAAACATGTAATTTATATTCTCTTGCACTTGTCCACTTGCGTCTGCATGCTGATAAGAAAACTAATAGAATATTTGACAAATAACTTTTTTGCCCCCCAAATGTAAAATTATTGTTTTGCATTAAATAAATGCCAAAAAAGTTTCATGAAATAGATGAAAGATTGCAAAACTGAAATAATAACTAGGCAACCTAAGGGGATGAATTGATATTTTAAAAACTTATTCAAAACAAACCACACAACAATTTAATCTACTACCATAATAAAAACAAAAACAATAAGTTTAATCAAGCGTAATAATAAAAGGGTAAAGGAAGAGAGATTAAGCACGTGATTTTTACATAGTTCGGTTAACCATGCATACGTCCACGCCTTCAAGCTCACCGAGCTTGGATTCTACTAAGCAAGCCTCCAAGGCTTCAATCACTCTTACAATTGACTTCCAAGGTGTCAATAAACCTTTATAACAAGAGATTATCCTCAATCTCTTAATCCAAGTTTATCCCAACACTTATAACCTCTCAATTTGATTTTCAAAAGGATTACAAAATAAATCTCTCTCATACAATGTGTTTGATTTCAAATAAAATTCTAAAGTGTGAATAAATGAGAAGAATATAAGAATTTAAAGCTCAATGAAAAGACTATTTAGTCCAAAAAGTAATATTGCATTTAAAAAAAAGTCCTTTATTGCTTAAATATTTACAAGTTTACCAGCCCATGAAAAGACCATTAAGGGCATAGAAAGAGCTGTTACAATGTTGACAAACATCTAAAATGAAATGCTTTATAAATGACAAACCCCTCATTTCATCATCCTCGACAAGCCTTGCTCAACACAAACACACACCTTCATGGAGATTTCAAGCAAACACACATATCTCCACGGCCATTTGAACACAAACACATCTTCACAGCCAATTCAAGCACAAATGCACATCTCAACAGACATTTCAAGCACAAACACATATCTTTAAATTTTAGCACCAACAACCAAACTCCTTGTCATACCATGACATCTACCTTAAACTTTTCAAGTAACTTAAAGGCTACCTTAAGTAATGATGAAGTTAATGGGGGGTGTTACAATTTTCTAACAAAATATGTTTTTATGGCATAAAGGCAGCAGTAAAATCATCAGAATTAGCAACCAATCCAAAATGACTATATTACAACACTGAGAGAAGGCTAATTAGAGAAGATACAAGGGCAAGGTCCTTTATTGATCAACATACGAAGGATAAAAGTCTAGAGAGGGTTGAGAAGTGATAGCCTAAGGGCTACACATAATGTAATTTTGATGATAACAAAAATGTGTGTTAAGTGATTTTATAAATTTTGTATTTCACATTTTCACTAGTTTTAAAGAATAATATTTATGCAAGTGAATCAAGTGAAATCAAACTTAAGACATTCAACGGACAACTGTGAAATCAAGAATAAAGTTTAGAGCTCAACGGACAAATTATTACGACAAATTCTTGTAAAGCTAGTATAGTTTAATTGATGCATGATTTAGCATTTGAGAAGCTTAAAAGTTTATTTAAATAATTACTTTTCATAAACTAAAATGTTTTATATTTATAAAATAAAGTATTTTGTGGATTTGAGCAATTTGGACTAAAATAAAAAGTTGTGCAATCTTTGAATTTAGTAAGTATTATTTTGAATTATGGAGTTGGACATAACATTGATTGTGATATTGACATTCGAGATTGTTTTTGTTTTAATTGATGTTGATGTGGTTACGAATTAATGGGCAAATTAATGTTCTCCTGTAATACAACCCTAATCTTGCTCTTGAATTTCATTTTACTCTTGTTTCTTTTCAGTTTTTGTCCTTGGTTGACGGCACCCCGCTTCTTTTGCTTATGCGCTCCTTTTATAGATGAAAATTACGGCAACTAAAAGTCTAAGGCGCGTATCTTTCAAATTTGGAAACTCGAGATCGCAATCTGTTAAGTGTCTCGTGCAAAATCTTCTATGTCAATACTCGAAGTAGAGTTGGCAAAACGGGTCATCGAGTCGTGTTCATGACGTGTCAAATTTATGTCGACCCAAACCTGACCCATTTAATAATCGTGTCAAAATATTGAGACCCAAACCCGACAGGGAAAAATAATCGAGTTACCCAATAATCCGCTTAATATTTATATATTAAATAAAATTTACATAAAATATTTATACACTGTCGTACATACATAAATACATACATAATTTATCGATATTATAAAATATACATATCTACCAAAATATTACACATTTACACTATTGAATTTTTAATTATATATATACAAATAATATTATATATCGATATTATAAAATATACGTCTAACAATATTTTACACATTTACATTATTGAAGCTCTAAATGTATATAAAATTTTATAAATAAAATATTGTGTTTATATTTATCTTTTCAAAAAATAAAAATAAAAGAGAGAATCATCTCTAATATTTGAGTTTTGATAACAAGAACCAACAAATTATATTAAAATAGAAAATATAATCAGGTCATTGATCGAGTAAATGGGTCAAGAACTTTGACCCTAACCCGACACGGAAAAAGATAGTGTTGACTCGGACCTAACCCATTTAATAATTGTGTTAAATTCGACGACCCATACCTATTTATTTATGTCGCGTTCGTGTCGGGTAATCAGATCTTGTTAAATTTTGCCAGCTCTAACTCCAAGATTTCCACAACAATGGTTGCTACAACAATGGCTACAATATCTGTATTGTTCCAGACTTATTTCACTTCTTCAGTAGCCAAGTTCATTTCTTATTTTTGCAAACCCATTGCAACAACATCCCTTCCTTGAAATTTGAGCTTCCAATTACTTATAATTATGCTTATAATTTAAGCATGCAATTATTCGAAATCAAACAAAACTTATTAAAATTAAAGTAAAATGGATGTTAATGCAAGCTATCATTAAAAGGCAATAAAAACACATTGTTTGCTTTCTAAGTAATCTTGATTCAAGTCTAAAAGTGGCATGATAACTCTTATTTCATAGAGTTATCACACCCCCAAAACTTAAACCATTGCTTGTCCTGAAGTAATAACAATAACATTAACAACTCAATCACACAATCACACATTAGTAACATAGCTCTGCCATCAAGCTTGCAAGGATTCTTAAACTCTCATATCACACTCTTAATCATACAAATTTTCCATGATAGTTCAGTTCTAGACTGAGGCCTTATTCTATCCAAAGTATGCGTGCACTGCTTTAATCAAATTTCAGAGTTGCTGCAGAATTGCACAAATGTTACTTATACTTCAGAGGTAAAGCATTAGTACATTCACATGTGGGGGGCTAAAGCCTTTTTTTTATCACTCATTTTCTCTTCAATGTATCATTGATTTTTCATGTAAATGTCTGTCACTTATAGTGATGACACCCAATTATTCATTCAATGCAAAAATCAGAGTTGTCGCAATAATGCTCACGACATAGTCTTATCTTCAGACACCTTTCACTCAAGACTGGCATGGAGCTCATGAACAGACCTGACTAATCAATATCTTAGATAGAGAACCTTCTGTCTCTAAAATATATTTTTTTTTATGCTACAACAATGCTCATAGCCCTTGTTATCTTTAAACTTAGGTCTACATTTAGGGTACATACTCAGTCCTGGTCACCCAACAATTTAAGCCATTAGAGCTAAATTTATACAAGTACAGTTCAACAAATATTTTCCCCCAAACTTGAAATTTTGCTGCCCTTTTTCGATATTTTAGCTTTTGCTACAGTATTCTCAGAAAACTCAGTCAAAACTTAAGTGTTAGGACAAAATTTCAGCCCTCATCTATGAACTATCCCTACTTGGCGATCTTAAAAATTGAACAAAACTCACTTAATCTTCATTAGTCTTTTCACTCCATACACAAATACTAGATAACAGAGCTACACACAACACAAAACACATAATGCACGACATAAAATGCACAATACAAACATATTTACTAACACAACCCTTCTTAAACTTAAGAGGTGTTATGTCCTCACAAGCACACAAAAAAAACCACACATGTATACGTGGTCCCGAAAGAAATGATAAATGAAAATTTAAAAATAAAAGAAAAGTTTCAGAAATTGGAAGAAATGAAATTGAGTTGGCAGGGATACTCCCCTATTGTTGGATGTTTTGCTGCAGCATGAACTGAAAGGTTTAATTCTTTTTTGTGGCACTCCTCAAGCGATTCTTAGGTAAATCTTGTGGTGGGACAATAGGCTGCTTTTTCTTCTGGTTTAGAGTTAGACTGGCTGGTGATGTTCTAGCAGGTACATGAGCTTTGGGTCGAGTAGGACTTGTTAGCTTCTACTCTGGTTCTTCTGGTGTTGTAACACCTCTAGAGGTGGCCCTTTTGTGGTTGCTGGATCCCTTGGCAGCTGTGGAAGGAGATTTGGTTAGAGTCTGGTATGGAGCATCTGGAGCAGGTTTTGCTGCAGTAGAGCCTTCAATAGTGATTTCAACAATGATGTCCAGTAGGCTCTTCTTCTCCACTGCTGTTTGAGTAACCCTTTTGGTAGCTGCTTCAAGTTTTGCATCAATGTCGTCTGGATCTTCCTCTCAATCATCATAACCCAGAACTTTTTCTTTGCCCTTGCTGAAGAGGACTAAGATTGGAGGCTCAGCATCTTGATCTTCCTCTAACTTATCTTCATCATCTTTGATGATGTGTTTTTGCGTTCATTTGAAAGGCACCATTGGAGGTGCTTCTTTTTTCTCCTCCTCTGGGTCTCCCTCTTCTTTTTCTCCTAGTGAGCTATATGTTTCTAAGTAAACATCCTCTGCTTTTTTTTGTGCTGGTTGGTCCTCATCTCTTAACTCTTATTCCTCTTCATTCGTTGCTACTTAAATGGTTGGAGCGTCTTTTTCTGTTGGGTGGAAGTTAAATTGCTGCAGCAAGGTATCAAGAAATTCTCTGTTTTTGCTTTTAAAGTAGATAGCAAATTGATGCATGTGGTCTTCAAGATGTATCAAGTAGTTCTAGAATCTATTATTTTCTCTCTAATGTACCTTTACACATTAAGTGATATTGTCACTCAGCTCTTGCAATCTCCTTTCGACCCTAATAACCCTCCTTGTTCTTACTACAGTAGTATGCTCTTGTGTGGCTATTGTAGATTCTCCAATAATTCTTTCTATGGTTCGAGCAGTGAAAGGTCCGACATTCTCAATGCGTTCATCCTTAGTGAAATACAAGTTATACAACCCAAGAGGGGGGTGAATTAGGTTTTTAAAAATTAAGTTAAACAAATCACAACAATTCAATTTAATGTCTTAATGAAATGAAAAACAATAAATTCAAAAAATCATAATAATAAAAGAGTAAGGGAAGAGAAAACAAACATGAAGATTTTTACGTGGTTCGGCAATCTCCGCCTACATCCACGCCTCCAAGCACACCGGGCTTGAGGATTTCACTATCCAAGCCTCCTATGGCTTCAAACGCTTACAATGGACTTCCAAGGTGTCAATGGACCTTTACAACAAGAGATTATCTTCAATCTCTTCAACCTCTTGATTTAATTTTACAAAAAGGATTACAAAAATGTCTCTCACATAATGTGTTTGAATACAAATGAAAGCCCAATATGTGTGAATAAATAAAATGATTACACAAGTTTATACTCTTAGATTTGCAGAGCAAATGCTCAAAACATCAACGGTTGCCTTATTCGAAATGAATTAAATTTCATCCATTTTATAGTTAAAGAAAAAAACTAGCCATTATTAACTTTCTAGTTATAGCCGGCTTGTTGCTTTTGTGAATCTAGTTAGCCGCTTTAAGTTACCGTTATAACAAAGATTTGAATTTTTGAACATCCTAGATGCTATTTTTCATCCCAGATGCTACTAAATTCACGTTTTAACATCCTAGTTGCTACTTTTCAAATCATCGCTACATTACACACAGAAAGATGTTAGACAAGGAATTATTTTTTTAAATTATATTTTTACCTAAAAGTTTCTATAATTGTATTATGGCCCAAAACATTATCAAACTTTACAAATAGATCTAATTTCAGAATTTTCAAGTAATACTAGTTTATCTCAAAACGTTTTTGAAATTATGATAAAGCCTAAATTTATAAAAATTATAGTATGGCCCAAAACGTTTTAAATATTTGCAACTAGGCTCAAATCCAGAATTAGAAACAATTCTATTAAAATTAATTTTTTTCATTTTAGTCCATATCTTGAAAAATAACTAATTTCATAAAATCATTTTCTTATTATAAAAGCACAATGTGTAAATATTTATTATCCAAAATATGTGATTTGTTATCATCAAAATTAATTTTTATACCCATATAGGCTAACACTCAGCAGTTATGCTCTCTCCAGACACAAAACATACGCTGGTTATAAGGGAAGGAAACAACAAAGTAGTAGTTTTGTGCTTTCTCATAGCACATTCTCTAATCTCCCTCTTGATAATTGCCCCAAACATTAATTGGCAATCCTTTAACAATGACATATAAAAGAATCAACCTTTCCTAGGATACAGTGGTAGTGTGTGTTATAGGCATAAATCTAGATTTCAAAAACTTTACCCAGACTTTGGCAATTGGTTTCAAATCGATCCTGTTTATTACTCTAGCTTCCTCATTTGTCCATGAACTTTCATATACTGAAAGGGTTTTTAGCACACTCTTCCAATTCTTAGGAGTCATGCTTCCAATCATTTTTAAGTACTTACAGTTAACATCAGAAGGTAAATTATAAAAAGCATTAATTTCTCTTGGGTCTAAGGGCACCTGAGTGTTCCTTAGCCAAATTGTAGATTGGTCTTGCCTCAGCATGTTTGCATCAAATTCCTTGACAATCGACAGCAAAAGATCCCTTGGACGGATGTCGATTCCAACTAGGCCCTTCTTACTGCAGTAGTATGGATAATGTAGATTATTCCAGAAGGTTGTGGTGGGAATTGAAAACCCTTTTCCTCTAAAATCTTCTGTGGTTCAATAAATTCTTTAAACTTTTCTTCAGCTTTGTAGCCTTGGAAGCTTGATAGATTCTTTAGACGGCTTGCCCTCTTCTTGTGTCTCGTCATTGTTGGAGCAGTTTGAATGGCTTTGTTGGCTAACGAAGGCTTATGCTATAAAAGGAATTGTGAATTTTATGGACTGTTGGTGAGAGAGGAAAAGAAATAAAAGAAATAAAAGAAATAAAACTCTAATATATAAGTGATAATAAAACTAGAAATAAAAGAAAAATTAATTTAAGGAGATAAAATTAAAAATAAGATTTTAAATTTAAAATATATCCAATTTAAATGAGGAAAGGATATTGTTTCAAGAATCTAGGGATTATGCAATCCCTCCTTATCGCTATCTTGATTTGCGAAGCCAACTGTCAAAAATTTATTCCCATTTGGTAAAAGAAAATTCTTCGATAATTATGACACAGTAGTAACAGTAAGAATTGTTGCTGCAGCACCCAAACGAGGGCTGCAGCAGCCTCTAGTAAAGTTTCCTGTTTGATGAGAAACATTGTCCATTGTCATGTGAAGTGTCATACTGCAGCAATTCATGTTAGTTCTTACTCTAATTTTATTTTAATTAAACTGCAATAAAACATGAAAAGAAATGAAATAACCATAACGAAAACATGCAAAACTAAATTTAAGAAAAAAAATCAAAATAACCTCCCGAACTATTGGGTTGCCTTCTAATTAGCGCTTGATTTCAGGTTCTTCAGCCTGACCTTCCATAATCTGCTCAAATTAGGTCTATGAGGCTTACATCCTCCCTTGAGTTGTGCAAGACAACATCCATGTAATGTTTGATTCATTGCCCATTTGCCATAAATTCCTGACTAGTTTTCTTATCCTTGAGATCCGTAGCACCACGAGGATAAATTTTGACAAGTCTAAAAGGTCCTGACCATCTATATTGTAGCTTTCTTGCAAAAAGTTTTTGAAATGCAAGTTATACAACCCCAGAGGAGGGTGAATTGGGTTTTTAAAACTTATGCTAAACAAATTGCATAACGGTTCAATCTAATGCCTTAATACACACAAAAACAATAAGTTTTACAACAATCAAATCAAATACAATAAATTTGATCATGCTTAAAAATAAAAGAGTAAGGGAAGAGAATGCAAACACAACGATTTTTACGTGGTTCGGCAATCCCCGCCTACATCCACGCCTCCAAGCCAACCAAGCTCGAGGATTTCACTATCGAAGTCTCCCAAGACTTTAAGTTCTTTACAATTGACTTCAAGGTGTCACTGGACCTTTACAATCAAGAGTTTATCACTCCAAGTGTTCCCTCACCTGAACACTCTCAATTTGATAAGAAATAAAAATTACAATAAGAAACTCTCTATAAGAGTGGATTTATAAATAATAGCACAAAGATGATTTAATCTATGATGATTTTGCGAATTGAAAGCTCAATATATGTTGTACGATCTTATTTATGCTTGCATTAGTCTTTAAAATGAAGTGAGAGTTGAGTTTTTATAGTTAAAACTCAAAAACTAGCCGTTATAGACAAATTCCCGCTCCCAAGCGGCTAGCCGCTTAATTTAACCGGCTCCCCGCTTGTAACAGTGAAGTTACTATTAGATTTAAATTTTGTTACAGTAACATTGTTCACAAAATTATAGTTTTACCACAAACTTTCTGTAATTATACTATGGCCTAAAAAGTCATAAAACTTTTCAAACAAGTCCAATTCTAGAATTTCTAAATAATATGTAATTCCTAAAACTTTCTGAAATTATAATATAGCCCAAACTATAGTAAACCTTTTCAAATAAGTCATTTTTAAGTTTTAACAAAATTATCATAAAATTTTAAAAATCTCAAAACCTTTCACTTAGATTCTCAATCTTTTATAAGTTACAATATAGCCCAAAAGATTTAAAACTTGACAAATAAGTCCAACTCCGAAATTTAAAACTTTTTCATTTTAAACCAAATTTCTCAAATCCACAAAATAATTATTTACTAAACAATATATTGAGCTTCTCAAATGCTAAACCAAGAATAAATTAAATCGTACCGGCTTTACAAGAAATTATCGCAATAAATTATCCGTTGAGCTCTAAACTCTATTCTTGATTTCGTCGTTGTCCGTTGAGTGTCTTGAACTTGATCTCACTTGCATAAAAATTATCCTTAAAAAACTAGTGAACTTGTGAAATACAAAATTTATGAAAACACTTAATACATATGTTTGTTATCATCAAAATTATAATATGTATAGCCCTTTAGGCTAACAATCTCTCCCTTTTTGATGATGACAAACATCTCATGTATTTTGACATATATGCTCCCCTTTAATGCATGGCATACATAATTAAACATATAAATCAAAAATAAAAACTCCCCCTGGAAATGTGATCTATAGCAATTTGTAAACTCCCCCTTAATATTTCAAAACCATGCATGAGTTCTTTAAAAAAAAATATTACCTGTGTCCGAATTCAAAAATAGAATTAAAAAATACAATTAAAAAATACATGACTTCTCCCCCTTCATCATCAAAATTAATATAAAGCAATGCATACAAAATAATCATAATCATCCAAATACAAGAAAGAGATATGAAAATTTAGCAACCAACTAACCAAAGATTCACAACATTTTAAGAAGTCATAACATAGCATCCAAATACAAAGCATCCAAACGTCTCATAATAATCATCCGCAATCCATACTTAAAACATAAATGCATATGAAAAATGTAGTACAGAGTGACAGAGGACGGAAAAATAAAAAAAAAATGCTATGGAGATGGTGGATGTGATGAAGATGATGGTGGTGGAAACCCAAGAGCTGCAAAAAGCTGCTGCTGGCCATCAAGAATCTGCTGCTGTTGAGCAAAGAGCCAATGTTGTTAAGCAAATAATTGCTGCTGCTGCTCAAAGAGTCGTTGGTGCTCCGAAATTGATTGAATTTGAAAGGCCTCGAGATGAGATTGAAGTTGGCTCTACTGCATGGAAAGAGAATCCATTTTAGCCAACATTTGCTGCATCGGATCCTCAGGGGCAGCTGAAGAGGATTGAAGTCCCGCAGAGGGTGGATAATGAGAGCGTAGTGGGACACTAAGATCAAAGAGCTACTCTGGTGGAAGAACATCGTTAAAGAAATGATGATCTGTAGGAGCAAGTTCAGTAACCTTGGATGAGTGTCTCCGATCTTTAGACAATTTATTTTCCACCCATATAAATCCTAAATTAGCAATGGCTTCATCTCCTAGTTCCCTCGTATTTAGAAAGGTTGGTTCGGTAATAGGTACTTTGAAATATTTGAGGATGCAGGTAATAATACTACCATAAGGGAGGGATCGTTTGGCTATACAAGGTGTGCTAAGCATATGATGAAGTATAATATAACCAACATTGAGCTTCCTACCCTCTAAAATACAATCCAACAAAGCCACATCCAATCGATTAACTTCATCCCCATGACCATACCTAGGAGTAATAACATGGTGAAGAACATAATGCAGGATTCTAGTTTGAAGAGGTAAGGCTTGAGATTTTAAAGGTGATCGACAAAACTCAGAGGACAAGTCATGTCATCGACAAATTTTTCGAACAGCATTTTCAAGGGCAAACCATGGATAATCTATTTTGGTTCTAGTACTATATAGTTCCAATCCATCAGTTGGAGTTCTAAGAATATGATTTAACTCCGCAACATCAAATTCAATTCGAACTCCTTCAACACTTATAACAATTTTATTTGAGGTTTCTATACCCATATTCGAATAAAACGATTTGACTAAATTCTCATAATATGGCTTTTTAATAACGAAGACATTTTTCCAACCCATGGCAATAAGAAAATTTTCAAGAGATGTATCACAAATTGCCAAATTTTCCAAGTTCTTAAGATTAACAAAATGAGGAGGAACGACCGACCTTGGCATGAAGTTGTCGAGAAATCATTTCCGAGGTGTGAGATGCCGAAAATGGGTTGACAAGAACTTCGTATTATCTCCATAATCTTCATTGCGTCTCTTGGCCATTTGTTTGCTCTTGGACTTGTCACCACCCACCATTGTTAAAAAAGCAAGAACAAGCTTGAATATACAAGTTCAGATTTTGAAAATTTTGAGAGAAATGAATGTGTTTGAGTCAAGAAAATTAATGTTAGAGATGATTGAAGGCTAGAAGTGAAGTTGATTAAGTCAAAATGAGTTGAAGAAAACCGAAAATTGTAGTGAGAATAACGGTCAAACTAGGTTTTTTAAATTTGGGATTTTTATAAAGAGGTGATGAAATGGTGTTTGGAGAATGGAAATTGAAGGAGTAATGGATGAATAATGGTTTGGATGATTAAATTTAACAAGAAAATTAGTGAAAGATGAAGAAATTTGAGAGAGAAATGGAGAGTTACTGTTCACGCGTGGATGGTAGTGATGAAATGAAGAAATGATGATTGGGAGGTGTTTAATAAAAGTAAAATGCATGGGTATTGGTTTGAATCATTGATTTTGACATGAAAATGGTTGAGAAATGAAGAAAATTTGAATGAAAATCGAGGAGGGATGCACGGTTTTGCGGAGAGAAAGAGCAAGTGAAGAAGAAAGAAAAATTGAAGAGGAAAAGGGGTGTCCAACCCGTGACCAAGCGGCTAGGGTTTGTGGACAGTTTCCAAGCGGCTAGCCGCCGCCTAGTTGCTGTCCGGCTCCACCAAGTTTGCTTTTCGGCCACTTTCAATCAATCCCGTCGTCATTTCTTGATTCCGAAACATCTTAAGAGCCATCTTAATGCATGAATCATGATTTTAAATATTTAAAAGATGATTGATTCAAATAAATAATTCATCCATCAAGCATATATCATGAAGCACATAAGCATTCAAAAATGAATAAATCAAACACCTCACATATCTATCATGCTCAAACACTTCATAAACATCAACAATCACCAAGCAAACAATTTTAATAGATTCAATAACATAATTAGAGATGTTAATGCGAAAATTTCATCATCCCAAGTTCATGCCGAATTTTTGAAAATTGTTCTTCGCAAAGGGGTTTTGTAAAAATATCGGCAAGTTGCTTTTCCGTAGAGATAAATTCTAATGCAATATCACCCTTTTGTACATGATCTCTTAAGAAATGATGTCTAATCTCTATATGCTTGGTTCTAGAGTGTTGAATGTGATTTTTTGATAGATTAATAGCACTAATATTATCACACTTGATGGGAATTTGTTCAAGATTAATGCCATAGTCTCTAAGTGTTTGTTTCATTCAACGAGCTTCTGCACAACAACTAGTTGCGGCAATATATTCCGCTTCAGTGGTAGAGAGTGCAACCGAGTTTTGTTTCTTACTAAACCATGAAACAAGAAAATGACCTAGGAAATGGCAAGTCCCACTAGTACTTTTCCTATCGACCTTATAACCGACAAAATCGGCATCTGAATAACAAGATAAATCTATATGAGTTCCTCTAGGATACCAAATACCAAGATCTATGGTTCCACTCAAATAACGAAAAATTCTTTTAACAGGAAGCAAATGAGATTCCTTGGGACATGATTGAAATCTTGCACACAAACATACACTAAACATGATATCGGGTCTACTTGCGGTTAAGTAAAGTAAAGAGCCAATCATACCTCGATATTTTTTAATATCAACTTCTTTACTTTTTTCATCTTTGTCAAGCTTAATTGTTATGCTCATTGAAGTGCTCTTGGTGTTTGAGTCATCAATTCCAAACCTCTTGAGCAAATCTTTGACATATTTAGCTTAGTTAATGAAGATTCCCTCATTGTTTTGCTTAATTTGAAGTCCAAGGAAATACTTCAATTCTCCTATCATGCTCATTTCAAATTCCTTACTCATGCAAGATGAAAACTCCTTGCACAAGGACTCATTAGTAGAACCAAAAATAATATCATCAACATAAATTTGAACAACAAGTATATCTTGGTTTTTATACTTAACAAAGAGTGTAATATCCGCTTTTCCCATTGAAAAACTGTTATCTTGCAAAAAAATTTTAAGCCTATCATACCATGCTCTAGGTGCTTGTTTCAATCTATACAATACTTTTGATAACTTATAAACATGATCTGAAAATTTTTCATTTTCAAAACCAGGGGGTTGTTTCACATAAACTTCCTCCATAATATAACCATTTAGAAAAGTATTTTTGACATCCATTTGAAATAAAATGAAATCTTTATAACATGCATACGCTAATAACATTCTAATGGATTCTAATCTAGCTACAGATGCAAATGTTTCAGCAAAATCAATTCCTTCTTCTTGGTTGTATCCTTGAGCCACTAATCTAGCTTTATTTTATACAACCACACCGGATTCATCCATCTTATTTCTAAATACCTATTTAGTACCTATGATGGATTGATGTTCCGGTTTAGGAACTAATTCCCACACATTATTTCTCTCAAATTGATTTAACTCCTCTTGCATTGCCATAATCCAAGATTCATCATTTTCCGTAGCCGCAAAGGATTTTGGTTCAATTTGAGAAATAAATGCAACATGCTCACATGTGTTCCTAAATGATGATCTAGTTGTAACACCTTTTGATGGATCTCCTAAAATAGCATCCTTAGGGTGATAAGACACATACCTCTACTCCTTAGGGAGTGTTTGATAAGACCCTTTATTTTGCTCCACATTTCCTTCTTATTGTTGCTCCTCTTGATCTTCTGCATTCTTTTGAATGATCTTTGACGAATCATCTGGCATATTTTCATCTACATCATCACCTACAACAACTTTCTCCGTAGAAGAAGGGTTAGACTCATCAAATGTAACATGCATAGATTCTTCCACAACTAAAGTTCTTTTATTATAAACTCTATAAGCTTTGCTTGAGTTTGAATATCCGAGAAAGATACCAACATCAGATTTTGGATCAAATTTTTCAAGATTATCTTTTTTGTTCAAAATAAAACATTTGCATCCAAAAACTTTGAAATAACCAATGTTGGGTTTTCTATCTTTACAAAACTCATAGGGAGTTTTATTGAGATGAGATCTAATCAACACCCGATTTAAAACATAACAAGCAGTGTTGACGGCTTCGGCCCAAAAATATTTAGGTAACTCATTTTCATTTAAAATGGTCCTAGCCATTTCTTGAATAGATCTATTCTTTCTCTCAATAACTCTATTTTGTTGTGGAGTTCTAGGTGTTGAAAATTGATGTTCAATGCCAAAATCATTACAAAAGGTCTCAAATGGATGATTTTTAAATTCTCTACCATGATCACTTCTAATACAAGAAATAGAATAACCTTTTTCATTTTGAACATTTTTACATAAAACTCTAAATGCATCAAAGGCATCATCCTTATTAGCTAAGAATAATACCCATGTGTATCTAGAATAATCATCTACAATTACAAATGCATAATACTTGCCATTCAAGCTACCATATCTAGATGGTCCAAACAAATCCATGTGACGTAATTGAAGTGGTTTTGAAGTAAAGACACGATTCTTGTTTTTTAAAGAAGTTTTGATTTGCTTTCCAAATTGACAAGCTTCAAAAATTCTATCCTTTTGAAAACTGATTTTTGGAAGTCCTTTAACCAAATCATTTTTCGAAATTTTTGAAATCAAATCAATGTTTGCATGACCTAGTCTTCTATGCCATAACCATCCATCATCATGCAATGCCGAGAAACATTTATCAATGGTAGATGCACAATCTATATTAATGGTATAAACATTAACACATCTATTTCCTACAAATAAAACTTTTCCATCACATACATTTTCAATAACACATCTAGTTTTATCAAAAACCACTTTATAACCCTTATCACATAATTGACTAATGCTAAGTAAATTGTATTTTAAGTTTTCAACCATACATACATTTTCAATAAGAGTAGAGGATACATTACCGACATTGCCAATACCAATGATCTTTCCTTTTGAATTATCTCCAAAGGATACATCTCCACCATTTTCGATCTTGGTAAAACTTGAAAACCACGAATAATTCCCAGTCATGTGTCTTGGACAACTGCTGTCCAAGTACCATTTATTTTTCTTCTTCTTTAAGCCCTGCAGAAAAAAATCTCAAGTCTTCGGTACCCAAACCTTTTTAGGTCCTTGAGTGTTAGCAATGGTTCCTTTTGGAATCCAAACACATTTCACACCATAATATGTATTTCTTTTTACTAGACATCTATTTTTTATATGACCATCTTGATTACAATAATGACATACAACTTGATTGTTACTCATCACAAAATAATTCTTGTAATATTTTTGTTTCAAATTTGGCTTGTAACCAATCCCTCCTTTGTTAAACACACACTTTTGTGAATTAAGCAAGTTATCCAACATCTTTTGTCCATTTGTAAATTTAGATCATTGTTCTTCTTTTCAAGTATTTCATTTTCATTTTTCAAGTCATTCACATGTGATTCTAGATCCTCATATGAAATGCTAGAATTCTCAAATAATGTAATTTTATCATGCAATGTTTTATTCTCTAATTCAAGGCATGTAATCTTAGCACTAAATGATTCTTTTTCATTTTTAAGCTCTACCATCTTCTTTTTAAGGCAAACATTCTTTTTACCAATTTTCATCAATTCATCATGCAATTCTTTAAAGGCATCGTGTAATTCATCATAACTAGGAAGATCATTTACCTCATCTAGTTCATCATTCGATTAATCTCCAATTGCCATGAGAGCTAGATTTGTCATTTCTTAATGCTCTTCATCCTCACTCGTTTCTTCATTGTTATCATCTCATGTGGCCACCATTGCTTTCTTCTTAAACTTGTTAAGAAAAGGGCATTCCGATCTTATATGGCCAGGCTTCTTGCACTCATAGCATTTGATTGCTTCCTTCTTTTCCTTTTAGTTCTTGAAGTCTTTAAATTTTCTTCGCTCACTGATTTTTTTGACAAATTTTCTGAATCTCCTTGCTAACATAGCCAACTCCTCATCATCGGACTCACTTTGCCCATCATTCTCATATTTTGTGACTTTTCAGCTGCCAAATCTTCCTCATAAGAAATAAGAGAATCGATTAGATCATTAATAGGTAAAACATTTAAATCTTTGGCTTCCTCAATGGCAGTTTTTTTTTGTCTCCATTCCTTAGGTAGCAATCTAATGATTTTCTTAACTTTCTCACTATTTGAAAAGGTCTTTCATAAGGCTCTTAGAGTGTTCATTATGTCCGTAAATCTAGTATACATAGAATATACACTCTCATTTTGTTCCATTTGAAATAATTCATATTGTCGAGTGTACCTACTGATTTTAGACTTTTTCACTTGATTAGTGCCTTCATAGACAATTTCGAGTTTGTGCCAAATTTCATAAGCGCTTTCACAACTAGACACTCTATGAAACTCTTTCTTGTCTAATGCACAAAATAAGGCATTCATAGCTTTGGAATTTAAAAAAGCTTTTCTCTTTTCCAATTCATTCTATTCCCGTGAAGGTTTTGGAATATTTTCCCTGATTTCATTTTTAGTCAAAGGCATAAATGGACCATCACATACAACTTCCCAAATTTCATAATCTAGGGCTTGTAAATAAATTCTCATCCTAGTTTTCCAATAGGGGTAGTCATATCCGTCAAAGAACGATGGTCTAGTTGTGCCTTGTCCTTCCCTAAAGGTTGAGTCACTTTGGGTTGCCATAGATCTATTACTCTAGATGGTTAAGTCCTAATAAGAGAACCAAGCTCTGATACCAAATGAATGCAAGTTATGCAACCCAAGAGGGGGGGTGAATTGGGTTTTTAAAGCTTATGCTAAACAAATTGCACAATTGTTCAATCTTACACCTTAATACACACAAAAATAATAAGTTTTACAACAATAAAATCAAATACAATAAATTAGACAATGCTTAAAAATAAAATAGTGAGGGAAGAGAATGCAAACACAATGATTTTTACGGGGTTCGGCAATCCCCCTCTACATCCACGCCTCCAAGCCAACCAAGCTCGAGGATTTCACTATCCAAGCCTCCCAGGCTTTAAGTTCTTTACAATTGACTTTAGGGTGTCAATGGACCTTTACAATCAAGAGATTATCACCTCAATCTCTTTACCCCAAGTGTTTCCCTCACTTGAAAACTCTCAATTTGATAAGAAATGAAAATTACAACAAGAAACTCTCTATAAGAGGGGATTAATAAATAATAGCACAAAGATGATTTAATCTATGATGATTTTTTGAATTGGAAGCTCAATATATGTTATATGCTCTTGTTTATGCATGCATTAGTCTTTCAAATGAAGTTGGAGTTGAGTTTTTATAGTTAAAACTCGAAAACTATCCGTTATAGACAAATTTCCGTGCCCAAGCGGCTAGCCACTTAATTTAACCGGCTCCCCGCTTATAACAGTGAAGTTACCGTTAGATTTGAATTTTACTACAGTAATACCGTTCACAAAATTATAATTTTTCCCTAAAATTTTTGTAATTATACTATGGCCCAAAAAGTCATAAAACTTTTCAAACAAGTCCAATTTCAGAATTTCTAAAAAGTATGCAATTCCTAAAACTTTCTAAAATTATAATATGGCTCAAACTATAGTAAACCTTTTCAAGTAAGTCATTTTTAAGTTTTAACAAAATTATCATAAAATTTTTAAAATCTCAAAACCTTTCACTTAGATCCTCAATCTTTTATAAGTTACAATATAGCCAAAAGATTTAAAACTTGACAAATAAGTCCAACTCTGAAATTTACAACTTTTTCATTTTAAACCAAATTTCTCAAATCGAAAAAATTATTATTTACTAAATAATATATTGAGCTTCTCAAATGCTAAAGCAAGTATAAATTAAATCATACTGGCTTTACAAGAAATTGTCGCAATAAATTATCCGTTGAGCTCTAAACTCTATTCTTGATTTCGCCGTTATTCTTGAACTTGATGTCACTTGATTCACTTGCATAAAATTTATCCTTAAAAAACTAGTGAACTTGTGAAATACAAAATTTATTAAAACACTTAATACATATGTTTGTTATCATCAAAATTATAATATATATATCCCTTTATGCTAACAGTTTTAATCTTGAATTGTAGAGCAAAACTTATTGGCCCAAAAATAAATTTCTTTACTGAATGTGCTTGTCATGTTGTTTTTATAGGAGAATAATCTTAACTCATCAAGCTCACAAAATTGGAATTTTTAAAGCTCTGCTGTAGCATATATGTCCATGTTTAGTTGTTTTAATGCCTAATATGCTTTATGTTCTAGCTCTAATGGAAAATAGTAAGCTTTGCCATAGACAATTTTGTATAGAAACATGCCAAATGGTGTCTTATATGTTATCTAGTAGGCCCATAAAGAGTCATGTAATCTAAGTGACCAATCTTTTCTAGTAGGGTTCACTACTTTTTCTTAAATCCTTTTGATCTCTCGATTGGACACTTTTCTTTGACTATTGGATTATGGGTGATATGTTGTAGCAATCTTGTGCTAAATTCCATACTTGGCCAATGCTGCAGTAAATATCCTTTTGTAAAAATGAGTGCTTTCGTCGCTAATGATGGCTCTTAAAGTCCCAAACCTTGAGAAAATATTCTTTTGAAGGAGTTTCACCACGGTTTTAGCATTATTTGTTGGCAAGGCTATAGCTTCTACCCATTTGGACATATAGTCTACAGAGACTAGAATACGTAAGTTCCTAAAAGATGGTAGGAATGGACCCATAAAGTTTATTCCTCATACATCAAAGGGCTCAACTTTCAAAATGTTTACTAATGGCAATTCATGCTTTTGAGATATATTCCCTATACATGGGCATCTATCACAACATTAACAAACTCATAAGTATCTTTAAAAATAGAGGGCTGGTTATAACCTGATTGTAAAATTTTGGCAGTTGTTCTTTGGCCACTAAAATATCCTTCATATGCTGCAGCATGACATGAATATAGTATGTGTGGAATTTCTTCATCAGGTACATATCTTCTGATCACATGGTTTGAACATATCTTATACAAATAGGGCTTATCCCGCACTGATAGCCTCTAACATTATAGAAAAATCTCTTCTTCTGTTGATAATTCAAATCGGGGAGTAACAATCCACTCACTAAGTAATTAGAAAAAATTTGCATACTATAGGAGTCCAGCCTACTGTAGCATCTATGTATGTTGTAGCCTTAGCAGTTGCTCATCAGAGAATGTTTCTGTGACCTCCTATTTGATCAAGGTGCTTGTGTTGAGTTTTAGAAAGTGCATATTTATAAAGGAGAAAATCGTCATTTTATACTTCAAGTCTCACTAACATTACTACTTTTATTTATTTAAGTATTTTGTTATTTAATTATGTGTGTTTCATTATAATTAGGTATTTTACTTATTTTAGGGGCATCACGATCGTTTCATAATGAACGAGTGATCAGATAGCAAAACGGATGTCACATTCGAACTCAAAACGATTGAAAACCTTAAGAGGAGCATAAAAGGAAAAATGTCACTGTTCACATATACGGTACTGTTCATACGTACGGTACTGTTCACAATACTGTTCATATATACGGTCCGATGATGTGGCATTGACCGATGATGTGGCATCGACCTGTGACGTGGCAGTTTTTTATTGGACAAATTATGTGGCATTGACTGCTTATGTGGCGTTGACCGATGACGTGGTATTGACCGATGATGTGTCACTATCTTATTGGGCTAAATTTCTTATGTACTGTTGATCGATGACGTGGCAGCATTTCAGTGGAGCAAAAATCGTGTGTACGGTACATGCACATATATGAGATTATTTACTATTCAAACCGCATTACTGTGCAAATAGTATTACTGTACAAAACCACGTTACTGTGCAAACCGTGGTCAAACCGTGTTACTGTGCAAACCTTGGTCAAACTGTGTTACTGTTCAAACATTGACTGTTGACTGTTGATTGATGACGTGGCGCAATCCTCAGCGTCCGAACTGTTTTTAATCCGATGGTCACGATTCACTCAATGTATCTATAAAAAGGGGGCTCCCCCCCTAATTTGAGATCCCTAAATTCATTTCTAAGTTTAGATTTTTGTAATTCCTTCTCCTTCTTATATTTTCTACGTATTTTAATAAATTCTCATTTTACCCCTATGTTCAAAAATGAGTAGCTAATTCTCTTTTAAGCTTGGGTTGAAGGTGAAGTCTCAACATGTTCCATGGGCTTAATTTGATAAATTTACTTTCTCTTCCCCTCTAATATTTGTGGTTGTTTTGACTTTTCGTCGACAAATAATAATAGTCTTGTCTAGAAACCGCCCTGGTTAAACCGGCACCCTAGTACAAGGTTATTATTATTTGGCACGATAAGCCCTTAGCACCATATTTATTTGAGCGTGGTTCATGAGATGTGGAATCCCCCCTCATGATTTAATTGGCATTAATAAGAAATATTTAGCCCATGGAGCATGTTGATACAGATCCAGATACCCAAGTGTTTTATCTCAATAGTTTCTAGTTTAAGTTATTCTTGCCATTCCAATTCAATTTCTAGCACAGTTTAAATTAATTTCACCACAAATCCAACCACCAATTTAAGAAAATTAATTCTGCACATAATTAAAATCAACCTACTCGTGGGATCGACATTCGTCACCATTAATCTATTCTACAATAGATTCGTGCGCTTGCGAGTTCAATAAAATTTGCACAACAAGTTTTTGGTGTCGTTGCCGGGAGGTAAGTATTTTAATTCATAGAGTTAATTTTGTTTTAAATATTTTTTTTTAGTTGTTTTCTTGTAATTTTTTTTTCTCTCAATTAAAAAAAAAAAGTGAATCTGTATTTTAAGGTTAGAATTTTATTTCTTTTTCTCTTTTTTAAATTTGTGTAATTTAATTTTTTAGCTAATTGTCTTTGTAATTTTTTATTTATTTATTTATCTTGTTATCTTTGTTTGTAATTTATTTTAATTTTAGTTAATATTTATTTCATGTAATTTTCTTTTTCTTATAGCAATTGAGTGTGTTTTTATAGTAAAGTTGTAACAACATGACAAGGTTAGTATCGTAATTTCTCCATCTTCTTTATTTTTATTAGTTTTGTTTGCATTTTTTTTTTGTTGCTTTCATTTCTTTTGTTCTTTGCATACATGGTCGAAGGTCATTATCACCAAATCTTGAGCCTTTAAACCTTGAATTGGAAAAAATACTTCGCACACACAAACACGTTGTATTTAAAAATAAAATTGACATGGATTTACAAAACCAACTAGAACCACAGGAGAGGCCATTTAAGGATTATTTCAGTCCTTTAGCTAATTTGAGCACATCATGTATACGGTACCCAAATGTAGCTGCTATGAGTTTTGAATTAAAACTTAGTGTGCTGAATTGTCTCCCCACATTCTATGGCCTAGAAAATGAGGACCCATGTAATCATCTGAATGATTTCATCCTATTTGTCAAACTTTTAGATATGAGAATTTTTCAGATGATGATGTTAAACTTAGATTATTCCCATTTTCTTTAAAGGATAGAGCTCGTTCATGGTTTAATACATTGCCTGCTAATAGCATAACATCATGGGAACAAATGGTAATAAAATTTTCAAATAAATATTTCCCAATTCATAAAACTAATGCTATTCACAGGGAAATTTTTGAATTTACCCAAAGAGACGACGAGTAATTTTTCGAAGCATGGGAGCGATTCAATGGGCTACTCTTGAAATGTCCACATTATGGGTACGAGAAATGGCACCAATGCCAATACGTTTTTGGAGGGATTATTGCCACAAGTGCAAGAATGGCTAATGGCGACCAGTGGAGGAGAGCTAATGTCAAAAAGCGCTTAAGAGATTTGGGAATTCTTTCAGCGCTAATCGGATAATTCTCAACAACGGATTCGATCACTCAGAAATGCCAGGAGAATTAAGGGAGTGAATGAGGTTCAAGTTAGTGAGTCAAGCTCGGGAATTAAAGAAGTCAAAGAAATGGTTGAAGGCCTTTCTCGACAAATAGCATCATAAACGATTGCCAACTCAACAGAACCATATGACCATGACTCATATTCAGATCAAACCAATGCCATAGGAGTCATGAGAAAACCATCAAATTTCAACCCATACTCCAACACATATAACCCTGGATAGAGAGACCACCCCAATTTTTCATGGTCTCAAGGATTCCAACAAAATGGACCATCAGCTCCACCTCCACCAATCCAACTAATTTCACCAATTCCTCAAATTTCTCAAGCCTCTCAGCCACCATTTAGACCATACAATCAAAACCCAAACCACTCTCAACACAGACCATGGGAGGATACATTCCAGAATATGAAGAATCTCACTAATTCCAGAATCGATCAACAGAACCGCACCATTGATGAACTGCAAAATGAGATGAGGGCGGCCTTCAACTCACAAGCCCAATCAATTTCAAGCCTAGAGAAAATGGTGGGACAACTTGCTTCTTCAATTCAAACCTTAGCAATGACTGTTGAGAAAGGCAAATTCCCAAGTCAAGCAGTGCCTAACCTTAAAACAGTGCATGAAGCAAGTACCAGTTCACCACAACAGCATGAAGGGGTCAAAGCCGTCATGACCTTACGAAAAGGAAAAGAAGTTGACAACAAAGTGGAGATGTCAGCGATAAAATCAACTCAGATTGTACCTATGAATGTCTGCGATAAAATCAACTCATCATCAGAGGAGAAAGAGGAAACCAACTCACGGGAATACGTTCCTAAAGCTCCATTTCCTCAGAGGTTAGCTAAAGGGAAGAAAGAAAAATCCACAGGTGAGATTTTTGAAATCTTCAAATAGGTAAGTGTTAACATCCCTTTACTTGATGCGATAAAACAAGTGCCATCTTATGCCAAGTTTCTTAAAGATCTTTGCACTAAAAAGAGAAATATTCATGTTCAGAAAAAGGCCTTTTTAACAGAAAATTCCCCACTATCTCATGTAGTATAGGAAACCACACAATTGAGAATGCTTTGTTGGATTTAGGAGCTAGCATAAATCTGTTGCCTTACTCTGTATTTGTGAAACTTGGACTGGGCGAATTACACCCAACTCGGTGGTGTTACGACTGCGGTCAGACGCAAAATACCTCGTGGTATTGTGGAGGACGTGCTTATTCAGATAGACAAGTTTTATTTTCCTGTTGATTTCATTGTAATTGATACTCAACCAGTGTAGGATTCAAAGAAGCACATCCCATTATCCTGGGCCAACCTTTCTTGGCAACTGCCGATGCTCACATTCAATGTAGAACCGGAAATATGTAGTTGTCATTTGGCAATATGACCATGGAACTCAATATCTTCAACATTGCCAAATAACCTCACAAAGCAGATGATAAAAATGTTGATGTGGATTTAATAGAAATATTAGTTAATAATAATTTTCTTTCAAATCTTAGTGATGATCTTTTACAAACATGTTTAACTCACTTTGGTTTGGATTTTGATATTGACAGATCAATCAATGAGGTCAACGCACTACTTGACTCAGCACCATCTATGGACACAAATAAATGGAAGTCAAGAGTTGAACAACTAGTGCTATCAGAAAAGAAAGTCAGCCCATCATCAGAATCACCACAAAAACTCGAGCTCAAACAATTACCCAACACTTTGGAATACGCATTCCTGGGAGAAGAAAGTACTTTGCCAGTAATCATCTCTTCCTCCCTCAATGACGAACAAAAAGGTAAGTTGTTGGAAGTTTTAAAAGAGCACAAAGGAGCATCAGGATGGACCATAGCAGACATAAAAGGTATAAACCCAGAAGACTGTATGCATTACATTCACCTTGATGAAAATGCTAAACCTACTAGGGAAATGCAACGTCGGTTAAATCCTAACATGAAAGAGGTTGTTCACACTAAAGTCCTTAAGCTATTAGATGCAGATCTCATTTACCCCATTTCTGATAGTTCATGGGTTAGTCCTGTACAAGTTGTCCCCAAAAAGTCAGGAGTCACAGTAGTTACCAATGCTCATAATGAATTAGTGCCCACTAGAGTAACTACAAGATGGCGTGTATGCACTGATTATAGAAAGTTAAATTCTGTCACACGTAAAGACCATTTTCCTTTACCATTTATCGATCAAATGCTTGATAGATTAACAGGTCATGAATTTTATTGCTTTCTAGATGGCTACTCAAGATATAATCAAATTCCCATAGCACCAAAAAATCAAGAGAAGACCACCTTCACTTGTCCTTTTGGTACTTTTGCATATAGGAGAATGTCATTTGGATTATGTAATGCACTTGCTACATTTCAACGATGCATGTTGAGCATTTTTTCTAATATGGTTGAACGATTCCTTGAGGTCTTTATGGATGACTTTTACATTTTGGTGATTCATTTGATCAATGTTTACATCATCTAACACTAGTTACTGCAGAGATGTATCGAGAAGAATTTAGTCTTGAATTGAAATGCCATTTTATGGTAAAACAAGATATTGTTCTCGGTCCATCATTTCAAAAAGGTATTGGTTGATAAAGCCAAGGTGGATCTCATTTCCAATCTTCCTTCACTCAAAACAATCAGTAAGAGATCTTTCCTTGGCGCATCTTTGGTTTTTATATCGTTTCATTAAAGATTTTAGCAAAGTTTACAGACCGCTTATGCAATCTACTTCTTGGATGTACGCTTTTATCTTTGATGATTCGTATGTGTGGCATTTGAAAAATTAAAGCAGTTGTTGACATCATCACCCATCATTTAGGCCCCAAATTGGAACTTACCTTTTGAGCTTATGTGTGATGCATCTGATTATGCAGTAGGAGCAGTATTAGGACAAAGAGTTGATCGAGTTCCCCATGTGATTTACTATGCTAGTATGACATTGAATGATGCACAGTTGAATTATTCAACCACTGAAAAAGAAATGCTAGCTGTAGTGTTTGCATTAGAGAAATTTCGATCTTATCTCATTGGTTGTAAAATAATTATATTAACAGATCATGCTGCTTTTAAATATCTTCTCACAAAGAAATATGCAAAAGCTAGACTAATTCGTTGGGTGTTACTTTTGTACGAATTTGACTTAGAATTCAAGGATAAGAAAGGAACAGAAAATGTTGTGGCTGATCATCTTTCTCGTCTCTATTTTGACACAACTATAGAACCATTACCCTTGAATGAGTCATTACCAGATGAACAATTAATGAGTGTGGAAGTAGTACCATGGTATGCTGATATTATTAATTATCTTGTTACAGGTCAACTTCTAGAGCATTGGACTAAGCAGGAAAAGGCCAAATTCTTTTGTAGAAATAAAGAATTTCTTTTGGGATGATCCTTATCTATTCAAGTATTGTGCAAATCAAATTTTTAGGCGATGTGTCCCAAAAAATGAATTTCAAAACATTCTTTCATTCTGCCATGAACAAGCTTGTGGAGGCCACTTCAGTGCTAAGAAAACAGCTACTAAAATTTTACAATGTGGTTTCTATTGGCCGACTATATTTCGAGATGCTTACACCTTTTGTTCTTCATGTGATAGGTGTCAACGAATGGGGAGCATAACACGAAGAAATATGATGCCACTAAACCAATTTTAGTAGTTGAAATTTTTTATGTATGGGGTATAGATTTCATGAGACCCTTTTCCCCATCTTTTGGCCATTAATACATACTGGTTGCTGTTGACTATGTTTCGAAATAGGTAGAGGCAATTCCATGTAGGACCAACGATCACAAAGTAGTGATAGGATTTTTGAAAAACAATATTGTTTCACGCTTTAGATTCCCTCAAGCAATAATCAGTGATGGTGGTGCCCACTTTTGCAACAAATCATTCAAAGCACTTTTGACAAAGTACTCCATCACTTATAAAGTGGCGACCCCATATCATCCGCAAACCAGTGGCCAAGTTGAGATCTCCAATCGAGAAATAAAGCACATTTTAGAAAAGACGGTGAGGCCCGACAGAAAAGATTGGTCGTTGAGACTACATGATGCATTATGGGCATATAGAACAGCTTTCAAAACCCCAATTGGGATGTCACCCTACAGGCTAGTGTATGGAAAAGCTTGCCACCTACCTGTGGAAGATTACAGTTGGCAGAATTTGGGGAAATTTGCAATGACGCATATGAAAATGCCAAGATTTACAAGCAACGAATTAAAGTTTTCACGACAAGCAAATTATGAGAAAATCTTTCACTCCAGGTCCGAAAGTGCTTTTATTCAATTCTCGCTTGCACCTATTTCCAGGTAAGTTGCGTTCTCGATGGTCTGGCCCTTTTATTGTTCACACTGTTTTTCCACATGGAGCAATTGAAATTAAGGATCCAAAGAACGGCGTCACTTTTAAAGTTAATGGTCAAAGATTAAAGCCATATCTAGAGTACCAACCACATGGAGAGGATAGCGAAATAAATCTGAGTGACCCACCAAGTTTAAATTGAGGCTTTTCTTTTCTTTTCGGTAATTTGATTTGATTTATTTCTTTTCTTTCTTTTATTTACTCTTTTGCTGATTGAAATTAGTTTTGTGTAAGTGTGCTTGTTTACCCATTACAGTTCTCTCTTATCATTTTAATCATGAGACAGTACCTCTTGTACATGCTTAGAACATTTCAACCTATCCGAACTCATCTCAGAAAGCAGATATGATTTTTTAAAACACATCATATTTGGGCTTCGTAACCACCAGAGTTAGTCGCTCATGTTGAGGATTTAGAAAGCCAACTCAGAGATATTGAGAGAAGTATCTACAACACCCAGTTGGAGCTTGAGGTAAATTCAATAAGAGGACGATTTTAATTTGCTTTGTGTGTTTTAATTTGTTTCTCTGTTAGTGTGTTTTAGTTTGCTTTGTGTGTTTAAGTTTGTCATCCTAGTGAAGTGGCGGATAACGGTACTCCGTGACAATCAAGTCGGTTACTTCAGTTTTCCATAATAACTGATATTCTGACACGAAGGCATGGACAGAGACGAGATTTTAGTAAAACTTCACAAACGATTCCCTTCACTTCCTCAGAATGCCCTCCTTTCAATCTATAAAGCCCGATTCGAACGCATGCGATTGCTTATGAATAATGACATACCTGCTGACATCCGCTGGTTAATCGAGGCCAAAGTACGCTTAGCAGGTGAGTTACCTCCTAAATTTATTGCATACATGCCTAGTTGTGGTAAAGAAAATTATGCGAGAAAACGACAAGCTCGAAGACTTTGCTTGTCGTAAGTGTCGAGCGATGTCACGATAAAAATCATATTCTTTAGGAATGGTGTCTGATAGCAGGGAAGATAAGATTAAATTCATTAGGGATGACTTGAATAAAGAGTCATTGGATAATATCCTTTTGTCTCTTGAAACGCATCCTAGTAGATACGTACAAAGAGCGATTCTCCAGTTATGGCCATTATTCGAGAAAGAACGTGCACGATACAGTCTCGGGAATCTGACTATAAACGACCCTGTTTGCCAGTTTGTAAGAAAACTGGATGGGAAGCCTATCCTCGACCCATAGAGGGCGTTCAAGCCGTTTCTGGACGTAAAACCAGAGGAAGATGTGAGCCACAGTCGCAACTACCTGTGAATATCCTTTTACTTTACTGTTGTTTTATTTCACTGTTGTTTTACCATTCGCATTATTGCCTTTAATAATTTTTTATTATCATTGTTTGCTTTTTTCTTTTTACTATTTTCTTTTTTACTCTCGAGCCATGTGCCTTACGCGTTAATTGACACTGACATAATGCCTCATACATAGCTGTGACCCGTTGTCACCAAGGTCTTTAAATATGATTTTTGTTGTGCACTCACAAATTATTTTTGAGCAGTATCCTAATGGCAGCTACTCCCAGTAAACAATTTAATAACATTTGTGTGCTCTCTGGGTTTAATTATGGCAAACATAAAGAGTTCGTTGAGGCAGCCATAGATCTTGGTCGAAGAATAGCAGAGAGAAAACTGCACTTGGTGTACGGAGGAGGTGATCGAGGGTTATCCAAAATGGTCTCAGAAGCTGTTTATGTCAGAGGGAGCCAAATGTTAGGCATCATCCTAACAATCCTAAAACCTTTGGGCTGTTTGTCTAACTCATCAACTGGAGAAGAGTTAGTCGTCTCAGGTATGCAAGAAAGAATAACTGAAATGTTAAATCATGCCGATGCTTTATTTTTCTTCCAGCAGATCTTGCAACTCTAGAGGCACTAATCACATTAGCATCTTGGACCCATCTAAACATCCACCAGAAACCCATCGGTTTGTTAAATGTCAATAATTTTTATGATGACTTTATCGCATTTCTTAACCATGCAATAAAAAATTATTTTATCCCTTCCTCAGTAAAAAAAAGTCTTTATTTGTACACATACTGCTAATGAGCTACTTGATCTGTTACAAGTTTATCAATCAGAGACAGATCCCAGGACTGTTATGTTAGAGTGTTCAAATAATGATGGTAACAGTAGCCGCAGTAAGAAGTACAAATTAGATTTAACTCTCCGCTTGTAAATATTTTCTTATGTGTTACACTACCTAGGTGATGTCTTTTAAACTCTACTCTTTTCCTTTGAAGCATTGAGGACAATGTTTCATTCTGGTTGGGGGGAGGGAATAGTTGACAATTATGGAATGTTGGTTAAGTTTTTACTAATTTTTATTGTAGCACTAACCGTGCCTAACGTTTTAAGTAGAAGATGGCTGAATATAGAGTGTAATTACTCTAGAAACGCATCTTCTTAGTTTGAAAGTTAAAAAAAATTTGTCTTATTTTAAGTGTGTTTTTCTAACTTTTTCTTTTTGACTTCTCCTTTATAAATATACATTTTCAAGTTTTTGAGTCGAAGATGGCTGAATATGGAGTGTAGTGACTCTAGAAACGCATCTTCTTAGTAAAAAAAAAAAATCAGACATTTTTCTTTTCTATCATCTAATTAATTTTTCTGTATCGTTTTTTTTCATTTTTCTACATGTATGTTTAGAATAGGTTGGGGGGTAGAATTTCGTTAAAAATAAAAAAAAATTTGGTAATTTAGTGTGAGTTTTTAATATTGGATGATATGATAACTTTCAAATTTTAGTATTTATATTATCTTTGGTCTTGAGTGATGTTACACTATATTTGCTATTCTACATGTTAATGTTGGGGACAAATATGAGTTGCTTGAAGGAATACACATGTCATAATAAATTCCAAGTGAGTTTTTGAGCCTATTAATTTTTCTTGGAGAGTAACCCTTTTTGCCCATTCTTTATACAGCTTAGCAATTTATTATTTTATACATGATCTCTAGATTTCTTTTGAGTCAATCCTTAAAAAAAAAAAAGAAGAGAATAATAAAAAAAAGAAAAAAAATGTGTGTTGTTGTATCTAAAGGCCCACCTAACTAGTAGATATAGAAGATTATTTAGAGCTCTAAGAGACGATGGAAGGCCATCTTTGATCCGTTTGAGCCTTTCTAGCCATCCCCATTGTAAAATATCCATAGTTAGCCCTTTTGAGCCTTTAAATTAAAAAAAAAAGTATTTTCTTTATTAACTTATCATCCTGACCCACTCCAATTTGAAGTATTACCCGATATCATACAAGTTCCATCACCTATTCATGTTTGAGAAAAAGGATAAATAATTATTTTGTTCAACAAAGTTGTGCCATATAAAAAAAATCAAAAAGAGAAAAAAAAAAAAGATATACAATAGCAATAAATAAGCAAAATGCATCTTGTAATTTTCAAGAGTTCTTGAACTTTTTCTCAAATATATATATTTTGTTTTCCTATTTTCCTTTCTTTGTTAGTCATGTCCTTAGCTTACGTTATGTCCTAATAAAAGTCCTTCTTGATTTTAGGGAACTATAGTCTGAAGTAAAAGCTAGTTATATGGGCTATTAAGATGTAATGATGAATATATATATAAAAAAAAAAATGAATACATTGGGTTGACTAGTACTTTATTTGAGATCGTATTATTTCTAAGCTATGTGCATATTTCTTTCATCTTGGTGAGAGTGTGTGATATTTCTATGTTATTTTCTCTCTATTTACCATTCATTGTAGTGACAATTTTTATTGAGTTTAATTTATTTATAAGAGTGTCACTACTACCGGTGAGATTTTGGGGTTTGACATGTCATTCTTGAAAGTGGCCTGATTACTATTGCTACAACAAAGTCTACTGAACTAATGCATGTGGATGGTTGATGTGGGTGTGATATTTCTTTAGACTAGAGATAATGCTTGTACTTTTATTTAATTGCTATCATTAATCTGATTGAATAAACACGTGTGTTTTAAAAAAAAAAAATTGGTTTTGAATTTTATCTTTACTTTATTTGCTAGGGACTAGCAATAAGCTGGTTGGGGGGTGTGTTGAGTGTTAGAAAGTGCATATTTATAAAGGAGAAAATCGTATTTTTACACTTCAAGTCTCACTAACATTGCTACTTTTATTTATTTAAGTATTTTGTTATTTAATTATATGTGTTTCATTATAATTAGGTATTTTATGTATTTTAGGGGCATCACGATCGTTTCATAATGAACAAGTGATCAGACAGCAAAACGGACGTCACATTTGAACTCAGAACGGTCGAAAACCTTAGGAGGAGCATAAAAGGAAAAATATCACTGTTCACATATACAGTACTGTTCATACGTACGGTACAGTTCACGAAACTGTTCATATATACGGTCCGATGACGTGGCATCGACCTGTGACGTGACAGCATTTGATTGGACAAATTATGTGGCATTGACTGCTTATATGGCGTTGACCGATGATGTGGCAGCATTTGATTGAACAAATTATGTGGCATTGACTGCTTATGTGGCGTTGACCGATGACGTGTTATTGACCGATGTTGACCGATGACGTGGTATTGACCGATGATGTGTCACGATCTTATTGGGCTAAATTTCTTATGTACTGTTGATCGATGACGTGGCACATTTCAGTGGAGCAAAAATCGTGTACGGTACATGCACATACATGGGATTATTTACTATTCAAACCGTGTTATTGTGTAAATAGTATTATTGTGCAAAACCGCGTTACTGTACAAATCGTGGTCAAACCGTGTTACTGTGCAAACCTTGGTCAAACTGTGTTACTGTTCAAACGTTGACTATTGACTGTTGACTGATGACGTGGCGCAATCCTGAGCGTTCGAACTGTTTTTAATCCGATGGTCACAATTCACTCAATGTATCTATAAAAAGGGGCCTCCCCCCCTTAATTTGAGATCCCTGAATTCATTTCTAAGCTTAGATTTTTGTAATTCCTTCTCCTTCTTGTATTTTCTACGTATTTTAATAAATTCACATTTTACCCCTATGTTAAAAAATGAGTCGCTAATTCTCTTTTAAGCTTGGGTTGAAGGTGAAGTCTCAACATGTTCCATGGGCTTAATTTGGTAAATTTACTTTCTCTTCCCCTCTAATATTTGTGGTTGTTTTGACTTTTCGTCGACAAATAATAATAGTCTTGTCTAGATACCGCCCTGGTTAAACCAGCACCCTAGTACAAGGTTATTATTATTTGGCACGATAAGCCCTTAGCACCATATTTATTTGAGCGTGGTTCATGAGATGTGGAATCCCCCCTCATGATTTAATTGGCATTAATAAGAAATATTTAGCCCATGGAGCATGTTGATGCAGATCCAGATACCCAAGTGCTTTATCTCAATAGTTTCCAGTTTAAGTTATTCCTGCCATTCTAATTTAATTTCTAGCACAGTTTAAATTAATTTCACCACAAATCTAACCACCCATTTAAGAAAATTAATTCTGCACATAATTAAAATCAACCTCCTCGTGGGATCGACACTCGTCACCATAAATTTATTCTACAATAGATTCGTGCGCTTGCGAGTTCAATAAAATTTGCACAACAACTTGCATCTGCTTCAAGCCGTGAGAAGTGATCTGCTACTTGGTTCTCGATTTTTTTTCTGTCCTTGATCTCTAAGACGAACTCTTGTAGCAAGAGGATCCATTTTATCAATCTTGGTTTGGCATCCTTTTTTGCAACTAAGTACTTTATTGTTGCATAGTTTGTGTAAACTATCACTTTGTTGCCAACCAAATAGGTTTTGAATTTGTCAAATGCAAATGCCACTGCTAACAACTGCTTTTCAGTGGTGCTATAATTGATTTGAGCATCAAAAAGGGTGTTATTAGCATAGTAAATAAAGTGAAAAATCTTGTTCTTCATCTGCCCTAGCACTATTCTAACAGAGTGGTCACTGGCATCACACATCAACTCGAAAGGTGAACTCCAATATGGTGCTATAATAATGGGTACTGTAACAATAGCTTTTTTCAATTCACAAAAAGCTTTTAAACAATCTTCATCATAGTTGAAAGGTCTATCATGTTCTAACAGTATGCATAAGGGTTTAGTTATTTTGGAGAAGTCTTTAATGAACCTCCCATAGAATCCAGCGTGTCCTAAAAAACTTCTAATACCTTTAACTGAAGTTGGGGTAAAAGTTTATTTATCATCTCTGTTTTTGCCTTGTCTACCTCTATCCTCGTTTTAGAGACTTTATTGCCCAAAACTATACATTCTTGTACCATAAAGTGGCACTTTTCCCAATTGAACACCAAGTTGATCTTCTCACATCTCTTAAGCACATTTTCTAAGTTGTGCAAGCAATTATCGTATGTTTCCCCAAAACCAGTGAAGTCATCCATGAACATCTTTAACTTTTGCTCGACCATATCTGAAAATATGGACATCATATACCTCTTGAAGGTTGTTGGAGCATTGCAAAAACCAAATTACATCCTTCTGAAAGCAAAAGTTCTATAAGGACAAGTGAATGTTGTCTTCTCATGATCTTTTGGTGCTATAGCAATTTGATTATATCCTAAATAATTATCTAAGAAACAATAGTTTTCCTTCCCTGCGAGTCTATTCAGCATTTGATCTATGAAAGGTAATGGAAAGTGGTCCTTCTTTGTGGCTTTATTTAACTTTTTATAATCCATGAAACTCTCAATCCAATTACTGTTCTTATGGGAATGAGTTTATTTTTCTCAATTGCTACAACTATCACACCACCTTTCTTTAGAACACATTTTATCGGACTTACCCAAGAGCTATCAAAGATTGGGTAGATGATCCTAACATCAACCCATTTAATGATCTCCTTTTTTGCAACTTCCTTCATGATGGGGTTTAATCTCTTTTGTTGCTCAACTAAATTACTGTAGCAGTCTTCTAATAAAATCTTGTGCATGCATATGGATGGACTGATTCCCTTTATATCTGTCATAGTCTATCTAATAGTATTTTTGTATATCCCCAGCATATCCACCACCAAGCTCTTCTCTTGATTTGCATTTAAAGAAATGATATAATTACAAGGAGTGTATTATTTTTACCAAGATAAACATATTTTAAATGTGAAGGTAAATGTTTCAATTTTAAAATGAGAGGTGAGTTAATAGATGGAACAAATGGTTTTACTTCCCTGTTTGAGAGGTTTAAAGATTCCAAAGGTCCATCATATCTTAATGGTTGCTTTTCTCCTAACCATGCTATGAGGGCTGTTGTAAAATCTTCTTCTTCAAGTTCTTCAAAAGTAGCAGCATTAATCTCTTTTTTACTACAGCAACTGTTTTACATCTCTATCACAGTAAAATCCACAACACTGATGAGATTACAGTCCTCCACTTCATAGAGACTCTTCATAGTATCCAACACATTGAATGTGACTTATTGGTCATTAATGCGCATAGTTAACTCTCCTTTTGGTACATCAATTAGAGTCTTTTCTGTAACTAAGAAAGGTCTACCAAGAATAATTGGTACTTCCTTGCCTGCTTCAAAGTCCAACACAATAAAATCTACTAGAAAAATAAATTTATCCACCTTCATTAACATATCTTCAATCTTGCCCTCAATATATGCATAAGATCTGTCAACAAGCTTAAAAACTTCGTATAATTTGGCATTTGTTCCAATGCTTCTATAAAATGAATGTTAATATACCACTATTTCAGCACTTTCAAGAATTTGCTGAATTATTTATCTTGTTTTTGCTTCTAAAATCTTTATAGGAAAAGTAGTGGATACCTAAACTGTTGTGCTGCAACAGACTGTGCAGGTTGTTTCTCTTTTGATCTACTCTGGTTTGTTACGGTTGGTGCTGCAATTTTTTCTTCAACAAGCACTGAATCATGTCTTTCTGCAGTTGCTTTAGCTTGAATACCCTCATTAGTGTGTTGGAAAATAGGTTGTTGTAGCTCTTCTTCAAATTGAGTTTCTGTTTGGTTTGGAACATATTTCATTCTTCTTTATGGCATACTAACATGAATATTAACATCCTTTCTAGACCTTAAGTGAATCATCTTGTATTGTTCTTTTCCCTCTCTACTCGAATCTTCTGTATTGCTGAGTAAACCGCTCTGAGGTCATTACTTAAAGCTGTAGCAAGCTGTTCAATCTGATTTTCTAGATTTTTTAAGGTCACAGTTTGTCTTTGGACAACTGCTTCATTCTTTACAATATATTTCTTAAGCAAAGCTTCAAAAGAGTTAAGTTGATCACTGCTTGTGTTTCTATTCCTTTGATGTAGCTGTGCAGGTCTGTTCTGTCCACTGGATGTTGTAGCAGGCTTATTTTGATTGCTCTATGAAAAGTTTGGGTGCTACCTCCATCCTAGATTATAGATTTTTGAATATGGATTGCTCTAATTTTGCCTATTAAAGTTACCTACATAATTAACTGAAGTTGAATTCCCAGTACAATTATCAAATAAATGTCCTTCTCCATACTAAACACACAAGACTTCGGCAATTTAATTGACAGATGCTGGAGCAGTGGTCATAGCCTTTATCATAATTGTTAGTGAAGTTATGTGGGCTAATAGTGCTATAAACGTATCCGCATTGTGTACTCTTGCTGTTTTTCTCATTATGGCTTGTCTAATTGATGGCCATTGGTAGTTCTTGTTGACTATCCTCTCCAAAATCTCATAAAGCCTCATTTGTTGAAGCATTTATCATTAATATAGTACTGGGGTTGAGACCATTATAAAAAGTTTCTAGTTGTATACAGCAAAGAATACTGTGATGAGGACATCTCTTTAGTAACTCCTTAAATCTCTCTTATGCATCATATAAACTCTTATTTACCAGTTGATGGAAATATGTGGTCTTATTCCTCAATTTTGCATTATTGGTTGGTGGAAAGCATTTCATCAAAAATTTATCAGCTAAGTCATTCCATATTGTGATAAAGACGCGGGCAAAGAATACAACCAAGCCCTTGCTAGATTTCTCAAAAAAAAAAAAAGAGAAAAGTTTAAGCCTTAATACCTTCTACGATGCTCCAGCAATTTTAAAAGTATCACTTACCTCCAAGAACAGTTTAGGGTGGAAATGAGGATCTTCTAATAGTGACCTATTGAATTGCCCTACTGTTTGAAATTGGCAGCTTGCACTTCAGGTCTAACTATTCTAGGGTGTATAACCTGAAGTGTCAAGATGGCATAGTCTCTAATAGTTCTGTCTTTATTATCTGCCATGTAGATAATGTTTTTGTTCCTTGGTTGTCCCTGAATATTCTGCTCATCTTGCCTTCTTGGCCATTAACTGGTTTTATTTCTCCATGAGGTTCAAGTTCGTCATTTCTTGCAAATCGTCTATTGCTACAGCAGTTTTTGAATTATTATTCTCTTTCGTCAATCTCCTTGCAGTTCTTTCAATCTCTAAATCAAATTGGAATTCAACATGTTTGTGTTTGCACATGAACAGGTTACTAAAGCACTTCTGCAAACATAGTAAACACAAAGAAAATTAAAATCTTGCACCAACTAAAATTGATTTCACAAATCACAATAAAGACTAACTCAAAGAATTACACGGTCACTTGTTGTACATTTTGTTATGCTGTCGGCACACGAAAGTAAAAAAAAAAAAAAAAAAAAAAAAAAAAAAAAGGCCACGTGTAATATAATGATAAGTATCGAGATCGTTTCCACAAGGATATATATTATTAGATTTGCTACGATAATCTCAACAATGCAGTTTTGCCTTAATTAAAACTAAAACTGATAATTTCATTAATTAAAATAAAGTACACTAAATAAAAATACAATAAAGTAAATTTTTACGTTATACACAAGGATAAAGCCAATAAGAATTGAGCAGTTGAGTGATTAAACTCTCTTAATGGTATTGAGTATTTATTCTAATTTTAGGGTTAGTTGCTACAATACTCTGCAGAATCCTCATTTATCATCAACTGTCGCATATTGGATTTCTTATATCTATATGCAACTTAACAATGACCTGTTACACTAACAAAAGATATAGTATTACACGCTTAAGTTCTAATTACCCTATAAGGTGAATCCATATGTCTAGTTCATCACTAATTTTAAATTAGGAATGGCACTTTCGAATCAAATAAAACTCAACTCAGGAAACTCAATCTAAAACCAACTATTGCTATAATATGTTACACTAAGATAGGTCCTTTTGTGGCTCTCTCTTAGCTAGTATTATTAAATGGGTGGTCGACTGAAATAATGAATAGAAATAAGTATTATCAAAACAAGGTGTTATAACAAACATGTAGCAACATATAAAATCAGTCAAGGAACTATTAAAATTGTTTATTACTCAACCACAAATAAATTTAGTTCATGATTTGTAAAAGAAAAATAAATAAATGAGTTTCAACCATCAAATACATCCCCTTGATTAAAGAGTCAATGAGAAAACAAGAAAAGAATAAGAAGGACTGGTTTCCCAATTGATCTCTGCATGTTCTCTTTTAATGCAGCCCTAAATCTTGCTCTTGAATTCTATTTTACTCTTGTTTCTTTTTTATTTTTGTTCTTGGTTGATAGCTCCCCGGTTCCTTTGCTTGTGTGCTCCTTTTATAGATGAAAATTAGGGCAACTAGGAGTCTACGGCAAGTATCTTCCAGATTTAGAAACTCCATATCGCAATCTGTTAAGTGTCTCGTGCGAAATCTTCTCTCTTAATGCTCTAGTATTGCTACAACAATGGTTGCTACAGTAATGGCTACAGCATCTGTACTGTTCTAGATTTATTTCACTTCTTCAGTAGCCAAGTTCTTTCCTTATTTTTGGAAACCCATTGCGACAGCATCCCTTCCTTGAAATTCGTGCTTTCAGTAACCTACAAATACAATTATGCATATAATTTAAGCACGCAATTTAAATCAAAATAAACTTATTAAAATTAAACTAAAATGGTTCTTAATGCAAATCATCATTAAAATACAATACAACCACATCATTTGCTTTCTAAGTAATCTTGATTTAAGTCTAAAAGTGTCATGATAACTCTTATTTCATAGAGCTATCAGTATTCCTATTTCAAAGCATCTTAGAAATAGAAATTATTATTTAAGATTCTACATATTAAAGGCTCATATCCTATTAGATTTATTAAAACCCAAATTATTGAGCCCTTATAGATCACTTTTAATTAGATTTAGTATTATATGATAGTTTACAACACATAATTATTCACATATAAGTGTTAAGTTGGATTAAAGATCCAACAATGCTCGATTAAAAATCCCACACCTAACATCTCTGAAACCCTTTGTTGAAGTGGTTTGTTGAGTGCAAGAGAATGCATATTTGTAAAGAGAAAAATTATCATTTTACACTTTAATTCTCACTAAGATTTCTACTTTTATGTGTATAAGTTCTTTGAACTTTAATTATGTGTGCTTTGTAATAATTTAAGTATTTAATCTATTTTAGGGGTATTTCAATCGTTTCATGATTAACAAGAAATAGAACAGTAAAACAGATAGTATATTTTAGCTTAGAATAGCTGAAAACCTTAGGAAAGACATAAAGGGCAAAATTAAAATTTTAAGATTTTGGCATTGACCAACTGATGTGGCATTGACCAACTGATGTGGCAACATCCTATTGGATTGAAAATTTTTGATGTGGCATTGACCGATCAGATGGCATTAACCGGTGATGTGGCAATGTCTTATTGAACTAAAAATACTGATGTAGTGTTGCCGATGATATGGCAATATATTGTTGGATTGAATTATAGCCCTGATAACGTGTTACAACAAATAAGAGCTTGCCACATGGCAAAATCCTAAGCGTTCAAATTACTTTCTCCAATAGCAATGATTTACCCATTGTATTTATAAATAAAGGTTCCCCCTAATTCAACGGCTTTGAATCCAAATCTGAACTCCATTTTGTATAATTCTCTCTTTATTTTGTACTTTCGATATATTTTAATAAAATTATCATTTTACTTATAGTTCAATTATAAGTGGCTAATTTAGTTTCAAACTTGAGTTAAAAGTGAATCTTTAATATGATCTATGGGCTTAATTTGGTAAGTTTATTCATTCTCTCTCTATAATTTATTTGGATTTTTTTACTCATCGTTGACAGACAATAATAATCTTGTCTATATTTTACACAGTATGCTGGCTCCTTAGTGCAAGATTATTACTGTTTGGTATAATGAGCACTTTACACCATGTTTATTAGCAATAAACTCCTCTAGTATTACTGGTTCATCTTAACTTAATATTGACAGAGAATAAATCTAAGTAGTAGACAATTTTACCACATTATCGACAATAGGATTATTATCACTTGGCATAACATGTACTTGACATCCATTTAACAAAAGAAATTTTTCCCTGGCATAATGAGTGCGTGATACCATATTTACTAGAATGAGGACTACGAGGAGTGGATGGTCTTACCACATTGTTTTGACTCATTGTTGACAGACAATAATAATCTTGCCTGTATTTTGCATGGTATGCCAGCTCCCTAGTGTAAGATTACTACTGTTTGGCACAATGAGTACTTTACACCATGTTTAATTAGCGAGAAACTCCTTTCTAGTATTAGTGGTTCATTTTAACTCAGTAGAATAAATCTAAATTATTTAGTGGACGGTCTTACCACATTATGGACAGTAGGATTATATCTCTTTGCGCAGCATGTACTTAACACTTATTTAACAATAAATAATTTTTCCTTGGCATAAAGAGTGTTGATACCATATTTACCAAAATGAAGACGAGGAGTGGAAATACCCTCCTATAAATTAATTGGAACTAAAAGAGAATATTAAGTTTATGGTAAAGTGTTGAATATGAATCCAGAGAGTTAACCTCAGTACTGTTCAGAAATCACATCCAATTAATTAAAAAAAAACTTGAAAAATTTATCGTACACATGATTAAATTTTCTTCCTCGTAGGATTGACACTCGTCACCATAAATTTATAGTACAATAGATTCCTATACTTGCAAATACAATAAAATTTACACAACATGAGTCGAGACCTGCTCAGCCAATAACAAGTCACGAGCATGCATAAGTCTGAGACACAGAATCATTTCTTTATTAAAAAAAAAAAAAAGTTGGGAGCAATTAAAGAGTGAACAGAGTTTACCGAGTGTTTGTGAATTTACTTTCGAGAGCTGGAGTGCAAATGTAAGTGTTGATGACATGGAGAAACAAAAACGTATTTTGCTACTAAAAGTGATTTCCGAATCCTTCTTTGGCGAAAGTGATGTACAAGCTTAGTTGATTTCTTACTCCCCATCTTTGTCTCTCACTCTCTCATTGTTGTTTGTTAAATAGAGTCTTGCGGCTTCTTATGTAGTTAGTCAGAAATATTTGTGCTTACTCATATGCTTAGTTGGGAAACTCAATAAGATCTACGACGTAGTGGAGTGAGTACTGAACAACAAGAAATTAGGTGGCTATTGGTGCGATGAAGACTTGGTAGTGAGGTGGCTGCTAGGGAGGCTGAAGGCCTGGCTCAGTGACTGTTCAGCATCAGCGGTGAATAGATTAGCTTGAGGTTCGGTGAGGAAAAAATACAAGAAGAGTGGTGGTCAGAGAGATAGCAGTGACACGAAGACAAAAAGAGATTGCAACAGTTGTTATATGTATTTTTAATTTTAATCTTTAATTTTTTTTATTTTTTTGGTCACCCAATGTCTGTGGCAATTCAATAGTGAATCCCAAGATAGTGACAAATACTACCCTCAAAGATAATTGCAGAACTGACTTCATATCAAGTAGAATCGATTTTCCTCCAATTAGAAAATAAAGATCATGTGCTACAGACCGTAATGTAAATATTCGTAAGAATAATTTCTGATTCTAAACATCAATATCAATAGAACTTTGAGTATAGTATATTAAAAAAAATAATCTTTAATTTTTTTAATTTTGGAATTTGACCAAATTTTCAAATTGGATCTAAATCTGATCTAGTCATGAGCTAGAGTACCAATGCATGAATGATGTCCGTTTTTTTATGTTCAAGTGAAATGAAAATTTTGTCGCTATGACGTCGGTAAGATTTTCACAGAGTTATGATGGCCATGGACAAATGTAATACTTTATAGATTTTAAGTGAATTTATGCAAAGAAAAAAAAATATTCATGTATTTTTAGAAAAATTCATAAAATCAAGCGGTCGATATATAATTGCCATTTAGATAATTATGATGCTCCTTTCATTTTCCATTTTTCATATTTCGTTTTTAATAATTGTTGGACAATTTTATCAATAATTCCAAGTATTTATTTATTTCACTGTAGATTTATCTTACTCTCAAACCATATGAACTTGGAAGGAAAAAAAAAGAGGAGTATCTTTATACTTCGTGGCCTTTTTCTATTGGTTGTCAGATAATAAACCCGCTCAAGAACTGTTAGAATGTTGAGTACTAAAGCATTCCTCAAGAAGCTACTTTCATTTCACACACAAAGTGGAAGTGGGAACTGAGAGGAAGAAGAGAAAGAAAAATGTCCAAAACCCAAGTCATAAACGTCACGATCCTCTTCTCAGCAGCCATCTTCCTTCAAATCTGCAATGGGGTTTCAGTTTTAGGCAGTGAAATTGATGTGAATTATGTGATGCCCCAAATCCAAAGCCAAAGCCAAAGGGTTTGCTCCAAAAGCATTGAAGATTGCTTCACTGATGCGGAATTAATGGAGTCAGAGAGCAGCAGGAGAGTTCTTGTGATGCAAAAGAAGTACATAAGCTATGATACCCTGAGGAGAGACATGGTTCCTTGTGACAAACCAGGTGCTTCGTATTATGAATGTCATTCTGGCCAGGCCAATTCTTACAACAGGGGCTGTCAGATTATTACCAGATGTGCAAGAGGCATAAAAAATTGATTACACATTTGGTACTTTCGCTCCATCTTTTGGGCTTTTGGTCTCTTGCTTCATGTTCTGCTTTCTGGGTTTGTTCTGTTGCTTTGGTTAAGTTGTGTATGTACTTGTTGTAACTTTATCTTCATTTGCTATCTATATAATGCATCTTTATGGGAATTTGTTGACGATGTTAGCCCTTGTGAAAAATTGAGGTTCTTAAGATTATAGTTCAATCCATCATTTGTATGGAGTGTTTTCCTTTTTAGGTTATTTCATTCTCACATTTTAACTCAATTGAGAAATTGTTATGAAGAAAAAATCTTGATAAATATCAAGTATTTAGGAGATTAAAAGCTTTAAAAAAAAAAAAAAAAAAAGCCTGAAACTTTAGTCTGTTTTTTGGTTTGGGTTCGTACTTCAACAATAACTTTTAAGTGGAAAACAGAAGGATTGCACAAGTATACAAGGAGAATGATGGGACTCTCTAGCTTCCACTGAAAGCAAGTGCTTGCAAAGACAAAGAGCTCATCATACTGTGATATAATTACTGTGCACACGTGTTTGGCTCCCACAATCTCAAGAGCTGCTCCGATGAATTTTCAGTCTTTAAAACTATAACGAATTGCCTAGATTAAAGCTGACTATTTTTGTGTCAATCACATGAAGCGTGATTCCATTCTCTGGTTAAATTCTGTTAGAACAGCTACTTCCTTGAGACAACATTGAACTCTTTGGTTCCCAAATTAGTTCAAACTAACTATCATGGAACTACAAGTTTTAGTTCTGCTTTTAGATTGATTGGTTTGTGTTCTTGAAAATTGCTTGTTTTCTAATCAAACTAGTTCGTTATGATTTATGGTTTAACTAATTAATTAATTAATTAAGACAAGAAGTAACCAATTGTAAAATGCACAAAAGATGTTAAACATAAAAATAATTTCTAAGAGTGACTCTTGGTCATGCTCCCCCATGTTAAGAAAGACTCGATGCCTTTTATGACAAACTATTGAAGCACGCTTGCTTTCTCATTCATGAATGTGAAATCTCTTTGTTAACGTGTGGCCTTTCTCATTATTACAAGAGTCTTTTTAGTTTGGTAAAACCCTAGCAACTGGGCTACGGCACATGCTGGACAGCAGAAAAAAAGGTTGAAAATGAAGATGAAAGTTTACAGTTCACTCTGAGCCTTTCATACAATATTACCATATGAAGGAAGAAGCTAAATTTTCACATAACCCATCCCCGGTTACTCTTAGATGGCTAGATTGAGGGAATCAAATTATGGTAGTTCGAGGAAACTATGAAAATTAATAGTTTCTCACTTTCTCTAAGGTCACGAAATCAGCCGGGATAATGGACACAGTAAAACGGATTAACCAGTTGATTCATTTGCAAAGGAAAATCAAGTAAAATTTGTCAATTGCGCAGGCGATATGCTGCTAACGAACATTGTTAATAAAAAGTTAGTGTTTGATCAAAATTTCTCATCCTCTCATCGGGTCAAGACCTTTATAAAAAGAAAAACTTGGTCCAGAATTTATTGTAACCTTCAAAGATCATAATTTTGATATTTGCTAAAAAGATCAACTGAAAACTAGAGATTTATGACTAGACACTTAAGTAAAACAAAACAGCAAGCTCTTAAACGACCATTTTGCTATTGCGGAACTTAAACATGGGGAAAGGAGAGGATGATGTTCACAACAAAAATGAAGAAACTTAAAATCCAGTGAGAATAGTGCCAATCAGCCTAACACGATTTTTTACTGCATCATAGGTCAATAAATCACTCATTACTCGAGGCTGCCAAAAAAATCTTTTGACAACCTGATAACCATTTCCCTCCAAAATAACACACTGAGAGTGGAAGGACATCCTCAACAATGACCTTGAAGAGGTTATAAACACATTAAACTGCAGCAGTTTTCAAGCAGCAGCTAAATAATTAAATATTGCTGAACCAAAGCATGTTTTTGCAACCTGCAGCCAACAAACCATTAATATGTTTTAACCATGACCTATACAATGTCAAACAAATGACGGGCGCATAGCAGTGTCAAACATCTTACCTGGCCTGCATAGCTATATAATATCAATTAAGGGGGCAAGGTTGATAAATAAAAGCCAACATAATAACAAATTCAGTAGTTCTAAACTTCCATCCTTAGAACAAACAGGAAACTTTAATTCCTAGTTAAAGCACGCCCAAAAATTGAATAGAATCCCCTTAGAAACCATCATCCCCTCCTCTGTAGTTGCCTCTGTAACCACCACGGTTGCCACCATAAGATCCATCATTCCCTTCCCCATAGCCACCATTAGAGCGAGGAGGTCTGTCATTGGCAAAAGACACCCGAATGTTTCTCCCATTTAGCTCCTGAAATAGCAGACACACTAGTCAACATATGATTTGATTTAATTAAATGTTTGACATGGCTTCTAACATCTAACATATGACCTGGCAATGCTTTGATTTAATTAAATGTTCAACATGGCTTTAACATCTAATATACGACCTGGCCATCCATTGCAGACTGTGCCGAGCTGGCAGATTCATTAGAGTCATAGGTAACGAACCCAAATCCTCTTGATCTCCCAGATTCTCTCTCAGTAATAACCCTTGCTGTGCACCAAATCAACAACTAAAATAAGGATGTGAAACCCAACAAGCACAACCACACATGATAGGAGGAAAAAAAGTCAAATAAAACCAGAAAACAAAAAGCACCCATCATTACCCAATATATCATAGAACACAGGAACAAATAATAAGTTGAAAAAAAAAATACTAATTACCAGGCATTTAACCAATATTCAAAGTCAAACAGATCGTCACAGATATGCAACTATTTTGACCATATTTGACGGGTAGGACAATGCATAAAATTATACATGCCAAAAACCACCAAGGTCAACCACACTTGCAGCAACCATCACATAAACCAAAAGACCAAAAAGATTGAATTTACAATTATAAAGTACCATTAATAGAAGATACAAAGTATAACAATGAAACAATTCACAAACAGAATTGATGTGGAGTTGCAATTTAACATCACCTTGCCACTTAAAAATAAAAATATAATGCCAAGAGTGAAAAATTACAAGTAACTAAATCTATTGACTTTACAACGGGAAATGAGTTAGTAGAAATACCTTCAGTGATATCACCAAAGTTGGAAAATGCTTCCTTGAGAGAACTGTCATCAGTTCCCCAAGATAGCCCTACAATCAAAGACCACAGAGTAACTGAATTATAACAAAAAAGTTGAAGCAAATATCTCACGTAAAGCTTATTCTTTGGAAACAATTAAAAACACCTCCAACAAAAAGCTTAGTTTGTGATTGCGACATGAATCGAACAGCATTTATCAGCGATGCCTTTGGAGCCTGACCATTCTGCCTAACAAGCATCCCAAGTTTGCCACAAAATGCCATTTTTGTCTGTCAACACTGAAGAAAAATATTAATAATCCCAAATGAATCATTTAATTAAAACGAACCAACACGAGATGCAAGCAAAATCAAGATACCAATCGAAATCCCACAAAAATCTTTAAGAATTAACCAGTAGCATAAACAAAATCCCATATTTTTTTTATATATTAATCAGTTATAACCATCAACCAATAATTGTCCGTAAGAGAAAATAATTAAATGACAGATAAAACAAATTATTGAACCCATTTACAGAAATAAACAAACCCATTATTTAAAGCACAGATCCACATAATACAGACTCAGAACACTAAAAATGAAATCAAAAATAAAAAGTAAAAATAAAACTCAAAACCCAGTATCCACAAACATAAATACGACGTCGTACCACATGCAGCATACTAAGTTAAAAGAAAAGGAAGTATTAGGGTCTAAGAGAGAAAAGAGAAGTATACCTCTTAGGTAAGAGAAACAAAAGCAGAGGGTTTAAGGAGAAGAGGACTGACGATAATGAAGAAACGGCTAGGGTTTAAGGGCTTTCTTTATAGATATATATGATTGACACCGCCGTCTTTAAAGTATGTTCTGGGTTTATAGAGTTGTGACTTGTGAAGGACCCGGGTTTATATCAAGTGCGGCCACTTTTACCGTATGGTTTCAGGGGTTTGTGCAATTCGGCTGTTGTACGTTGTTTAACCTTTTTGTTCGGAATTTATCCGATTTTCTTTAAAATTAGATATTTTTAGTCATTATTAACCTTTTTACCCTAATCCATTATTACTTGTACAGTCCAAACACCCCCAATACTATCAAAATATGCTCAAAAGGTGTTAATTAATTCTTTAATTATCTATTAGTTTTTTAAATTAGTACCTGCCATGCGCATGTTGGGTAAAATTTATTTTTAAAATTTGGGATATTATCATTTTACTACTAAAGCTATTCTGAAATATCATGTCAGTACCATAGTTTGCCGAAAAGTATATTTTATTACCAAACATTTGCGTCGTTATTAATTTACTACCATTCCGTTAAGAATGTTAAAAATTTACTGATGTCATAAGGGTATCAAAGACATTTCCAACTGTAAAAGCAAAATTATATGTTAATTTGATAGATAAATTATCATTTTACTATAAAGGTTTTAAGGAAATTATCATTTTATTACAAAGATTTTAGGGAAATTATTATTTTACTACTAAGATTTTAGGGCAATTATCATTTTAACATTTGTGATATTATCATTTTACTACCAAAGTTATTCTGAAATATCATGTCAGTACTATGGTTTGCCGAAAAGTGTATTTTATTACCAAATATTTGCGTCGTTATCAATTTACTACCATTTCGTTAATAATGTTAAAAATTTACTGATGTCATAAGGGCATCAAAGACATTTCCAACTATAAAAGTAAAATTATATGTTAATTTGATAGATAAATTATTATTTTACTACAAAAGTTTTAAGGAAATTATCATTTTACTACCAAGGTTTTAGGGCAAATATCATTTTAACTACCAAACTCTTAGGGGTAAAATCGATTTTTAACTCAATTTCCATTAAACATAAACATTATAAAAGAAAATGTAACTACAAGCAAATATTTTGTAGAAGAAACGACTTTCTAAGAAACTGACGTAATATGTCAGAATAACTTTAGTAGTAAAATAATAATATCCCTTAAAATTTAATTTGCTTGATACTTAAGTAGGGTGTGGACTTAAGTACTTATTGAGGGTGTTTAGACTGCACAAGTAATTCATTATTAATTTGTTGGGTATTTAATTTACTTAAAAGAGATGAGAGCTTAAGTACTTATAAGTAGGCTTAGTAATTTAAGGGCTTAGGCTGGGCTTTGCCAAGCCAAGCCTAAACCCATATAATTTGTAAAAAGTCCATGCCTTTTTGGATGGGCCGGGCCTGGGTTTTTTTACCAAGTTTTAAATTTTTTTAATAAAATTATAAATTTTAAAAACATAATTATCCTATACGTAATATTACAATAGATTAAAAAACTTAAAGATAATTCTCTAATACATAATTAGACAACATATAAAATATGAAAAGACTAACATTAAAAGTACACAAACATAAAAAACAACAGCTAATATAAAAAACAAACTAATCCAATATTTGCGGGTCATCTTCGTCTTCATCCTCCAATTCCTCGCCAATAAAAGTTTCTTCTTAAGGAACTCCGCCTAACAAAAAAAAAGTGTTAAAATAAATAATAAAGCAAAAATAATTAGTAATTAATTTTGTAAAGAATATTTTTATACCTCGACCGCTAATAGTCCATAACCAATGTTGAGAGCACATGATCGCTTCCAACGTGTCTGGATATAGTCTGCTCCAACGTGGACTCAATGTCCTATCCCCTATACTAAAAGCTGACTCGCATGCAACAATTGTCACAGGTATGGCTAACAAATCCTTGACCATCGCCACCAAAATATGATATTTACCTTTGTTCATCTTTCACCATTGTAAAACATCAAAGTCTAGAGTTCTTTTGACTAAAGAATCTTCCAAATACCTATCTAAGTCGGATTTCGAACTAATAGGTTGACTATTTTGGGTTGCATACATATCAAAATCACTCATATGATCTATATCATCAAAATCAATATGAGATTGGTCGGAAGGAACAACAATTGAGGTAGAAGACTCACCAATAACATTGTGCCTCGTAGTTACGGATTTGGCCTTATAACAATTCATCATTTCACCACAAAGCTCTCGCACTCTGTTAAGTTAATTTTCAAGATCGACTGCATAAATCTTCGGATAATAGTATTTAATCAACATCATCTTGTCTCTCAAATCAAGAATAACAATCATGACTAATATTCCACTAATCTCATCCTAATACTTCAAAAAAAATTCAATCATGTTATCCGCTATGTTCTTAGCTGCATGAACATTTGATATTTGCCACACCTTCAATGCAATCCTCATTTTATAAATCAATGGAAAAAATAGATTAGCGATGAGGAATGTTGTACTCGAAAACATCTCAGTCAACCTTGAAAAAGGCCTCAAATAATCCAGCATTTGGTTAGCCAACTCTCGTTCCTCACTAGTAGGCAAACACTTGTAGTCAAGAAATAATACTTTTGTACTTTACTGCACGTTCAAGCATTGCAAAAGTAGAATTCTATCTAGTTGGACAATCAAGCCCTAACTTTTTCACATTCATTTGCATTTGACGGCACGCCAACTCAAACTTTTCCACCCATTTTGGCGACAAACACCAATAAGACACATTATTTCTAACACGTGTAATACCACTCTCAATCACTGACAACCCATCCTTCACAATTAGAATCAAAATATGAGCCACATACCCCATATGAAAAAAATTACCACCCAATATCATTGACTCAGTTGACAACAATCTCTTCAATCTTTCAACCATCGCATCATTAGTTGAATAATTGTCCAAAGTAACCAAGGATATCTTTCTATCTAGATTCCAATCTAGCAAACACTTCACCAAAATTTACGAAAGGCAATCAACTGTATGTGGGGCTTGCATATATATAAACCTATTCATTTAAAAAAATAATGAAAATTATGCAAAGTTACAAAAAAATTAAATTAAAAAAATTTTAATTTAATAACGTACCTATAAAAATTAAATACAAAATTTTAGTATTTAATAAAGCAAAAATACCTTAGGATTCGAGTTTGCAAATGCTAAGAGTTGTCAATGAAATGTCCCATAACAACTATATAACATTTCTTTTGATTACAAGTAGTCCACATGTCTATAGTAATTGCTACCCTACTATTATTAATCTCCAATAAATTTGTTGCCTTCGCCTTTTCAGCATTATATATCTTAAAGATTTCACTCTTTAAAGTGTTTCTGGACATATTCTTCACCAATGAGTTGTAATCAACAAAATCTCTAAATGCCTCATACTCCACAAACCTAAGAGGAAGCTCATGTTTTACAACAATTGTTGTAAGTTTTTTACAGGCAACCAATGGATCAAATTCTGAATTCCAAGCTCACCACTTTCGATTTTCACCAAGTGTTGCTTATTCTCAAGAACTTCTTCAATTGTCGGTTGATTAAAACTGTGAATTTGTCTCGTATGTCTATTCAAGTGACTGGTATCTGATCTACAAGAAAAAATTGTTCCACAATGATTACATTTTACCTTCGCTACACTACCAACATTTATCTTTGTGAAATGGTCCCAACAATTTGAGACAAACCTCTGTTTTCTTTTTTTATCACTCTGTGTTTCTTCTTGAACATTTTCTGACTCTACAAATGGATTTGAAGATAAATTAGATGATTCAGAAGCATTTTCCATTATAAACCTATACAAAATTGAAGGAAATAAAATGTTAGATTAATTAATTAATCAAATATCATGTTAAACAAAGTTTTATAATACTGAAAAATTTCTAAGACTGCAGAATATTTTTACACCATAATGTCATAATAAATTTTCTAACGACAAAGCAGAGGACACCATAATGATAATGCCTAATTAATTTTCTAATCAAACCTAATAGGAAAAACAAGAATTAGCAATAGCAAAAGCTAAGTGTAAATGCAGTAAATGCATACTGCATTTACAAGCATAGGACATCAAATTTGCAATGTCCAAAACTCCATACAGTATCTATACAATGGATAGAAATACTTTAACCCAAAAATACCAACAAAACCAACAACACAACTCAAAATCATTAACCAACAGCATAATATTCTTCAACATTTCTACATTAACCAACAACAAAACTATATTCCCTATAGCTGAAAATCACAATATTCGTCACAATATTCTTCAATGAATTAACCAATTACATATATTTAGGCCTTAAATAATACAACAAAAAATTTTGAAGCTTAATTGACTTGGAGTACCGAAGTTGGATGACTTGCTGCCTTGCTGGTGTGATTTGAATCACGTACAGACTGTAGATCGCTGCTGCTGCCTCGCGCGCGTTCGAGTGGTTGCTCTGTTCCTGTAGCACCGCGCGGCTGTGTTAGTGGGTGGGGGTCGCTGCTGCATCGCTTGGGAGATGTTAGGTGGCTGGACGGTAGGTTGTGCGGGAGATGCTTACTGCTGATGCTGGACGATGGGTTGCCGATGCTCGTTGCAGGACGTTGCTGGAATCTGGATCTGCTAGTGGCAAGAACAGGCACAAGATGGCACAGTGACGGTGAGTGAGATTGCTGACGGAAATGAGGATTTAGGCTTAGGGATTTTGGATTTCTTCTTTGCTCAATTAGTTTTGTTTCTATTTTTTTATTTTTTATTTTTTAATTTAAATTTTATAATATATTATCAAGTTTTTTCTTTAAAAGAAAAATATATATTATTTATTATAAAGCTCTTATCCATTATTTTAAGTTGCGAGCTGTGTTTAAAGCCCATGCGTGGCCCAGACTTTTCTGCTAATCCTACTTATAAGCTCACATGCATATATAAGAAAATTTTAGATTATATATTAATATATATTATATATTAAATACAATATATTATATAGATAAATTTTATATTATAAATTAAGGTTCTATTTGGGATTGAAGTGCTGTAACTTTTAAACTACAACTACTGTAGAAAAAAATTGTAATTATGAAATAAAAATTAATAATATATAATAAATATAAATTTTAAATAATAATTTTGACAAAATCATTAAAGATATAATAAATTTTTTATTATACAAGTGAAAAATCATTTTAACATAACTTCCAAACTACAGCAGTTAATATTTACCAAACACTTTACTACTATAACTTTTAAATTACAGCTATCCAATCTCAATTTCAAACATACCTTAAGTCTTTATATTAATATAAATTATGTATTAACGAAAAAAAAATTACCAAAGAACACAAATAAAGAAGAATGAAGACACATAAGAGAATAAACTGAGAGAGCAATATTATTATAGAGTGATTTTATTCATTCTAATTGTGTGTACAAAATAAAGAGATGAGCTCTCCTTTTATAGTTACATAATCACCCCATTAAATTATTGAAGAATTATGGATCATAATTTCTTGTGAGATAGTAGGAGTTATAAGAAAGCTAAAGGTTGCTTATGGGAGATAGTGGGAAGGCTAAGAGATATTTATTATGAACATTCACATTTATTTTAATAAATTCATAACACTCCCCCCTTGGATGTTTATTACAAAGAATATGCCTCATTAAAACCTTTACTAAAAAAAACCCTTAAGGAAAAATTAGTAAAGGAAAAAGAGTACATTATTCATTGATGCATTGGATAATTTTGGAGTTATAGAGTTGCCTTATTAAAACCTTACTAGAAAAAATCCTATAGGATAAAAACCCAATGAGGAAAAAAAGTACAACTTATAAAATTTCCTCCAAAATAAATTATGTTCCTCAATAGGTATACTCCCCCTCATCTTGGCATAGATTCTTCAAGATTTTAAGAAAAATCTTGAAGTTGATGCATCCCAATTTTGTATACTAACTTTTTTAATGTTGTTGTTGGTAAGGATTTTGTAAATAAATCAGCAAGGTTATCACTTGAGCGTATTTGCTGAATATTTATCACCATTCTTTTGAAGTTCATGTGTATAAAAGAATTTGGGTGAAATATGCTTAGTCGTATCACCTTTTATATAATCACATTTAATTGGGGGCAATGCATGCTACATTATCCTCATATAATATTGTGGAGTTATTCTTAATTGATGACAATCCACATGTTTCTCGAATATGTTGTATCATTGATCGTAACCAAATATACTCACGGCTTGCTTCATGAATAGCACATATTTCTGAATGATTTGAAGATGTTGCAATCATTGTTTGTTTCATTGATCGCCATGACACAACACTATTTCTAGAGGTAAATAAATAACTCATTTAAGAACGGGCTTTATATGGATCAGAGAGATATCCAGCATCTGCATATCCAATAATTAGTGGAAACTTTAATCTATTTGGATAAAATAATCTCATGTCAATTGCTCCACAGAGATAGCAAAATACATACTTTACACCATTCCAATGCTACAAGTTGGTGCAGAACTATATCTTACTAATAAAATAACTAAAAATGCAATATCAGGTCGAATACAATTTGCAAGATACATAAGTGCACCAATTGCACTTAAATATGGTACTTCAAGACTAAGAATTGCTTCGCCATCTTCTTTAGGACGAAATTGATCTTTTTCTACATCAAGTGACCATTGGAGTACTTAATGGATGAGCTTCGTCCATATAAAAATGGTTCAAAACTTTTTTAGTATATGTTGACTGATGTAAGAGTATTCCAGTTGGCTAAAACTCAATCTGTAAGCCAAGACATAATTTTGTTTTTCCAAGATCTTTCATTTCAAACTCATTTTTTCAAACAAGAAGCTGTTTTGAAAGCTCTTCAGGAGTTCTAATAAGATTTAAATCATCAACATATACTGCAACTATTACAAATCCAATTTCAGATTTTTTAATAAAAACGCAAGGGCAAATTGGATTCTTTACCTATCCTTCCTTTAATAAATAGTTGCTCAAGCGATTGTATCACATACGCTCAGACTGCTTTAATCCATACAAGGATTGTTTCAAATAATATAAACTACGAGGTTTTAATTTGTTTACTTCTAGCATTTTAAATCCTTCGGGGATTTTCATGTAAATATCTGTATCAATAGAATCATATAAATATGCAGTCACAACATCCATAAGACACATATCAAGCCCTTCAGAGGCTATGAGACTAATTAGAAATCGAATTGCATCCATAACAGGAGACTATGTCTTCTCATAATCAATACCAGGTCTTTGAGAAAATCTTATGCAACTAACCTTATTTTATATCTTACAATCTCATTTTTTTTTATTTTGCTTTCTAATGAATACTCACTTATAACCAACAAGTTTGACATCTTCAAGTGTCATGACTACTGGTCCGAATACTTTATGTTTCATAAGTGAATTCAGCTCTGTTTGAATAGCATCTTTCTACTTTGGCCAATCGTTTCTATGTCGACATTCTTCCACAGTTTTTGGGTCAGGATCATCATCATCATTTATGATCTTGAGAGCCACAGTTAATGAAAAAAATATCATTAATAATTTCATTATTTATAATAAATTATAAATATAAATCAATTATAATTTTTTTGAAACTAAGAATTAAATAAATTTAAAAAACTTGAAATAATAAAATATATTAAAAGATTTAATTTCAAGTTATTTATAAAATCATAAAATTTTAAATTTACTTTCATTAAAACGAACGCTTATCATGCGCCAGCTTTTTTACGACGTCAATCTATCTCTAATCGCTGCCGCTTTTGTCATTTAAACTTAAGACGCCGCTGCCACACACGCATTGTAAGCCCCAAGCCGCTCCACGGCGACGACCAAACGCCACGCGCCATGGCCGTCTCGCCGCCATCTCTACCGCACGGGCCACCACCTCTAATCATATATAATGAATAGACAATGGTCATGTAATAGTACTAGAAGTTGTTATAGCCGTTAGATTGATTCATTTGTAACCATTAGATTAACATCACAGCCATGTGACGAGCACAATCGTAAACCTGCAAAACAAGGCATGTTGGCTGTACATATGCAAGTGAAAAGATATGAAAAATATGCCTAATTATATGGCTTCTTAGCCTGGGATAAGGTGTAAACCAAAATGAGCAAAACACGCAAAAACAATAATTGGCGTGCGCAGTTTTGGAAACAAAAGCATACACCATGCTCTCTTCTCATGGAAAAAGCCCTCTTTTTTACAAATTGGGCGCATCAAATCGCAAAGCACAACCCACCCACACATGGAATTTTCAATTTCTTCCGGTCGAACTTTTAGGCGAACTGGCAACACGACACGTGTATGGACAGATGGAGGCCCTGATGGGATGGAGTGGTGCCACGTGGCTATTCTGTACTTGTTCTGAGACGGCTAGAGAACCTAACCCACATGTGCTATGCGCTTTGGCAAGTGGCTTCTCAGTTTAGAACTCGTTTTTCTAATACTGCATTTTGAGATTCACGCGCTTCATGGGCGTGTTAATAAACTTTTGTGAATAATGATTTTTATCGTTCTTTTTCTATTGGTTATTGTATAACAAAACGAATTACTCATGTCCATACGTTTTGTCGAAGAACTAATGAAGCTTCATCATATAATTTTAATTTCTGTTATATTTCAATCATTTTAAACTCCTTAATCCGTGATAAGATAATCATTTTTCCGATAGTTTTATTTTGTTGGATAACTTATAGTTCTATTATTACCAAAAAAATCTTTATTCAATTAAATGTTTTTTAATTGATATTTTCTTAAAAAATTCATTACTTACTCCTAATCAGTAAGATAAAACAATAAAAAATTCCTTAAGTTGGCCCGCATCTTCTTCTCTTAACTAAAACTTCAAGGGTTACAATCTTTTTAATGACTATATGTAAATTTATTTTCTTTAATTTTTATATTTGATTTTTACATATAAACAACTAATAAAATTACAAATTTTTATATAAATTAATATTACATAATTAAATTAGTTAGGTCAAGTACCTCTCAATTTAATTTTATTATTTTGTATTTTTATCTAATTAATCCATTTATGTCATACTAATTTGTAGAAGAGATAAAAGAAAAAATTAATTTTATTAATTTGGGCTTTGGCTCAGCCAATTACCCTTTTACCCTTTCCTCTTATCATTCTCTCTTGCGTCGCGTGCAACTCCCGTAACATAAACAAAAGCGCACTCAGAAGCTCTCTCTGTTTTTCTCTTGCTCGCTCGCTGTTTCTCTGAAAATCAAAAACAGAAAAAATACAGACAGCATTCGCAACATTAAAAACGGAAAAAACAATTTTCAGCAACGCGCACATAAACAAACTCACTCACTCTGCTCGTTGTTCGTTAATCGCTCATTCGTTAATAATTATTCCTTCAATTCTTAAAATATCAGAGACAGAGAGATCTTGTCCTTCTACAAAAAATTTTCCCCTCTTTTGTAGCGGACAAGGTATTCTCACTTCACCATTTTTTTTCCTTCACTTCCTTTTTCTTTTTGTTCACTTCAATTTGACCCTTTTTTTACTAATTTTTTTTTTCACATTTATGGTTTGAATCCGATACCCATTTTTAGTCTTTGGTAATAAAAGAAAAAGTGCTATTATTCCATTTGGTTTTTTTAAGCTTCTTAAAGTTTGTATTTTAAAATTATATCACTGGTGTTTTTATTGGCTACTGGATATTTGCTTAGCAAGTTTCTGTTTTGGTGAATGTTATTAGGGTTCCATGGGATCATAATCAGGAACTTGTCCAATTTGGTAAAATTTTGACTGATTAGGGCTTGGGATCACATAGAGTGGGCATGAACTGTGATCTTTGGAGAGATTGGAGCTGTGGTTTTGACTGTTCTGGGATTGGTTCTTTTTAAGTGTTTGAAGTTGCTGTAGGTTAATGGTGATTGTTCATTATTTGGTTTGCTCATGGAAGAGGATTGCATGTATTGAATTGTGTAGACTGTGATCAAGAACTTGGAAACTTTAGCTATTTCTGCCAATTGGGTATCGAGCCTTTTTGCATTTTTTTGTGTGCTGATCTTCACTAGGGGATGCTTTTGTTATTAGGCGTTGGCTACAGGGAGGAGGTGATGGTTCTTTATTGGCTAAGAAGGCAACGGAGAAGATTAGACAGTAGTGGAATGATTTTGTTTCTCAAGAAACCATTTGGATTGACATAGATTGAACAATTTTCTTGACTGAAGAGAAACTTCTGATCTATCATTGGAACTCTGCATTTTCTTGAACTAGTGTAGTGTGGTTTTTAGTATTAGGATTGATTAAGTGGTACTTTGGTGAGCGTTTATGTTTTGAAGTTATTTCCAGTGAAAACTGCTTGACTTGTGTGTACCTTTCATGTAAAGTAGACTAAAGGTTGGTGGCATTTGAAATTTGTAGCTGTTGGTCCAACCGGAAAGCTTATGGAGGATTATTGAAGCTGGAAATAAATGTGGGGACATGGTGCATGGACAGGAGCATAGTTACTGGTTCGTTCCTTTCTTGGAACAGTGCTACTGGAAAGTAATTCAGGCTTTTTCGTTTGTCAAAGATATTTGCTTTCTGTATTCCGGCATTCTGTGCAATGTCGCGTTGCTTTCCATTCCCGCCACCAGGATATGAAAAGAAGGCTAGGACTGACGATCCTGACTTATTGAAAAAGGTTAATCCACTTTTCTCATACTTAATTCACTCAGATTGTATAGTTGGCATCACCAATCAATAAGATCATGGAAAGAATCACATTCCTACCTTTCAGTGGACTAGAATGGCCCCTGTTAGTCTATTCTTTTGCTTCCATTTTGATGGGTTACATACTTTTTAATAATTCGGCTGCATTTTCTTATGTTACATTTCATGCATTACATAATTTTCTGTTGCAGAACATGGTCATCAAAGTACTATATTGGTGAAAATGAATGACTTTTATAATTTATTGAATCAATTGATTTGCTCTGCATGCTGTTTCCTGTGTTGGGGGGGGGGGGGGATTTGCTCTGTATGTTTAAATGCAATGGTCCTTGAGTGTCCGCGCTTTGAAGAAGGAAGTTGAACTGGAATTTTTAGCGCTGTTAGAGATATAAATGAGTTGAGCAGAGTAGGATTTTTACCTAATGTAGATTGTCAGGATTTAGGACGTTTTAATTGATTCATTGATGACTCTTATCGTTTGTCCATCTTTTTAGCTATTCCATCCTGGGATCTGTTAATTAAATCTGCATTAGAATTTGAATCTAGGATTACAGATGTTTCTCCATAAATTGCCGAGGGAAATATTAAAGAAATCTTTTGTGTATGACAAGATACTTTGTTGTCTTGTTTCTTTCTGTATGTAAAGTAATCATTACCTTTCCATGTATAAACCTGACATATTTTTCGCTATAGATTTACAGTATCTTCTTATTACATTCTGAATTAAGGTCTCTGTGGTTTGTGAGAGCCCGTGAAAATCTGTTTGATAAATTGATTTAAAGAAAGGTCATAAGTTTACTGTAGCACAGGCAAAATTCAATCTCTCTTTCTTTAAGCTATGTAAAGACCCTTACGTATTCATCTGTAACCTCTTCATTTATATTGTTATGTTAATTGATTCACCTTCACAAACAATGAATAATTGTCAATGCTAGTTCTCCCACCATCTTGGTTTTGAAAAGTAGAGGACCTTCGTTTCATTTGCTGCAGACAAAAATATTTTGCCTACTAGGTCATGTGTTGAATTGTGTTAATTTCTCAATTATGTGTCTGGCGATTTCTGGAATCAACTGAAGACATCACCTTTTTCTGCTTCTTTAAGCAAAACTTCCTGCTATTGGTAAACGTTTATGGATTTCCTTCAATAAGAATTAGCTACTGATACAAGCACATACAGGGAAATAGACTAAGAAAAATGGACTCCTATTTTATTTATTTCTGGATGTTGATAGAAAATTATGCATCTAGAAACTTGGAATGGTTACCTTTTCCTTTGTAGAAAAATATTACTGTAACCTTTTTCCTGCTATAATTGTGTTCGCTCTTGTTTTGGCCTTGCTGTGGTGGTTAATTTTTTATTTGGAGCCTCTGACGAACATTTTTTGTTTTATTCCTTTGGTTTTTTGCGGACAGCTTACCCATTCCCATAAAATCCATTTTTTAAATATTAATTTTCATACAGTTTCATGTAACAAATGTTTAATTAAAAGAGTAATGATACAACCACAAACTCTTGTACAAACTAATCTTGTACAAACAGATGTGGCATTAATTCATTGGTTGAATGAAAATATAAAATAATAAAAATAAATCATGTGGGCCAAGTGATATTTAATTCAACCAATGAATTAATGACACATCAGTTTGTACAAAATAAGTTTGTACAAGAGTTTGTGGCTGTATCATTACTCTAATTAAAATAGATAATAATGAAACTTTTAAATTTAGATGGAAGATATTAGCTTTGAAAACTATACACCTTACTTGGTATACATGTACTTTTGACCCCAATGAGCTAAGCTTCTTCACATAGCTTATAATTGATTATTTTCAATCAATATAGCCTGTATACATACTAGGGAATGCATTTGCGGATTACAAAGGTGTGTGACTTGTCAAATATTCGAAAACCCTAGGGTGCTCAAAATTTTAGAAATACCAGCTTACGGTATGAGCAGTTTATGATAATCGTAGAGATTGCCATGCCAAGGTTGTGGGTGGTAGTTTCCAGTTTTGTATTTCATCAAGGGAGTCCTATGTATCAAAATGCAAAAGGAGGGAGAGAAAAAGTAATATCTACATAGGTCCTAGAAGTTAGTTCATTGTATCACATATTGATTGTCAGTTAGATGGCAAAGGGAGAGAAAAACTAATATCTACATAGGTCCTAGAAGTTAGTTCATTGTATCACATATTGATTGTCAGTTGGATGGCAATGGTAGTTATAAATATTGGTATATGTGCCACTTTAGAATAAGTTCGGTGATGGCTGTAACTGTCTTGTCAATTTCATGCTATGTTGGACTATTTATGGTTATGAAAAATTGTGCTGGTGCAGTTTTGCTCTTGGTTTCTTAAATCTTGCTGTTATGTTTTAATATTAATTTGGCATTCGTAGACATATTCTCTCCTTCAAATAGAACTTTCGTTTTAGTAGGTTGGATTCATGTCTCAGGTCACGGTCTTGAAGTTTGTGACAAATCTTTAGGTACTTTTGTTTAGTTGGAGTTTGTGCTGCTATTACAGTCTATTCCTTGTGCAACATTCTCCTTTTCATTTTGACTTTTGAACTAAATGAAAAACATTTGAAAATAGTTCCTTTTGTTTCCCATTGAAGACTTTATTTTGAAAATTCTTTTTCTTTAGATCTTCATAGTTCTTGGGATTCAGGCAATCTCTTTTTATACTTTTTTGTGGCTTGAAGTATCTGGAAATTTTTGTTAAAAAGAATATTTGAAAGTTATACTAGTTTTTATGGATTATTGGAAAACTGTTTTGTAGTTCCTGTTGTGTCAGATAGGATATGATGATTGTCGCTTGTCTTTTAGTAAACTTTTTAATGTTTAAGAAGAAATAAGTGCATTAAAGAGGAAAGATAATATTTACAATGATGAACTAGGTCTCCTTGTGTTAATAAAGAAGAGAGGGAAAGGGAAGGGAAAAGATCTATAGAAAAACATTCAGCAACCACCTCAAAGAAACCATCTTTTTCCTGTTTTTCTTATCCAAAAAGAATCTTTAAGAAATTAACTCTAAACCCCCTCCCAGTTAAGGTGTATGAAGTAAAAAGAACAATCTTTAAGATCTTTCGCTGCTGATACCCAAAGAGATGCTTGTGTGCCAGGAACTGGTTTATCAGAAATTTTCTGACATGATGAAGTATAGTTATGATTGAGTTTTAAAGCAAATTTTCATCATGTTATTTTATTTTTCTTTTCTTTTCTTTCTTTTCCATTTTTTGGCTGTGGATATAGTGTTAGGTTCCTTCTTCTCTTGGTTAAAGCTTACGTTTGGCATCAATATAATGTCTCTCTATGTATTTAGTTTGACAAAATTAGTCTAGTGGTAAAATTCTGAGCATTCATTAAAACTGTGAAAATTAAATTAAATTAAATAATGAATAGAAAATGGTCAGAATTCTAACTTGACTGTGACTGTAACTGACTTTCAACTTGGCCACCTTCGGGCCGATGACCAATTATTGTGGTTGACTTTTGACTAATAGTGAATGGATGGAATGTGAGGCTTGGAACAAGACTGAAAATGACATGTATACCTTTGTGGTTCAGTATTTGTATATTGACAGATGAATATGTAAAATTCTTTTTTATTTTTTATTTTTATGAGCAAATAACATTGAGGGATAAATTGTGTTGATCTGACTCACATGAATAATTTGGTGTTGGACTGTTAAAGAGTATTGTAACCGGCAAATGGGAATGTTGAAATAATTTGCACCAATGTAACAAGTTATAAGCATAGAATTGTAGGTACTTATCCATTTAGTCTTTTCAGAAGTAGATTAGTATATTCAATAAATTTTACTTTCTTGAGCCCTTGCCTCTTCTTGAATTCAGAATGAAAACTCTTCTTAGTTATGGATACAGCTGTCAAATTTTTCCATATTGTGAAGCATCAGATTTGCATTCCAAGTATATGCTCACTTGATACGATCCCATTGTTAGGAAATATTTCTGACACTAGGTGTGCCCTGAGATGGTGTAAGCTTGTTTCGAAATTGGATCTCAATTGGAGGAAAAGCAATGTTTTTGGTGTTGGCATGTTAACTATTTGTTTTATTCCATGGACTCCTGCAGTAGTTATGCAGCTTGTCTCTAATTGTATTAGGTAGTCAGTACTATGGCTGATATGTGACCCCTCACCAATTTTTTTTGCTTGGTTTGACCAATGGATTGGAAGATGGTAGCAGGAACTCTCTATACAAAGGCAATATCAGTGCCCATATGGGTGTCATATTTAAAGCTAGTTGTCTTGTTTGTTGACTTATTGTAGTGTGAAGTGAAAACTCATTTGGTGGATGACAATGGAGATTCAGCTTATAAATGCGGAATGGGGTTTCTGGCCCGTTCCGTGGTTTCTTGTAAGTCTGAATCTCTGAATTAAACTGTTTATAACTTGATTTAGTGCTAGGAATAGTTTGAATAATGCTATCATAATTTTCTGGGGGTATTGCGTTGTGGGGTTTTTAGAAGAAAGGAATGGTTTGGCATTTGTCTGGAAGAGCAGGGGATGATTAAAATTTGTTGTCGTGTTGAGCTTCCCTGGCCTTAACTTAATGGAGTTGGAGTTCTCATTTATAGTTTATTCTTTCTATGCTTGTGCTACTTCCTGATGTTTGCTGCAGAAATTTTGCGAGATACCACTTCCTCTTTCACTCTTAAAATCATTCGAAATGCTTTATCTACTGCTGATAGCTCGTTCTGTAGTTTGAATACTGTTGCAGATGAAGTAATTATTCAGTCTCCTATTCTGCATGCGACAAAGCTTTAAAATTATTTTAACCTTAGCTCAGTGAGGAATTAGCTTGCTTATCTTAATTTTTCTTGCGAGAATCTGAAGACTATCTTTTGAAAATTGATTTCTGTTTAATAGATTTTATCTTAGTTCCATAAACACTGCTGGTTTATTTTTTGGGATGAATGAATGTACTTAACCTTTTTTCATGATTTCCAGGAGAAGCAGAGAGAGAAGAAGCATAGGAAGGAGAAGAAGGACAAGGAGAAGAGAGAAAGTAAAGAGAGAAAGGATAAAGATGGAAGTGATGAAAAACACAGGGAAAAGAAAGACAAAAAGGAAAAACACAGGGAGAAAAAGAAGGATAAGGACAGGGATAGAGATAAAGAAAAAAGTACTGGATCAGATGAGAAGAGACCTCCTGGGAGATCTGAGGGTCATGATGGTGAGAAAACCCCAAATGAGAAAAAACTGCCTGGAAAATCAGAAAGTCACAATGGAGGGAAATTTGTTCCAAAGGAGAAGGATAAAGATAGAAACAGTAACTCTGGTGAGAAGAAAGTTCCCATGCAATTTCCAGGTTATAGCAGAGAGTACAATCAGAACAGTTATCTGGCTGGAGATACCAAGAATTCTAAAATCATGCAGGAATTTGGAAGGAGGGTTGGAGAAGAAGACAGAGGAATTGAGAGTCACTTGGTTGATAAATTTGCTGGTACAGATCGAAGAAGGGATGAGGGAATGGTCAAATCGGTGGCCGGGTCTACTGGCAGTTTGGATGAAGGGAAGGAAAAGGAGGAGAGAGGTGTTGGACATGAAGCAAGGTTTAGTGGAAATGATATGTTTCGGAAACTTGCTGTACAAACAAAAGTTCAAGGAATGCCCAGACCTCTGGAGAAAGATTCTGAGAGCAGAAGTGAAGGTAAACAAAGGACCAAACAAACAGAAGGAGATGATAAGCATGGGGATAAAAGCAAATACAACAATAAGGAGAAAAATGAACAAGGGAAGGATAAAGAGAAGAAAAAGGAGAAAGCGAAGATGAAAAGTGAACATAAAAACACAGAGAAGGATAAATTAAAACAGATCAACAAGGTTGACCAGATAGCTACTCATCATACGAAGGCATTACAACTCCCCAAAGATGGCAATAAGAATGCTATTAGTGAGGGAAATCTCAGGAAAAGGAAGGAGTTGGAAACAAATGGATATTGTCATGGTGAGTTCCTTTATAAAACGAACTATCCGCAGCTTCCCTCTTTACTATTTTGTTGTGCCACAACCCACACGTACACTTCCACACACAGCCACAAAAAAGAAGAAAAATGCTTTAAATCGGAAGGATTTGATTGTTCGAATAACACACTGACACCGTGTATTTCTTTCATGATCTTGGAAATCTTTGCTTGAAATTGGAAGAACTTGAGCTGCATTTTTCTAATGCAATTATTGATCAATTTTGTGATGTTCTTCTAACTGATCATTCTTGATTAACCAAGTCTCTGCTTAACTAAATTTGTCACAGCTAATGACATAAAGCCCAGTAAGTTGCAGAAACGAACTACATCTTCACATTCTATTACTGTGGGCAATAAGTTGGCAGAACCAGCTTCCATGTCTGATTCATTGACGGAGAATAATAAATTGCCAAGACCTACTTCATCTTCTCATTCATTACCCGGAAATGGAAGGATTTTGGATCCTTTCCAAACTGCTGCTCATAAAGGTGGGGCAGTTCATAATTTCAAGGCAGATAATAAAGAATGTAAGCTGAATGGTGTAATTGTATCTCAGCCATTGTCTGTTAACACAGCCAGGCCTCAGGTTACAGGTGTACAAACTGATCAAATTGCTGAGGTACCTGTTAAACCACCCCATCCAGATACCAAATACCTAAGTCAGGTTCTTTTGGTTCCCAAAATGGAAGACTGTTCCAATTTTGATGAGCAGGAATGGCTATTTCAGAGCAGTGATTCTCACTCTCAGACTCCCAAGTTGGGATATTCAGGGAATGACAAGATGCCACAAGTTTGGGCGGAAGCAATGAGGATTGAGTCGGCTGATGTTTGTGCTCTTCCTTATGTTATTCCCTATTAATTGGTTTACATGAGAGCAGCCCAGATCATCCTCTATATGGTTCACAGAATCCTTGATAAGGACTACTCTTTGATAAAGTGCGGCAGCAGCAGCACCATGTAGTGAAATTATTCAGCATTATTGCTGCATCCTTATCACTATGCTGCTGTGAATGATTGCCCCTCCTTGAAACTTCATTCAAATGATATGTCACGTTCCACTGCATGCTCAAATGCATCATTATGAAGAGCTGTCGGAGAATTGATTTATACTTTTGCTGGTACTGGACCATGAATTCGTTCCAAATGGAGAATTTGGTGAGGCAGCCAGCTGAGATTGTTGGGAAATGAAGATGGGGAAGCCCAGGTAAGTCCTTTTTAATTGCTTAAAAGCTGAGTAGTTCGGCTCTAATTGAGCTCGCATTAATTGAGAATGTGAGAGAAAGTAGCCGTGGTCTTTGCAACTCCACTGCAATTTTGATTTGTAACATAATAACTGTTATTTACCCCAAAAAAAAAAAATTAAAAAAAAATTGTAAGATGAGAGGTAAAAGGGGAAATTGGTTGCATTCGTTGCTTAATCCCCCCTGTAGCTGTGTTGTTTATAAGTTGGATAGTTGAAATAATACAAGTTTTAACTTTTAATCACGACTTGTCAATGCCTAGGGAACCCGTGATATAACACTTAATAGCAACGTGATGATTCTTGATTAATTGATTATGGCCAGCATGAGAATTTAACTCCGAATGGGATGCAACAGGAATCCACTTGTATTCCTGAGTTTTAGGAGATATGCGTGTAGGGGTGAGATAAGAATTAACTCCTATTTAATTTAACTTTTAAGTTATAGTTATTATGAAAAAAATTATAAAATAAAAATTAATAGTATTTAAATATAATTTTTAAATAATAATTTTAATAAAATTAGTAATGATATAATATGTTTTTCATCACACAAGTTTAAATTAAATTAAACTTGGCTTTTAAATTATATCAGATAGTATTTATTAAATATTATAATTATTATGGTTTTTAAGTTATAATTATCTAAGTTCCATTTCAAATAAGGCCTAAGAACCAGGGCATGTGTTCCTGGCAAATGGCACGCGCCAAACGGGTAGGATTGTTTCTTATCTTTATGAGAAACAAGTAGGATGAGAAACAAGTTGGTAATGAGCCTACGAATTAAAACTAAATTAATTACAGCGTTACCCCTTTATAAGAAGCACAGAAAAGGGTAAGCGATTGAAGCATCAATATATATTTTTTCCCCTTACCAATATATACAATAACACAAATGTGTAAAACTAAAATTAAGAAGGAAATCACCTTTTCCGTCCCCACTTCAACAGTCACCAAAATGACCCCCGCACAAACTGGCTAGAGCACATAGCTCATCTTTCTCTCTTAAAAAATCCTGTAATATTTCTTTTTAGTTTTCGAAACAACGCAGAAATGATGAACAACCTTCAAAGATGGCCTGACCCAATTGTTGGAGTCCAATCTTTATCCGAAAGGGCGATCAACTGAATTCCGGGAAGATGCATCAAGCCAGCAATTAAAAGGCCAATTAAGTGAAACATGATGATCATCATTTTGATGATGTTTCTCTAAGTCAATATTTCACTGATTTGACTTTCATTGCGTCCAACAACGATGACAGTGTTCACATTTGATGTGCGAAATACTTGAATTGCATCTCTAATCCGTCGTGAAAGTGATTTTTTTTTTTAAAAAAAAAGGAAAGTCCTTCACTACTCAAAATAAAGAAATTCTAAAATACATATGAGTTATCATGTCAGCCATACAACAAACAAATAGTGCTATGACATGTGTGTATTTATTTTAAAAAATCATTACGCATGTGGTGGTTAAATTCAACTATACATGTCATGCATGTATCAATTAGTTATATTATATAAGAGATATTATATAATTTCTCTTCAAAATATCTGTTTGAGGAGAAGCAGGAAATATAATAGAGCCTCATGTGTCGATGCGCGGAATGACTCCAAGCAGTCACTGTACACATCTAGGGTACCCCATATAACTCGAATATAATTAGAGGTACCCCGTATAGGTACCCCACCATCCCCCGCCAATCATTTTCACAGAAAAAGATGCCGAAGCTATCTTGTACCCCCATGACGATGCCTTAATAATTACGCTAAAAGTTGCTATTGGTAAAGTGGCAAGGACTCTTGTAGACACCGGTAGCTCCGTCGACATCATTTTCAAAAGCGCCTTGGATCAATTATTAATTCAGTCGCTGAAAGTCACTCCATATGCCACACCTCTTATTGGGTTCGCCAGAGATATGGTTATCCCAAAAAGCATCATCACATTACCAGTTACACTTGGCAAGATACCCCATCATATTGTTCATATGTTTGATTTTCTTATTGTAGATCACCTGTGTGCCTATAATATCATATTGGGTATGTTGTTCCTAGTAGCAACTAAAGTAGTGGTATCCATGCACTACCTCACCATCAAAGTCCCAACCGCCCATGAAGTTATCACCATTAAAGGTGATCAACAGTTAGCTCATGATTGTTACTTTTGTCCTCCAAATTCGCTTACCAAATAGCTTCTGTTTCGTTCATGAAGGGCACCTAAGGGGTAGCAAGCCGACATCTTATTCGACAAAGCGAGCACTTGCTAGACAGCAAGGAGCATCACTCAAAAAAGGTTATCCGGTGGCTGACCCACCAATACAGCAGGAAATCTCGCCAATAGGTGTAGAAATAGTTGTGTCTGGTGTACCCGAGGTACGCCATGATGTCCAGACGGATCCCTCCTACGAGCTGGAGGCACCTTTAGATCCCCATATACCAAAAGATGAAAACGGGGTACCCCGATTGAAGACCTAGTTTTAGTCTCAATTTATGCCACTGATCCAACAAAGACTGTCAAAATAGGCTCTAATTTTTCAGAGGAACAACAAAGAAAAGTCATACTACTAGTAAAGGTACCAAAGGTACTTGACCTATCCTCGACCAAGATAATCTATTCAACATCAAACCCAACAAAAGGGTAGGCAAGCAGCTACCTTCATCTTTATCTATATTTTCTATTTGATTCCATGCGAATGGCGAATCATGAGGCTTTCGACCATCTCGCATAAAGGTAGGCGAGCAACCACATTCATCTTTATCTATATTGTCTATTCGATTAAATGCGAATGGTGGATCATGAGGTTTTCGACAATTTCGCATAAGGGTAGGCGAGCAGCTACCTTTATCTCAATCTATATTGTCTTATGTATTTGATTTAGAGCGAATGACGAATCATGAGGTTTTTAACTATCTCGCAAAAAGGTCACCAAGGTACTTATGGTACCCTGCAATAGAAAGTCATTTCTCACATACACGAAGAGGAACCCTAAGAAAGCTTGAGATAAGCAACAAGCATATCTGGAGGAATCGCCATATGTTTGATGAAACTGGCTTGTTTTGCCATGCCGTAACAGATAGCTCGGTAAATATCAAAGCTTAAAGGTACCCCAGGTACCCCATGCGCCTTGTCAGTGATGCTGAACAAGGTTACACAACGGGATGGTTATTTTCACTTTCATTCCTTAAGATAGAAGGACTAACAAAAGTGTTAAAAGTAGCAGAAACATAAGCGTCAGTATTATAGGTACCTTATGGACACTTCATCTAAGGCACCCCAACTAATCTCCATGGGCTTTCAGACCAAAATGTGTTACAGCCGTGGTATCCTCTACCAAATTCTCCACTCTTGGCACCACCAGCCCCAAATTAACACTCCATTCCTCAGTTATGATACACCTTATAAACTTCATTTCTCTAGAAAAAGCTTCTCTTCAGAGGATCAGGCCTATCTCTCTTTCTCGTATAATCGGAGCACCTTAGCTGTAAGCAAAGAAGCCTTATGGTTTTGTGTTTATCCCCAAAGTATATGAAGGAAGGGTACCCAAAAATGAAGTGGATCCCAAGGTAATCAGTGAACTGCTTCTCAAATGACCAAAAAAGATATTGAAGTCCTCACCAGAGCGCTCTATACCTTGCAATCACTGGAAAACAAAATATGGGCGATAATGGGGTACCCCAACCATACCCTCTACCCATATTTGGATAAAAAAATTTTGATCAATTAGTTCCTTCCTTTCCAACCTGTCCAAATTGGTAGCCATTTCTGAGAAAAGAGAGCCAATCTTTCTTTTTTGGGTTCTCAGGGTACCTCTTGAGCCGCCATCTTTCAACTTGGTCCATCCGTGCCAGCACTTTTAATGAGTAAGAGAAGATATAATGTCAAAGCTTTTGGGTGACCTAGTTCACACCATAAGACGTAAGGAGGCCAGGTGCACCTCATCGAATGAATGGTATCTAGGCCACCCAAGAGTTGCCATTATTTTGGTTTTTTTTAAAAAAAAAAAGAGACAGAGAAGATTTCCAGCTCGAAACTATAAAAAGTTTAGTTAGTAAAAGAAACTAAGCAAGATACCTCTAGTCTAGCTGCCCACTAAGCTAAATTCCACATTGTTGCACGTCACTTCTACTTCATATACAAGTTTCTTTTGCCTCCAATACTTCTCGCCAAAAGGAAACTAGGAAGTAAGAAGGATGTTGTTTGGGGAGAAGCAGGAAATATAATAGAACGCCACATGTCGATGAGCGGAATGACTCCAAGCAGTCGCTGTACACATCTGAGGTATCCCATATAACTCGAGTATAATTAGAGGTACCTCACATAGTTCGAGGTAGCCCATATAACTCGAGAATAACTTGAGGTATCTCGCATAATTCTAAAGTAGCCTGAGGTATCTCGCATAGTTCAAAGTACCCCGCATAACTCGTAAGTAGCTCGATGTACCTCGCATAGCCCGAGGTACTCCGCATAACTCTAGAGTAGCCCGAGGTACCCCGCATAGCTCTAGGTACCCCGCATAACTCTAAAGTAGCTCGAGGTACCCCGAATAACTCGAGGTTTCATGCATAACTCTAGAGTAGCTTAAGGTACCCCATATGATTCGAGATACCCCACATAACTTGTGGTACCCAACAAGCCAGATTTAGGAAAAGCCTCTGAAAAGTCCGCCACGAGAAACGTCTCCATTATTTAAAGGATATTATTTGATTTAGTCAGAATTAAATATCAAAACATTGTACTGAAAAGTGGCGACAACCGCCTGACACTTCTGCCAAAAATGAAGGATGTTGTCCAAGGATAGTGGTCCCTAATCGCCTTACCAGATGGCTATTGTTGGGATAACTTGCACCACTCTTCAGCGCGCCCCACCTACCCAAAAGGATTAGATACGCTGCAAACGCCTTCGTGATTCCCAAGCATGCATGTAACGGCCCAAAAATCATAAAAAAGGTAAAATGACGCAAAAGGGTTAAAAAGGGACAGCTAATAGCCATAAAAATATGGTACGTGGCTGTTGAAATACCCCATATATAAAGGTATCCAAGTTTTATTCTCCATTATTATTCATTCACTTATGAATACTCACACTCCATAAATTAAGCTTTCTTCAACCTCAAAACTCGATTCACAGAGGGCTGGCAAGCTCTCTCCATCATTAAAAAGCTTGAGTTGCTAACTTGAGGGTTGGAGTGTGAACGCCAGGGTACCCTGGCTCACCTCTAACCTCTATTTCACTGTTTTGCAGACGTGAAGCTCATTTCGAAGGATATTTATCTTGATTTAGACCTTTCACCATTGTTATCACTTTCCTCATCCCCTCTCACCTCCTCCGAATTTAAAAATATCACACACAACAACCTAGTAAGGTATCTTGTTTCCCTTAAAAATATAAATTCATTGTTCTAGATAGGTTTATCTTTTTCTATCTTTAAAATCTGTCTAAAACAATATTTATGTATCTATGTATGTGTATGTGTGTGTGTGTATTAGAAAATTAGAAAATTACTCAGTTTAGTCCCTCAATGCTTATTGTTTAAGATACCTTTGCATACGTTAGTAGATAATTTACGTTATGCTCGAGTTTGCAAGTTAAAATCCCCGAATATACGACGCGATGTGATTACTATTCATGTTCGTTAATACTAATTCTAAATTTATTAATTAGTAATATTGAATTGTAATTCCAATAAAAATAGAGCCCTTAAAAGCCCTTCTCAATAGAATCAGGAATTGGAAATGAAAAAAATGTCAAGAATGAGTACTATGATTAATTTAATATTCATTTTTTATTTAGAAAAGGGCTTCTGCTTCCATTTTCTTTAGTTTTTAATTTATTTATTTTAAAGTTTTTAATGAAAATATTTAAATTTCAATGTTGTATGGATGCACACAAAATTACACTAAAATTTATATGATGAATAATATAAATAATAGGCGACATGTTATGTGAGGCTTAAATGAAACTCATCAAATCATAAGAGGGCTACAAAACTTGAGTTAATAATAAACTGTTTATTATTAAGTGGTGCGAAGGGACGTCGGCATGTCTAAGAAAGTCTAAAGTGACTATACACTATCTTGGACGTGTGGGAAAATTCCGGGAAGGCCTTGAAATCATTGGATTTAAGAGACTTAAAACTTAAAGTGTTTAAATTATATGATTTATGCGCTTTCCCAGACTTTTCCACACTTTAAAATTCTCGAATGAAACATCTATATGTGTGTGTGTATGTGTGTGTGTGTGTGTGTATAGTGTACAAATGTTTGATGCAAATTTCGTTAAATATATAAATACTAACCAGGTTATTGGGTATTTGGTAATCAATTTATTTTTCCTGTCAGATTTGAGTTTTAATATTTTGACAAGATTATTAAATGAGTTGTCTTTGGGTCAACCTAAATTTGACATGACACAATATTGACACGATACGAACAAAATTGATGACCCGTTTTGCCAGCTCTAAACTTGAGTTATATGATACGACTATCTTTTCATTCTTGGTGCCATCTTCTGCACTTTAATTTCTTATTCTCTAACATCTACATTTATATTTATTAGTATTTAAATTTTTATGCAATATTAACATAAGGCCTATTTGTTATTGTCTTATTAAGATGATATGTCATAAAAGTTATAACTCTGAAATAAAAATTAAGTCTTATTTGGTATTAAGATACTGTAACTTTTAAGTTAAAATTACTATGAAAAGAATTATAATTGTAAAATAAAAGTTAATAATATATAGTAAATATGACTTTAAATAATAATTGTGATAAAATAATGAAGATATTATAGATGTTTCATTGTATAAATGGTGGAATAAAGAGTCAAACTATTAGCACCCCTCCAAAATCCTCTTGAAAACCCTTTTTCAATCACATTCCATTTAATGGAAAAAATACCATTTTTCTAAATAAACGCTCTTTTCATTCATAAATCTTGCAATTTCTAATAATTTTCTTACTCTTTTGGTCTTAATAATTGTATTTCTCTCTTCAAATTTTCTTTATTATTTAATTTCTAAAGAAAAATATCTAAAAGAAAAAGTAAGAAAAACCTTAGAAAATAATGAATATTTTATCGGTCTAATACAATTTTATTGTACCTATAAACTTTCAATGCAAGAATTAATTTCAGAATCCTTAAAAAATTATTTGTAGCGAGATAAAATTTTATTTAATTTATTTTCCCACTATGTTGTATCCTAATTTTGTTGCTATCTATATAACATCGGTTCCACAAGATTAATGAGGGGGCGCCAATAGTACAGTTCTATCAAATCAACTTAGTTTTAAAATTATAACGACTAGTACTTATTAAAAAAATTAATTTTGTATCAGCTATCCAACCTCAATGTTGAAAAAGTGCTTTTTTTTTTTTTTTTTTTTTTTTTGTTAAAGGTTTTAATCACCGATAGGTATCGTTTAAATATACTTTTCAAATAATAGCCTAAAATATTCTTCTGTTAACTCGCTATTAGTGTAAAACCATTAACTAGTAATTTATTGAGGGCAAAATAGGATTTTTCATTAAAGTGATACGAACTATATTAAAATAATTTTTTTATACAATTAAATAAGATTACAAAGTATGCAAAATTCATTAACTACAAAGTATGCAAAATTCATTAATTTTTTCTTAAATGAAATCAACGATGATATAGTTTGATATAGCCATTGAATAATTGCCATAAGAAACAAATTGTAATTAACACAATATCTTTAAATCATTAGAAGAAAAACTCAATACCACCAATTTTTATGTGCTTGCATGTGTTGAATATCTTCTTTATCTTCAACTCAATTCAAGTCATTTTACAGTGCAATTAGATAGTATACTTATATGAATAAGAAAATTGTGATATTTTTTGTATTTAGATCTACGGTTTATAAGGCCTTCATGCTGCCAAAATAGAAAGAAGTGAAAGAGAATTACTTGAAATAGAAGTTTTTTGTCTTTTTCGGTATTTTCTATTTAGTGGGATTAGATAAAATTATTTTTAGTTATATATGTCAACTTTTATTTATTTTTCTAATTTTCTCTTTGATAGAAAATCCTTTTTTACCCTTAATAAATTACTAATAAACGATATTCAACTAATGATGAGTTAGTGGAACAATGTTTTGAGATATTGTTTGAAAAGTAATGATGAAATGGACTATTGCATAAAACCTTAGAGATGAGAAGAGCTTTTCTCGCTCAATGTTTAACAGGGCCTCAATTGTGTTTGATAAATACGATTTTGAAATAATAACTTTGACAAAAAAATAACAAGGGTATGATATAAAATCAACTTATTAATTTTCAAATTACAAAACAACATGTGTTTACTAAATTACTCCTATAATAGCTATCCAACCACAATGAAAACTTATCATTGCACAAATGTGTGATAAAATTAACTTATTAGCTTTCAGATGACAACAATATATATTTACTTTCACCTAACCCAACTACAATTAGGAATAGACATTAATATATATATATATATAAGATCTCACAAATAATATTCTTTCGTGAAAAGTCAATGCGTGAACCGGTCCACACGGGAAGGAAATTTTAAATTACTCCTTGAAATTTGAATAATACTTGTAAAGTCGGATTTCGGATACTTCGACACTTCGAATTAAAATGCGACAAAAGGAATGCATCAGTTTGCACGCTTGCGGAGCCTAATCGGATTTGAAAGATCTTTTGACTTTCTTTGATCTATATTCGGAGCGCCTAAGCGTTCCCTTTGTTGTTAAGAAAGAAAGTTCAAAAGCTTGGATACCAAACAACATGAACATTCAAGAAAATGGAGTAGGATCCATGTCAATTTGATGATCTGCAGCCAGGTATTTGTTAGTGTTAAAAAGCTAACACTTAGTTTAGCTTTCCACTTTTATATATATATAGAGAGAGAGAGAGAGAGAGAAAGCCTACTAATTTGAATCCTCAACTTTATTAAAGTCTGGAAAAATTATGAAGCCATATGATTTTTAGTTTTTGTTATCTTAATAGTTAGATTTCTTTATAGCTGTTTTCAAATTGAAGATTTTATTATTTATATATATAGATACAATTTTTTTGTAAGCTATAATCGGGCTTTAAACATCGACTGAGTCCTTGGATATGTCTTGGCCGGAGCTGGAAGATCTAATACGGGTATATTCAGTTTGTATTTTTGTTTTTTCCTTAATGGATTCTTCTCTTGTCTTTTAATGATATATAAAAAAATTAAGTAGTTTTCAAACCAGTATTAACTTCATTAATATTTTTCCTACACAGAATATTCATTTTGTTAATTTCTCTCTCTGCTTATTTTCTTAATGAAAACTTCTGTTACTATCTATTTTTTTAAAAAAGGGTCTATTTCATTTCGTCCAATACTTTTCGATGCTTGAAGGTTTTCAGTCCGACTCATTACAGTTCAACAATGAGTGATAGAGAATTATACTTGATTCCTTCGAAAATTGTAGATATATCTTGTAATTCTCGTGGACTTTTGTGGATTAAACTTAAATGAGTGCGTGCAAAATACACTGATCAGATGCTCCAGTTAGTGTTTGGAAACTAAGAATTGTTTAGATTTCTAGTTCTTTTGAGTTTATTCTGGAAATTGGCCAAAAATTCTTTCTCGATCTTTTGGCTCTTATTTATAGACGATGAGACATAAGTTTGGTAGGAAATTTTATCTCATATTTGAATCCCCACCTTTCATTTTTCCTGTTTTAACTTCATCAGATTTTTATTTGCGCATATCTGAATTATTTGCACGTGATTTCATTAGAAATCATACGTTTCCAGTTATCAAAGTGTCTAGGTCACGCTCATCATCTGATGGATTTTGATCTTTAATCCGGGACTGAATATAATTCACGTTCGATCTTGATTCATTATCCAGAATCAATGTGAATCTGTTCATATTGTTCTTTAATCCGAGATCAATATAAATATACATCCGTTATCTGAATTAATGACTTTTTTAGTAGATACTTGGTGTGGTCTAAGTGGCTATATTTTCTGGCAAGTGCTTGCTGAGAAATTGAATCAAAATGTCTTTTAGACGTTAATAATCAGGACTTGCTTTTATTACTTACCTGATGATCATCACTCTTTAACGGATTTTCATTCCGTTAATTTCTTTCTCTGCTTGTTTGCTTAATGGAAACTTATGTTATTAAAAAGAAAATGCCAAATTTCGTTAGTCCGAATTAGATTATCTTAGGAAGAAACATATAACGAATTATACCTGTTGCTTCACGAATTCTAGAGTATGATTATTCTTGTTGATTTCTGCAAATTGGATCCGAGCATGTACCTACGAAGGTACTTTGATGCTCAAGTAAGTGTTTCTGTTTGAGAAATTTCTGCATTTAAATTTCTCTTTTAACTCTTTGAAAATTAGCTAAAAGATTCTTTCTCATTTCTTGTGACCTCTATTTGTGGACAGAGAGATTTAAAGTTGGTGGGAGATTTTATTTTGAATCTAAATCTCTGCTATTCATCTCTTCTGTTAATTTATATTGTCAGATTTGATAACCGTTTTTGGCCACTTATTGTTAATATTTTCGGATTTGATTATTGCTATTTCCTCTGGACTGTGTAAATCATCGCATGGTCACTGATCTTAATGTGAACCATATTCATAGTAGTTTCTATCCCAGAATTAGTATAAGTTGTGTTTATATTAATCTATAATCTGCGATCAATACAATTTATATCCGTTGTTCAAACTAGTGATGCTTATTGGACGCATGGTTCGGTATAGGTGACTATAGTTTTTGGCACTTACATCTTCCTACACTATCTGGTGCTCAGTTAGAGAGTTTATCAAACATCTTGTAGACATTGATAATCAAGACTTGCTTTTATAACTGATGATCATCATTCTTTTATGTGTTTATAGGGTGCAATGGCTCAGACTAGAGAACAAAATGCCTGTCTCGAACCTTCTCAAAATCATGACAACGAGATTGTAAACCCAACTGTGGAGAATTCATCGCGTACTAAACGTAGAAAGTTGACATCAAAAGTCTGGGACGAGTTCACAAAGTCCCAAGGAAAAAATGGGAAAGTTTGGGCTAAATGCAAGCATTGTAAGAAGAAATTTGACGGTTCAAGTAAGAAGGGAACCACACACCTCAACAATCATGCGAAAAGATGTCGAAGCAGCAAAAACAATGAGGAAAATGGAGGCAAACTGGCTGATCATTATCATGAAAATGGTAATTCGACAAACCCTGCTGTCCTCAAAGGAAAATTTGTGATTAATCAAGAACTGAATCAGTTGGGTGTCATAAGATCGATTATCAAGTACGGATTTTCAAATCTAAACTTAATAAAACAGGACATACTCCTTGCTTACGCGGAAGAGAAGGAAAAACTCCGCAAATATTTGACTAAACTCTCATGTCATTTTAATTTAGCAATCAGGTTCGAGGATGGGTGCTTATTGATGGCACTCCACTTCATTGATGATAACTGGGAGCTGGAGCAAAAGTTTATAAGTTTTCATGGAATGTATGACTACTTCTCCACAACTTTTACAGATGTGCTTTCAGACTGGAACATCAAGAAAAAAATACGCTCCGTAGTCGTAAATCTTGATAGTGAGGAAGTTAACGAAAAGGTCGGCAGCTGGATGACAGAACAAGGTTTAGCCCCTTTTGTTGGCCCTCTATTGTCTGCTTTATGTTTGGCAGATTTTCTTAAATTTTACTGCAGGAATGGGTCGTACTGGGAAGCTGATAAGATAAGGAAGGCTTTTGATTATGTCAGGAAGCCAGCAAACAAACATAAGTTTCAAATGGCAATGCAGAGGGCCGATTCCATGGGAAAGAAAGTGATCTCTCGACCTCTTCCGGCATGGTTGTACGGCTTAAACGGGTTGGAGACTGCGGTGGGGTATAAAGAAGCATTTTTAGAGCTTGAGGTCATCGATTATGAATTCAAATTGATAAATTTAGCAAAAGCGGAATGGGATAAGGCAACGGCCGTATATGAGTATCTGAAAATATTGAACGATGCTGCTCAGCGCTTGTCGGACACCGAATATACCACTGCAAATGTGTTCTTCCCAAAGGTTTGTGAACTGTATTTGAACTTGCTTCAGTGGGAAAGAGCTGACAACTACTCTGTTCGCGAAATAGCAACCCGTGTAAAAGAGGAATTTTTCAGTAAGTACTGGCTGAACTATAAGTTGTATTTAGCAACTGCCACAGTTCTTGATCCGAGATACAAGCTGGACATTGTAGACCGCTGGTATAGAGAAATTTATGGCACAATGGCTGATGTACATCTGAAGGAAATTGTCGATGTCCTTACTCATGCTTACAACAAATATGTACACGACAACTGCAAAACGTTAGATGAAATGGGAAGGCCGTGCACGTCATCATCATTGCAAAATTCTGAACTTGTATTCTATCTGATAGAGCCTAAAATCCCTCCGGTTGAAGAGTTTGACGTTCTAGCTTGGTGGCGCTTAAACAGTGGAAAATTTCCAACGCTTGCAGTAATGGCTCGTGATTTCTTAGCAATGCCCATCTCTGCTGCCGCGTTTACAGGGGATACTGATTTCGAATATGTCCATTATTGTTCTGGTCTCGATGTTGATACCAAACAGGCTGTGATTTGCACAAAAAGCTGGCTGGAAAGCTCGGAACATTAGTTTTGAGTATATATGTGACTGGAAGCTGGTTTTCCTTTTATAATTTTCCAGTAAATTTAACTACTATGCTGTGGACGTTTGTGCGAAATAAACTTCAATAAAATTCAATGGATTTTTGTTAAAAATTAGAAAAATGATTTTTTTTCCCCCTCTTGGTTTATCATATTCTACGGCACTAAGTTTAGTTTGGTGGTGAGATGGAGTGAATTGTACTTAAAAAAAAAAAAGGGTTCCCAATTAACTCAATTCCTAGGATCAAGCCGAAGGGTTGACCTTCTTTTATCTTGAAAACCATTTGGAGATCAACGTCTTCTTTTTATCAAGCTTTTGTACCAATTCCCCAAGAACTTTTGTTATGTATGTTCTAATATTTAATAGATAAAAGAAAATTTTAAAGGAAAGAAGCCTCGATCTTTATCAACAGGCATTGGACTTGCTAGACTTAGTGAGGAAAGTACAACCTTTGTAATGAACCCTCTAAAAATCGAAGTTTGCTAGGATATTTACCAAGCAACCATACCCGACTAGCCTTCAAATGTTTTTCCCTAAGTGAAGCGAAGGATCGTGAGGATCGCAGGCTTTGCTACTACTACGATGGCAAATATGCTCTAGGCTGTAAATGTCAAATCCCTAATTTTTCATTATTGAGGGGACACTTATAGCAGCAAATGAGAGTGATAGAGGAACAGAAATCCATGAGCACAAGGATTGCTTCAAGGGAGGGGTATGTTACATGCGAAAGAGCCTATGTAGTAGCTTTGATTACAAAATTATGTTCAATTAGTGTAGAGAGTTTGAGTCATGCTAGCCCATAGTTATTGTGTTACTGTTAATTTAGATATGCTTTATTTGTGAGTTAAAAACAGTTATCTATTTGTGGATATATGTTGTGATAAATGTATTAGAGGAAAGATAAGAATTTTCTAAGTTGTAGAGTATTGATTTGGAGAGCGGTTCTCTTGAAACAACTTTTCTAATCTTTAACTCCAAGCGAATTTCGTCTTTGAGTCCTCCAACAAAACTGCTAACCAAGAAAGTTTTTAGTACATCCTACACCATCTGAAACAATCTCTCAAATTCTTCTTGGAAAATCAATACATTAGTTTTTGATTTAATTGGGACAAAGCCTCTGAAGCATCATCATTCAAATTAATAGCATCATCATTCAAATTAATAGCATCATCATTCAAATTAATCTTTTAAGAAGGGCTAGCTCGTGAAAACTCAACCCAAGAAACTAGTTCTTTTGTTTAATTTCAATAGTCAACGAAGACACTGTAGTGCAGTTCCTTCAAGATCGAAAGATGCCAACTGCACTTGGTGTTCCCTAATAATCCTTTGATACTCAAAGTGTTATTCAGTCCTACAAATCTGACTATTTAGGTCTGCACCATTGAAATTTTGGAACTTTGATTTAATTGTTTGGCTAAAGGACAAATTTATTTTTCTAACAGATGAACTAGACTCTCTTGGCATTAGACTTTGGATGACACTCGCACTAACTTAGGATTTAGGAATATTGGAAAATTATTTGGTCATACTTGGTATTTAGACTCTAAAGTTTGCAAAGAGTCTCCCGTATTATTGCATCCTGATTCTTAAGCTTTTTAGTAGTATGATTTTGAAAGCAGTTTCTTTTTTGCCTTTTTTTCCGCTTCTTTGTTGGTATGGTTGCATCTGCTGGAGGCCAGGGATCTGGTCTAATACCAAATGTTATATATGGTCTAATATGTAATGAATAGAAGATAATTTGTTGGAAGAAGAAAGGTTGGTTTGAGAGAATCACTCTCCAAATCAATACAATGTAGTTTAGAACATATTTATCTTTCCTCTAATACATTTGTCACCACATATTTATGCACAAATAGATATCTGCTTTTAACTCACCAACAAAGCACATCTAAATTAATTGTAACACAATATCTGTAGGCTAGGATGACTCAAAATTCCTACACTAATTAAACATGATTTTATAATCAAAGCAACTAAACAAGCTCTTTTGAACGTAACAACTTGGCCAAGGATTCAACGTAAATCGGGTCTTACTTGACCATAAAATACGTACTTTTTGGTTATTTTCTACTTAAGTGTGCATGAAATAAAAGCGAAAAAATGAATTCATCATAGGATATTAAGTAAAGAGATACTTTTTCACGAAATGACAACCTTCAAAATACTCTCTTAATTATTCTAAATTTCAAGTTTGCCTGATTTTTGTTCCAAAAAAAGGGGGCATATTGATGTTTTTTTTCTTTTTTTCTTTTTTTTTTTTCTTGACAAAAATAGAGTAAGTTAAGATTAATAATAGCTTGGAAATTTTGAAGATTGTCATTATAAGGGGTAATCCCAAACTAACCTCAAGTGAATAAACATATCATCCAATTGAGTTTTTCTCCGTTGAGTGCTATATTGTTGCGGAAGCGCAGGGTGAGCAATTACTAATATTAGGGTGACTATAACTTTTGGAGAAATATAAATGTGGTGATAAACAAATGCAAAGAAAATAAAATACAATAATTTACGTGGTTCGGTGTAAGACCTATGTCCACAGGCAAAGACTAGAATATAATTTTACTAATAATGAGAATTAAAAAAATTGGAAAAAAACTCTTAAAACCCAAAAACCCTAATATATCCAAATAGAACCTCAGTAAAACACTCAAGCGGAAGGTCTCTCAAATCTCTCAAAGAGCTCATTTGTAATTGCTCTCTAGTTCTCTCAAATTGGAATAAAAAACAAATGAACCATGGCCCTTCTATTTATAGCAACCGTTGCTCACCTACCACTTTCAATTTGGCTACAACTTGCCAAATTGACAAATTGAATTTATAATGAAAATTCAGTTTTGGTGGGCAACAAAATCTTCGTACATGCATGGCAGCAACCTATCAAATATTTGTGCCACCAACCTCCAATTTGTCAAGAAAAATCGTGTGGAAAAATTAGCTTTGGTGGGCTGACTTTTCAACATATATTAGTTTGTAAATATTTAGAGGATGAAAGATTTGAAGAGTGAGTGTTTGAAGAAAAGATTTCTTCATTGATGATTTTTCAATATACAATGCTTACTTTATGTATACATGCATGTCGTTCGTGTTTTGCTCGAATAAACCAGGGCGGTCCAAGCATTTTTTATTAGGTCATGTTGTGCCAAAATTATAATAAGCCCCAATTAAAAAAATAAAAAATAATAAATAAATAAAACTCACATGAGTATAGGCCTAAGGAACAATGACCCAGGTTCATTTTAAATAAAACGCCCAAAGGGCAACTCTTCAGCAAAGCGCCAAAGATAAGTTTCTACAAGAATGACCTAGATCCACTCTTTATAAAGAGGGACCTAGGTCCATTTTAAATAAAACGCCCAAAGGGCAACTCTTCGGCAAAGCGCCAAAGATAAATTTCTACAAGAGCGACCTAGATCCACTCATTATAAAGAGGGACCTAGGTCCATTTTAAATAAAACGCCCAGAGGGCAACTCTTCGGCAAAGCGCCAAAGATTAGTTTCTACAAGAGCGACCTAGATCCATTCTTTATAAAGAGGGACCTAGATCCATTTTAAATAAAACGTCCAAAGGGCAACTCTTCGGCAAAGCGCCAAAAATAAGTTTTTACAAGAGCGACCTAGATCCACTCTTTATAAAGAGGGACCTAGGTCCATTTTAAATAAAAAACCTAAAGGGCGACTCTTCGGCAAAGCGTCAAAGATAAGTTTCTACAAGAATGACCTAGATCCACTCTTTATAAAGAGGGACCTAGATCCATTTTAAATAAAACGTCCAAAGGGCAACTCTTCGACAAAGAGCCAAATATAAGTTTCTACAAGAGCGACCTAGATCCACTCTTTATAAAGAGGGACCTAGGTCCATTTTAAATAAAACGCCCAAAGGGCAACTCTTCGGCAAAGCGCCAAAGATAAGTTTCTACAAGAGCGACCTAGATCCACTCTTTATAAAGAGGGACCTAGGTCCATTTTAAATAAAACGCCCAAAGGGCAACTCTTCGGCAAAGCGCCAAAGATAAGTTTCTACAAGAGCGACCTAGATCCACTCTTTATAAAGAGGGACCTAGGTCCATTTTAAATAAAACACCTAAAGGGCGACTCTTCGGCAAAGCGCCAAAGATAAGTTTCTACAAGAATGACCTAGATCCACTCTTTATAAAGAGGGACCTAGGTCCATTTTAAATAAAACGCCTAAAGGGCGACTCTTCGGGAAAGCGCCAAAGATAAGTTTCCACAAGAATGACCTAGATCTACTCTTTATAAAGAGGGACCTAGGTCCATTTTTAAATAAAACGTCCAAAGGGCAACTCTTCGACAAAGCGCTAGTTGTATATTTCTACCAAGAACGACCTAGGTCCACTTCTTATAAAGAAGGACCTAGGTCCATTCTAAGCAAAACGCCCTTAAAAACAAAAGCATCAAAGGTATGTGTCTACAAAGAGGGACCTAGGTCCATTTCTATGAATAATGACCTAGATGTTCTACATTTACTTAGACGTAATATTCTACAAATGTTACATACATGCGAAATACCACAAAACCAATCTTCTTTACGAGGAACCAATATAAAAGCTGAAGTGCTTGAGTTCAATGAAGGTTAAAAGCACGAAATCATAACAAGTGTTCAAGGAAGACTTGTCAATAAGCAAGCTTAACACGTAATGACATGTGTCTTCATGCATGAGTTTTACGGACACTTGTCATTAAGACAATGCCACGTGTCATGATGATACCTCCACCTCATGGATCAAATGGCCTATATAAGGATCAGAATTTTCCACACCGAAGGTAAGGAGAAAAAAGGGTAAAGAAATGATGTCCCTCTTTCTTTAGATTCTCTCTATGATCAAACTCGGAATGCTGACTTGAGCGTCGGAGGGTCATTGCCGGCAACCCCGGCACCCTTTGACAACTGTATTTCTTTTGCAGAACCTTTGGCAATGGAAACTTGCACATGACGAAGAGATGATTCGCAAAGCTTAATATAGAAAGGAATCCGAAGTAAAAAAATTAATTATTACGCGTCGAGCAAAATTTTGTAACGACAGGTCATGCTAAATTATTAATTTATCATAAATAATTAGGAGGATAACGATGAATATAAAAAAGTAAAAAATACATACAAAATTAAAACTCTTAATAAAATATATATATATATATATATATAGAATTAAAAAAATGACAACAATACAGTAAATTAGTTTATAATATAAATTATTAAAATTGTGTCACAAAAATTATTTATGAAATTTTTTCTTTTTATCTTATTGATAGAGAAGGTATGATACTTGAATAATTTCATCAAACTATGGGAACGTTGGTAATTAATTAATCGTTACTATATATCATTTTGTAATATAATCGTGCTCCTCCTTAGCCAAAGAGTGCCTGTACATAGGGATGGCAAAATCCGGGTCCGGGTCCGGGTTTGGCCTTTCCGGTTCCGGACCCGGATGAGAATTCGCCTTCTCGGATCCAGATAAAAATCCAGATTTTTTTAGTGCGGGTCGATGCAGAGTTCAACCCGAAAAATGCGGGTTTCAGTCGGTTTGAACCGAAAATTTTTTAATCGAATCTCATTTGCTTTGAAAAACCCTTTATCAAACTTTTGTTGCTGCAACTTGCAAGGAATAAACGATAAAGTGATGAATATTAACTAAAGAAATTATTACCAACAAGATTACTCAACCAAAGCTTCTCGAATTCACATTCTTAAAAGGGAATTTTTTTTTCAAGATCCCATTTATAGCCTTTACTTGTTCTGCAATTGTCTTTGTTCACACTCCCATCAAATCACAATCCAATACCCTTCCAACAATTAGAACCAAAATCAATGAAATCACATGCGTGGGCCAACTTCTCGAAACTATCTTTGATGAAACCGCTTTTCGTGGCCTTCTTTGGAGATTTCAATATCAAGATGGTTCTTCTTCGCCTTCCTTCTTCTTTTTCTCGACTATATCGCCGCCTTTGATGATAACTATCGGCGATTTTTTCGAGGCGTTGGCGGGGAGGATGAGGTACAAAGCACGATTCAACGCGAATTGATGAGAAAATATTTGGCTTCGGCTTTGGCGGTCGGGTAAAGCGAAACTAGGGTAAGGTTGCCGTTTCTCCTTTCAATTGGTTGTATATATATTAAAAAATAATATAAAAATAAATACATCCGGGTCCGGGTTCCGGATTTACGGGTTCTCCAAATCTGGATCCGGACCCGGACCCGGATATGTCCGGGTTTAAAAAATGGCATCCGGATTCCGGATTTTATTTCGTGCGGGGCGGGTTAAACCTGGACCGGATTATCCGGGTCCGAACCGGGTCTGGGTTTAATTGTCATCCCTACCTGTACATGTATCAGATGGGAACCCAATATGGAACAAAAAAATAAAAAAAAAATTTTTTTTTTTGGAACTGGTCGGGATGACCAATCCGTGGATATCCTTTTGGCTAACTATCATTTTCCTTAGGTAAAACAAAGTTAAGAGAAAGTAAAAGCCAAGAACCCTCCAGGAATTCTAATTGAATCAAACATGTAAGCACATTAGCAAGACTCAGTTAAAACTACCCCACTTATTTATCTAAAACTAGGGCCGGCTTTAGGATATTTGGGGTCTTAGGCGAATTGTTTTTGGGAGACCTCTTTTTATTTTACAATTTTGATTTTAGGATATTTCATTTTACTACCAAGGTTTTAGGGGAATTATCATTTTACTACTAAGGTTTTAGGATGATTATCATTTTACAACCAAACTCTTGAGGGTAAAATTGACTTTTAACTCAATTTCCGTTAAACATTAACATTTTCTTAACGGAATGGTAGTAAATTGATAACGGCGTAAATGTTTGGTAGTAAAATGCACTTTTCGACAAACCATGGTACTGATATGATATGTCAGAATAACTTTGGTAGTAAAATGATAATATCCCTTCAAAGAAACATGAAAGAACTCAAAAATTCACTCTATTTTAATTCATGAATTTTTACAGTAATAAAAAAAAGATTTTCAAAATTTTCAAAAACAAAACCAAAAAAATTGACAAGACGATATTTTTTTTACTTCCATCAAAATTATTACAAAAATAAACAACTAAATATATAAGAACAATATTATTTTCAAAAAAAAATTAGAATGGCAGCATATACAAAGTTGAAATGATGAACTAATTATCACGTAATAGACATAGACTTTGTATTTCAAGAAACTTTTTTTTTTTCTAAATGAACCAATAAATGTAATAATTTTCTTTGTAAGAAAAGGAGTATGAAATTTTTTTCATCTATTGATTTTTTATATTATAAGATTTTAATAGAAATCAAAAGGAATATTAAAGGTAAAAAATTTCAACATCAAATCAACCTTTTTTTTGTGCTGAAAAGGTAAATAATTCAATTTTTTTTCTTGGAAAGGCTAATAATAAATAAATTAATGGTTAAACAATATTATTAATTATATCTCTTTAACATTAAGGTTATTAAATTTGATTTTCTATAACAAAAAATTCTTAATTGTAGTATAGTTGTTAATTATAAAGATGTCCAATAGCCTTTTCTACAATACATAATATTAAAAAAAAAAAAGATCTTTATTAATTAAAGAATTATTAAGAACATGCTCAGAAAAATGAAGCTTTCCAAAAATATGAGGTCTTAGGCAACTGCCTTATTCGCCTATATATTTAAAGCTACCCTAGACCAAAATATCAAGGATACAGTATCAAATCCCAGTGGATGACATTTCAATGATTTCCCTCTTAGAGAGTACAAAGTTCTAAGGGGAAGGCATCCATAAGGCCCAAGAAATTCAAATCCAATGTAAGTTTAATTCTCTATGTAACCATAAGTTCAATTCTGTCTCCAACCATTCATTTTGTTTCACAATCATTGTTATCTTTGAAAATTTTTAGGGTGAGGCTATTTGAACCCATCAAAATACTCTCTCCACCCATTTGCTAAACCTACCCATCGCTGAAATTTTAAAATTAATATTTTACCATACAAACCATTTTAAATGTCAAACATACCCTTATTTAAATAAATTTTGATGATAGCATTTTCTTAATAAATAAATAAATAATGGGAAGAAAGTGCATGCTTTCTCTTCCTCTTGCTTCGTGGACCTCTCCCTCTCAATTGAAATCACAAGAACTCGACTGTAAATGCATTGGTGAGAGAACAATGTTAGCCTATATGGCTATAAAATGTTGATTTTGATGATAACAAACCACATATTTTGGATAAACAAAGAATTATACATTATATTTATATAACAAGAGAATGATTTTATAAAATTAGTTACTTTTCACGATGTGGACTAAAATGAAATTTTTTTTTCATTTTTTATTTTAATTAGTATTGTTTTAGGTTCTGAATTTGGACTTATTTGTAAATATATAAAATATTTTAAGCCATAGTATAATTTCTATAAATTTAGGCTATATCGTAATTTCAATAAGTTTTGGGAATGACAAGTATTATTTAAAAATTCTGAAATGAGATCTTTTTAAAAAGTTTTATGATGTTTTGGACTATAGTATAATTTTGTAAAGTTTTTGGGTAAAATTATAATTTTATAAAATAATTGTTTCACTGTAGCAAGAGGCTAGCTAGATTTATCAAGCGGCAAACCGATTATGAACAAAAGCTCTCTAGAATAAAAGTGGCCTACCGAAAATGAAAAGTGGTATGTCGGATGTACAAAAAACCAAATCTTTGAATATAACGGTAACATAAAGCAGCAAGCCGGATTCATAAGGCGGCACGCCGATTATCACCTAAAAGTAAATAACGGCTAGTTTTCTTCTTCAACTATAAATTGACTCAAATCAATTTCAATCAGTTTGATGCAACCATTGTTATTATTGAGCATTTCTCTGTAATTTAAGTAAAAAAATAAAAAAAAGTTTGTGTATTCATTTCATTCATTCACAAATATTGGGCTTTTATTTGTAATCAAATACATTGTGTAAGGGTAATTTATTTGTAATCATTTTTGTAAAATCAAATTGAGAAGTAGTAAGCGTTGAGATACACTTGTGTTAAGAGATTGGGGATAATCTCTTGTTGTAAAAGTTTATTGACACCTTAGAAGTCAATTGTAAGCATTTGAAGGCTTGAGAGGCTTGGATAGTGAAATCCTCAAGTTTGGTTGCTTAGAGATGTGGACGTAGGCGGGGATTGCCGAACCACATAAAAATTAATGTTAGGGCAAATGAACATGTTAGCTCTGGGCAAGGATTTGTGTAAAAAGTAACTAAAATATTTTATTTAATGATATTATCATGTCCTTTTTGGTAAATTATTAAATGGATATTATGGTAATAAAATTGATTTCGAAAAAGTGGGTGCTAAGAGTATTTAGATGGGTTTAATAGCTTCACCCAAATTTTTATTCTTTTCTCATTAGTACAACTTTAAATTAAATATTATCTATTTTATCTCTTCCAAGAAATTCAAAATATTGAATTGAGCGTAGAAGAATTTAAGATAACAAAATATTCATAAAATAATTAGAAATATGAAGCAAACAAATTACAATTTGTTCCTAAAATGGTATTAACTTGCCAACATTATAGTTGTAGAATGTAACAACTCAATTGCCAGCTATTTAGCAACTATATTAATGACTTATTCAACTAACGATAGGATACACTTATCAGAACAAATCTAAATAATTTTAAAAACTCTAGAGGAGAAGCCATTAAGAACCCTAATCTACTTATACGTGAGCGGTGACCACACTTCATGAGTTTTGTTTAGATTATTGATGTATAATTAAGAAAACAAATTTCAACGAAACAAACTTTATAATAAATGTTGACATATATATATATATATATATTATTGAGAAATAATTATGGAAGAGAGCAATATGGTTATCCCTAGCTAGGAAAATCACGAGCAAGGCATTAATTAGCTACACTGTTATGATATAATAAAAAATAAAGAATCCTGTAAATAGTTTTAACTAGTAAATTTAAGAAAACAACCGTCACGTCAATGTTAAAAATTGTTGATGTTGAAATTTGGTTGAGCTTATGATAACGACTAAAATTGTCTTGTCAATACTTGAATTTGTTTTGATGAGGAACTGCAAACTGTTTTTCTCATGAAATTGAAATTGTCACTTTGCTTCGTTATTTCCTGCAACAACAGAGAATTTTCAGAGGGCGCCGGATTTTTGGGAAAATGTGCGTAAATAACCTTAAAAATTTTTAGATTTCCAAAAATAACAACTTCAAGTTTTTCTATCAAGATTAGCCAAATAAAGGCTGTCATTCCTAAAATACCCTAACTGTAAAATATACATTAAGGCCCTATAGAATTTAATAATATGAAAACAAGCTTAATAGAAGTAAAAGAATTACTAATACATTTAAAAGAAGAAACCAAAGAGATAAAACAGGAAATAGAAAAGTTAAAAATAGAATTAACATTAATACATGCTGGTAAAAAGAAAAATAAGAAGTTAGAAAAATATAAAACTTTAAAATCGGAAATAATTAAGAAACCTAATATAAATTTAACCCAAAAACCACAACCAGGAAGCTTTGATGAGTGGTTTATGATAAATAAATATCCTAAAATTATAAAGGACACTGAAAACTTAGTTAAAGAATTAGAAAATGAGGAAGAAAAAATAAAAGACAAAGGTAAAGAAAAAGTAGAAGTAAGTGAAGAAAAAGAAAGCAGTGAATCAGATTAATGGAAGAAGAAATTGAAAAACTTACTGAAATATTCAGTGAAATAAATCTAAGTGATTTAGAAGATATTGAAAAAGAATATAAAATAAATATGAATACAAGTGGAGGACCAGAAATGAAACCCCACGTTGAAGAACCTAGTAACTTTGGTAAACAAAATAGGAGAAAAAGACACTTTTATGAATATAAACCACCAATCAGAAGTCAACCTTGGAAAAATGAGTATATTCCTCAAGAAAGTGAACTAAAAATAATTAGTAATGCGGGAGTATTTTTAGACTTAGACTGTAGAACAAATCCACATAAAACCTTAGTAGAATGGGCATTACAAATGCGTTTATTTTTTATGTATAATGGATCAAAAGAAGATTGGAATGTAGAAACAGAAGACCAAAAAGCAGGAGTATATACAAAAATCTTAATAGCAAGCTTTATAGGAAATGTATTTAGCTGGTGGAGAGGATTAACAGATAATGTAAAAGAATTAATAACTAATAATATAAAAGCAGGATTCCTAAGAAATAAAGAATTAGGAATAGAAACAACGGTAGAATATATCTCAAATGAATTTCTAGGAGAAGATTGGAGATTAAACCGAGATCAAGAAATAAAAAATGAAAAGTTAAACAACAGAATGAAGTTAATCAACTTAAGTATATGTAATATGTGTTATGTCAAAGAATACACTTGTGAATTTAGTAAATATTATTATTCACAATTCTTTAGTAATGAAGATCAAAATATATATCTTAACTTATACTACTCTAAGTTACCAATACCATGGAGTACATATTTTGTTAATGAATATGAAAAGTATAAAATAACTAATACAGTACCTGAAACATTAGGATCTAGAATAAGATTCTTAAATGATAGATTGAGTGAAATATGTATGCAACGTAATTTAATAAAAAGAAGTAGGACAATTGGAGATATATGTTGTAATAAAACAGAAATGCCAACCCAGTGGGGATGTCAATTACCATATAAAAAACACAGAAGTTATAAAAAATTAGGAAAAGGAAAATATAAGAAATATAATAATTTTAAGAAAAAATATATCAAACCCCATAGAAAATATTATAAGAGAAAATACAAAAAACAGAGAAATTTAGATAAAAATAAATGCAAATGTTGGAATTGTGGAGAAATAGGACATATAAGTACAGAATGTACCAAAAAGAAAGTTAGAATTCTTAAAAGCGAATTTAAGGACATAGAAGAAGAACTAGAATTAGTAAGTAATCCATCTGATTATGAAGGGGAAGAAATATATATATATCAAGAATTTATAGACGATGAGTCAGAATAGAGAAATAGATTTGGAAGAGGTAAATAAAGAAGAAATCTATGAAGTAGAAAAAGAAGAAAATGTCCATGGATATAGTTTAGTAGCAACATTTAACAGAAATAAATATAATAAACTCTTAAAAGCAAAATTAGAAAAACCAGATTATGGAATTTTACATAGATTAAGAGATATCTTTAAAAGGAAAAAAGTAATATTACATGAATACTATGAACAAGAAAAAGCCATAGAAGTCACTCAAGCTGAAGGAAATATAAGATTAGGATTAATAAACAGAAGAACTATAGATTTAGCCCTTAGAAAAATAAAAAGTGAATCAATAAAAGAAAAGATACAATATGTTTACCTAGCAGAAATACAAATTCTAGTAAAATCCTTATTCAAGGAAGGAATAGATAGTCCAATAATACTATCTTTACATGATCAAAGATTTAATGATCCTATGATAGGACATTTAGGAACAATAGAAGGAAATTTATGTTATACAAAATTAATATTTACATGTTATCCTAGATATTGTGTACACATAAAAGATAAAAATATTAATGAAACATTAAGTTTACATTTTAAATTATTGAAAAATAATTTAATGAAAGAAGGAAATAGATTAATGACCTTCCATTATTCAGCCTTATATAGTTTCTGTAATTCAAATTATGGAGAAATATATAATGATAAACCATTAATAGAAATAAACAAAGAATGTGAAGAGATAACTACATTAATAGAACCCATTAAACCTGAAATTAAGATACCAGTAAATTACAGATTAAGTATAGATGACAAGAAAGAAATAATAAATTCAGAAACCCAAGAAACATCAATTATTCCAATTAGTTTTTCGGGTAAAACCTTACTTAGAGGAAATTCATCAAGGAAAAGTTATTCAGAAAATAATCAATTAATAACTAAACCAACAGCTAGAGTAATGAAAATAATAGGACAATACTTTAATGGATTAGATTATGTAAGAGGACCTTATATAACCATAGACACAGGAGCATCCCATAATCATATAAACCCAATAAAAAATAATGGGTTAGTAATAAAAGAAAGAGATCCAGCATATGAATATATAGACTTTAATGGGAATAAACATGTGTGTAAACAGGAAGTAAAAGTACCAATTATAATTGAAAATACAAGGATTATAGTAACGTGTTTCATAGATTCTAAAATGAATAATGATAATCATATCCTTTTAGGAAATAGTTTTCTAGAAGGTCTAGAATATTATAAAATAGAAAAACAAGGAATAACTATGCAAATAAATGAGCATGAAGTATTCTGTCAAAAATGTTAAATAAAGCATATCTCAAATACCCTTTATCGGTATACATCCAAGTACACACTATAGAAAAAGACATACATACATGTGCTCTAATAGATACAGGGAGTGAAATTACAATAATGAAAACATTCTTATCTCATAAATGGAAGGCAGATGGAAATATAAAAATTACTGGCATTACAGGAGATAAACATCAAGTTAATAATCTAGTTACAAATTATGAACTATTATTAGGAAGTAAAAATATATCTGTACAACACATTTATCAATATAATAACATGGATTGTGATATACTTCTAGGAAATGATTTTTTACAACAATTTCAATACTACCAACAAACTATGTTTTTAATTACTTTAAAAACCCCTTGTAACAATATACTAAGAATCCCTAGAGAATTCAGACCTTTCAGAGTACAGCCAGCCCAGCGTGGTGATATTCTATTATATGAAAAACATTATTTAATACAAAAAGGACAAATATACAACATAAAATTAGAAACAATAAAACAACAATTAAAACAAGTATATAGTGAAAATCCTTTAGCTTTATGGAAACCAAATCATCCCAAAGCCAAAATAGAATTATTAGAAAACAAAATAATTAGGGTAAAACCAATGATGTATACACTTGAAGATAAGGAAGAATTTAAAATCCAAATAAAAGAATTACTAGATTTAAACCTCATCCGACATAGTAATAGCCCTCATAATAGTCCAGCCTTTATGGTTAGAAAAAGAGCTGAACAAGTAAGAGGCAAAGCTAGAATGGTAATAAATTATAAAGAATTAAACAAATATACAAAATTTGATGGATACTTTTGCCAAATAAAAAGTACTAATAAATTTAGTAAAAGGAAAAATTATTATTCAAATTTGACCAGTAAGTCGGGGTTTTGGAGATAAAAATGGAAAAAGATAGTATCGATGTATACATTTTAGTACACCTCATCTGAATGGCTAGTCATGCCATTTGGATTAAAAATGCACCTCAAATATTCCAAAGAAAATGGATAATATATTTAAGGAAAATAACCATATCATAGTCTATGTCGATGATATATTAATACAAACATTAGAAAACATAGAACACATTTAAAAGATTTTGTCAACAAATGGGTAAAAGAAGGAATAGTTCTATCAGAAAAGAAAGCACTAATAGAACATAAGAAAATAGAATTTCTAGGAATGATAGTAGACAAAAATGGAATAAAATTACAAAGTCACATATCAAGAAAAATAGTAGATTTTCCATATAAATTAGAAAATAAACAACAAATTCAAAAATTCTTAGGATGTTTAAATTATGCGAAGGATTTATAGAAAATTTATCAAAGAAAAGAGATGTACTTCAAAATTATTAAGAAAAATAATACAAAGGATGGAGTAAAGAACATACAAGTGTAATAGAACTTAAAGAACATTGTAAAATTTACCGAATTAAGATTACCAAATGAATGATAATTTAGTTTTACAAACGATGCTTGATTTACATTGGAGCAATACTTAAAAGCGATATTAATGAAATATGTAGATACACTAGTGGAACATTTAATAAAGCTCAAATAAATTATCCAGTCCATGAAAAGGAATTATTAGCTATTTACAAAGGAATAAAAAAATTTTCTTTATTTTTATTACAAAAGAAATTTATAATAGAAACGGACAATATTCCGATTAGTTCTTTAATTTGTAAAATTTACCCAATGAACCACGGTATAGAAGATTACATAGATGGCATATTTATCTCATTATAATTTCAAAATTATTCATATAAAAGGCTAACAATTTTTAGCGATTTTCTCGATGAAAGCGTAGAATTTGCGAGTAAGCATGGAAAAAAGAATTGCAGATTTGGAAAGCGGATCTCGTAGACCTTGAAGAAGTTGTCACTTATCCTTGGCAATTTTGTCAACAATCTTGACTCTATAAAACATTTGAGAGAGGAATTGAAGAAAATAAAAAAGTAAATCCCTTAAGTGGGAATCCAGTAAATCCTGATGTAAATTCCTTAAGTGGAAGCAGTGGTGGACCAAAACCACACGGTAAATCTATCTGTGATGAGGATTATGTAGAAATCCCATCTCATAAAAAAGTAATTCTGATGAAATCGATGCATTGACCCTCGAAAAGATCGTATGGTGGTGCGGTAAAAGAATAAACATTGGTGGAGTCGAGGTAGTAAACCTTTCACAAAGAAAAAGAATATAGGAGTTTTTACGAATATATCTATAGTAGGCGAGTATTGACTGTTTTAAATCTTGGTAAATCTGTTTATCCAAGAGTCGTATGTATCAAGGGTTCTGATCCCGAATTTGTTAAGAGATTAGCAGATTATGGGTATCTTGACCTAATATATCCTGATGTCAGTCTCGGTGAATTATTTAACTTTGATCCAGCTCTTGTAAGTAAAGTAAGCCAGTATGGTCAAAAGAAAAGTGTATGTCTCAAGTTCTATACTATCAGTCCTGAGTATGACGATGAAGTAGAATATGAAGCCATTCACCTCATCAGCCTCAACATTGTCACAAACAGCTTCAACCTGGAAGTAGGCCAAAGTAGACTCAAAGAACCCATTTTCGATGAGAGGCCGATTCTGAGAAGAGCGGTGGAGTCACTGTCATCAAATCAATTGCGTCCAACTTGTATGAGCGAGGATATAAAGTTCTTCTACAACAAGACAATTTTATCCTCTGTACACCTGGCACTGGTGTTGGCAGATCAGGAGTGCTCGCCAGCTTCATCAGTGACATAGATGGACATCAGATTCCATGTAGGCCCAGTACAAGACGTATAGCATGTGAGAAAATGGAACACTTGGCATGTCTTACGTAAGCGCTTACGTCATAAGCTCTCGTAAGCACTCACGTGACATCAATAATGTAAACTTTACTTTTCAAAAGTCAAAAGATATCGGCCATCACCATCGATGAAAAAATAATGTAATCCTATCCAAAAGGACAGGTGTAAACCTCTGAGGAGGATGTAAACTTTCTATAAATAAAAGAAAGAGAGAAGAAACTCTCAGAACAGATTTTAGAACAAGTTTGAGACAGATTCAAAAAATCTCTGAAAACCCTTACATTCAAAAAGCTCTCTGTAAATGTCGATAAACAACTAAAAACACTTCTCTCCAAATCATAAAACAAGATCAAAGACAACTCACCCAAAAGAATAGAAAAAGAAACCTAAGAATCAACTAGAATTTTAAAAGATCAAAACTCCAAGATCTAACCGACGCACAGTGATCCCATTTGCATAGCCCATTAAGCCGTTGAAGCCAGGGTGGCGTGAAGGCAAGCAGGGCAGAGCTACAGGGAAAAGGTGACCAGTCAACAAGATGAGGAGCTAGATCTGGAGAAGTTCCAGAAGATTTGAGGGTAATAATTCTTAATCTATATCTTTTGGTGGGAGGTTGTTGATGATTGATGTTTTATTGAGGAGGAGAAATATTTTTATGGAAAAGGCTGATAACATAATCAGATCTGTAGAAAATATAAATTTAGAAAATAAAAATGAATTAAAAGAAATTATAAATAGATTAGATGATAAAATATAAAGTCTATGTTGGTTTTTAGATTCAACAAATATAGACCAACGATTTGTCAACCAAGTACAACTGATAATGGAAAAAAGAATTTTAAGTCAAATAAAACAGATCTTAGAATTCAATATATATATACTAGATGTTGATTGATCAAAGTATATCGATGGAAACCAGTAACGTAAATTGGGTGGCGATTAGAATGACGGTAGTATCTCTCTGTATACAGTATAACAATTCACGTACTTGATCAATCATGGAAGAATATCATGAAAAACTATGTAAACAAATGGGTATGACAAAACTAAAATGGTTAAATGATGAAACAAAGATTATATATAGTAATGAAAATTTAATGATCGGATTTAAATGCAAAACATATCAGTATAACAGCATATTATACAAAACAAAAGATTTAATAAATAAAGATGAATTAAAAGCCATCATAAGTACAAATTTACCACCTGAGATAAGGAAAGAAATCATACAAATAATAGAATGGGATAATCTAAAAAGTTTAATAATTCAAAGTTTTGTGGAAAGAGAAATAGAAGATATAATAAGTATATATGAAAATTTTAATATATATAATTTAAGAGAATCAGAACAGTATATTTAATGATATGTCTTCTAAGAAATGGAAAACTTTAATATATCTAATATTTTTAAACATCAGTCAAACATCAGTTAATATTTAATTTTAATAAAAAGGCTACGCCGACAAATAAAATGGTATCAGAGCCAGCCAGAAAAGACTATAAAAATTATAAACATTATGGACCACATGTCATAAATAATAAATACAGGGACTCCTGTAAAATTAAAAACTATACTTTTAAAATAATATTAAAATAATCAAGAATATTTTAGTCCAAACACCTATAAATTAAAGCATTTATAAAAAATCACATATTAAATAAAATTGTAAAAAATTAAATGGCTATTTATGTAAAGACCCCCGGATTTTTTTGGATGAAAATCCTCCGACGCTCAAGTCAGTAATAAGGTTCTCTTGTATAAAATTTATGCCACTCTTTTTTTTTAAAGAAAATTTCTATATCTCTGAAAAAAACCCTCTCTTAAAATTTTCCAGGTCTCTTATAGACATCCGAGATTACCGTATCTTCTTCAATGTGTGGTCGTTACTATATCAAATACGCTACTTAGATCATGAGTTAATGGCCTTAGCTACCATGCAGGGCCTCAAATCCCTTGTATGGTGCAGGGGCTGTCATTGAGCCATTGGATTCAATTTATTTAAATCTAACAGTTAGGGTTTTAATTTGAAAGAAAAAAAAACGTGAATAAAAACAAAAAAAAGAAGGGCAACCGGTAGAAAAGCATTTTCATCTCCCTCTCTTCCTCCCCCACCCTCCTTGTTCTTTCTCTCCCCTCTGGAATATTGAACCACATCTTTCTCCCTCTCCATCCCCATGTTCTTCCTCGCTCTCGCTCTTGCTCACTCTCCCGCTCCTACTTGCGCTCCTGTTCCCGTTCTCACTCTCGTGTTAAACACGTTCCAAGATGAATCACAAATTATATCACAAAAGAAATTGCAAAACAAGACCCAAGCCTAATTTCCTTATCCCGATCGAAATTCATATCTCTCTCTCTATCATAGTTCTTCAACCACAATTCGTCACAGCTGTCTCCCTCTCCATCACAGTTTTTCAACCAAAATTAGTTGCTGCCGTGTCTCAGCTTCTCTCGATTGGTGGTGGTGCTACTGCTAAGGCTTCTCTCTTAACGATCAATGAAGGCAGAAGGATGGGCTGATCTTCTTCATTGACAATGATCAACGGCGCCACAAGCACAGCCCCCTCAGCCCCTTTAGGACCCCTCAGCCCTTCTCAATCAATCTCGTCATGGTGTTCCCTTCTAGTCTACCGTTGATTGTGATCACGCCGACGTACAACCGCGCAATGCAGGCCTATTTTTTGAACAGGCTAGCGTAGATGTTAAGGCTTGTACAGCCGCCGTTGCTTTGGATAGTGGTGGAGGAGAATGCGGCGTCGTATGAGATGGCCGAGTTGTTGAGGAAAACAGGGGTTATGTACAGGCATTTGGTCAGTCAAAAGAATTTTAGCGGTGTGAAAGATAGAGGGGTTCGAGGAATTTGGCTTTGGAGCATATTGAGATGCACAGGCTTGATGGGATTGTCTACTTTGCCGACGATGATAATATCTATACTCTGGACTTGTTTGATAGCTTGAGAGAAATCAGGTATATTTCTTATAGTTATTCAGCAGGAACTTTCATTTCTGTTATCTTCATTTATTTGATTTGTTTAAATGTGCAACATTTGCAGAAATATATCAAAACCGGCTTATTATATATAGCAATGTGTTTCTATAAGATTAAATAGTTCGGGTTAATGTAAGTTATATATTATTTTTGGCATACAACATTAGAAATGCATATAGATTCGTTTACTTGGTAATTCCTGCTCATTGGTTTGTAGCTTTAATTAGTTTTCGAGTTGTAAATATTCTTTGACCTTTTCTGTAACACCTTTTTGCCCTTTGTTTTTCCGTTCATTTTGGTTATCTATTAGCTTTTGTTTTGATTACTAAGGAAGCAATGATAATGGCAATGGGTATCGGATAACTTTTTCTGTTATTGTTAGACTATTTGTTATCTTAAAAATGCCTTTACAAATACCTTTTGGTTACGTTTTCTCACCTTTGGCTATCTATGCTTTTGCTTTGTCTTCTGATTTTTGTATGAGACTCTGAGTGTGCTTGTATTTTACTTTTTTATTTTTGTTTTTCGTTTTTGTGCAAAGCTGTATTTCTATTTGCTCTAGAAAATGCTTGTGACACAATATATTGTCATCATGGTGGTTGCTTTCTGATCATCAAATTATGAAAAGAACTTTCCTTTTGCTCGCACTCTTGTGAATTTTACACGTTGATATCACTTGTAACGTGATTTGCCTGATTTGACTTTTCAAGTAATCAATTCCAGCATCCGAGCTTTCGCCTTAAATTTGTTGGTTTTTTGGATTGCATAACAGCCTTCAGATTCTATAATATCATGCGAGCTTTTGATGAGTCCCTGATCCCTCTCTTTCTTTTCAGTACATTCTTCCTATTTTGACCAAACGTGTTGAACTGATTGGTTTGATTTTGTGTCTCATGTTTTCTTTTAGATAAATATCTTTCTTATTTTAGGTGATGCAGTATGAGGAGATGATCTATAAATATTGAAATTCAAATAATTGGAGTTATTAAGTTTTTGTACAAGTTTGTAATGTTACTCTCTCTTATGTGCAGCCGATTTGGCACTTGGCCTGTTGCCATGCTTGCATAAAGCAAAAACAAGACAATCATAGAAAGTCATGTATGTAATGGAAGTCAGGTTATTGGGTGGCACACTAATGAGAAAAGTAAAAAACTTAGAAGGTTTCATGTTGATATGTCAGGGTTTGCTTTGAACAGCACTGTCTTGTGGGATCCAAAGAGATGGCAACGCCCCTTTTCAAATTCAATTCGGCAGTTAGACAAAGTGAAGGAGGGTTTCCAAGTACATCTCTCATCACTGCCTTTTGAATATATATTTTTGCAACATAGCTTAAAGTCACAATGTGCTTAATTACATGTAATGACTGGATTCGTGGTCTAACGTTTTTATTGAACAGGAGAATACATTTATAGAACAAGTGGTGGAAGATGAAAGCCAAATGGAAGGTACTTCACCTAGCTGTTCAAGGATATTGAACTGGCATCTTCATTTGGACGCTCATAATCTTCCTTATCCTAAAGGCTGGCTGCTTCCGAGAAATCTTGAAGTTGTGCTCCCCGTCGAGTGATGTAACTTCCTGTAATTTTGATGCTAAGAGCTTCGTATGGGTTTGATTTCATGACTTGTGCTCTAACAATACTTTGAATTTAAGCATTTGTGAATTTTTTAGGTTTGAAATAGTTTTCTTGAAAATTTTTCTTTAAATATTTATATTGAAAAAAAGGGAAAACTTTTTTGGCAGCTTAGATCACCAAGTCCTCATAAAATTGGGGGAAAAAAGAAAAAAGAAGAAAAATTTAAAGGCATTTAGGATTTTATAGTATTGGCCTTGTGCTGGAAGATTTCTCATTGTCTTATTTGGCAGGTCTAACCATTTTGTGGCGGATGCCAACCTGCCCTATGCAGCTGTAACTTAATCAGCTACCTCTAGCAGACTCAGCTGGCAATGATAGCGAAATTGGAGATTTACAATATTACTTGTACAATTTTTCTCGCTTGATATTCTTTAACAGGAAAAAATTTTTGTTTTTGTTGTAGAGCTGTGGTTTTTTAAGTCCTTTAATTTTAGAAAAGTACATAAATGACACCCTACCTCCAAAAATGGAAGTGTTGACCAGATGTGAATTTGTGATCTAGCCCCCATCCATTCAAATGAAAGAAAGGCAACTTTCCGGAGATGATACTTGTAATAAGATTGGATGATGCACTTAATGTAATGTACTAGATTTATAGTGGAGATTTTGGCTATAAAAAGCGCTGGTAGAATATAAAAGGTCTTTTGAATTTATTTGTGAGGCCACTCATTGCAACCATTAGTATGTTATTCATTTTTCATTTTTTTCTTCACTTTAATGGTTAACTTTCACAAATTTCACTAAATTGTAGTGAAAATTTTCAATTTCCACTGCAATTTAGTTAAAAGTCATTCGTTGTGTTTAGTACTTTTTCAAGTCTTAATCAACAAATTGAAGGCATACATTATTTAACTAGAATTATCATGAACCCACATAATTTTAAAAAAAAAAATTTCAGTTACATAAAAATTAAAATATACGAGCGAACTCAATATATTAATATCATTTTAATATCATACTAGGAGTGACAAACTCAATGCAATCCAATGGATCCATTCTAACTCCATTTAATTGCGAAAAGAATTGATAATATGTTTACTTACTAGTAATGGTAATGGGAATTTTAAAAATTTCATGTTATAAAAGATTTATATTTAATTTTAATAAGTTTCATTTAAAGTTTCATATCATTTTCACTGTTCAATTTAAAATTTTGATTTTACCTTCAACCTAATGAACTCAATCAGACGATATAAGGTTTAAAAAATTTTAAAATGTCGGATTGCCGTTTTCTATACGTCGGATCGCCGTTAGTGTCCAGAGGCTACTCTTTAATTCTGTTAAATGTCGGCGAGCCGTTATCTAAGTTATCGGTTAGCCGTTAGTGTCCAGAAGCTAATCTCTGATTCTGCCTAATGTCGGCTAGCCGTTATCCTGAAAAGTCGGTTGGTTTGTATCCGAGACCAAGCGATTACGCGATGTCGGCCGTTTTGCTACAAGATTGCTACAGTGAAAAATTATTACATGAAATATTGAACAACAAACATGAAACAACTTACTTAAAATATGCAACAGCGAACATAAAATATGAGTATCTCCGTAACAGTGAGCTTACAACGTCAAACATGAAACGTAGAACAGCAAACATGAAACGTGGAACGAAATACGAAACGGGCAAAAAGAAAAATTTCGGAGTATTTGGAAAATAACAACATGAAACATTGAACATTAAACGTGAAACAGCTTACTTAAAACATGCAACAATAAACAAAAAAAATGAAACCTCTGTAACAATGAATAATAAACGTAAGACATGAAACTTTGAACTTGTAACATGAAACGTGGAACGTAAACATGAAACGAGTGCAAAAAAGAAAAATTTCGGGGTATTTGGAAAATAACAACATGAAACATTGAACATTAAACGTGAAACAGCTTACTTAAAACATGCAACAATAAACAAAAAAAAATGAAACCTCTGTAATAGTGAATAATAAACGTAAGACATGAAACGTAGAACAACAAACATGAAACGTGGAACGTAAACATGAAACGGGGGCAAAAAAGAAAATTTCAGGGTATTTGGAAAATAACAACATGAAACATTGAACATTAAACGTGAAACAACTTACTTAAAACATGCAACAATAAACAAAAAAAATGAAACCTCTGTAACAGTGAATAATAAACGTAAGACATGAAACTTTGAACTTGTAACATGAAACGTGGAACGTAAACATGAAACGGGGGTAAAAAAGAAAAATTTCGGGGTATTTAGAAAATAACAACATGAAACATTGAACATTAAACGTGAAACAGCTTACTTAAAACATGCAACAATAAACAAAAAAAATGAAACCTCTGTAACAGTGAATAATAAACGTAAGATATGAAACTTTGAACTTGTAACATGAAACATGAACGTAAACATGAAACGAGGGTAAAAAAGAAAAATATCGGGGTATTTGAAAAATAACAACATGAAACATTGAACATGAAACTTAAAACACCTTACTTAAAACATGGAACAATAAACAAAAAATATGAGTACATCTGTAACAGTAAAAATAAAACATCAGATATGAAACTTTTAACTTGCAACATGAAACAGGGGGAAAAAAAAAAATTTCGGGGTATTTAGAAAATAACAACATGAAACATTGAACATTAAACATGAAACATCTAATGTTAAATATGAGACATATTTAAAAAAGTAAATTAAATTTTTGTCTTTTTATTAACAATCTTTTTATTTTATTTTTCTATATATTTATAATAAAAAAAATATTTTTTTCTATTTTTACCTTACTTATCTTTTTTTACTTATAATTATTATTTTTTTTAAATATTATTTATTTAAATTATTTATTTATTTAAATTTTTTAAAATTAAAAATGAAAGAACCTATCAAAAAAAAACCGGTCGCCAGTTAGAAGGTTGTTTGCGCCATGGCGATAACAACAAGGGGTCAATAAATTGACCCCCTTTATGATACAGGGACTAAAAGTCCTGTATCATAGCCATCCCCTGAGTTAATGTGCCCGTTACCGTGTAATTAATGAGCAATTATAACGTCTGACGTCCGGATGTGCATAGAATTATGGCCAAAATTCTGGGTGGAGTTCAACGATCTGAAGTTAACCAAGGACTCTGGAACGAATGACCTAGTTCTGGTCTCCTCACTAGATTATAGTTGTCTTCGCACATGTGACTATAGCCCGATTCCTCATTGATGTTTTATATTACTTTTATTATATTAATACCAGTAGTAGTACTTCTATATCCTAAACATCAGTACTAGTTTCTAGTATTTGGAGTGAAACGAAATAAAACTAAAGACTACAAATTTGGTCAGGGAGAGATGGTTTGAATTCCATGAATTTTTAGTGATCTGATTAGGGTTGGCAAAATATCGGGTCGGGCTCGGGCTTGACCAAACCTGACCCGACCCGATCAAAAAACATTTTAGGCCCGACCCTAAAAAAGCCCTAACACTGTATAGTTAGGGTCGGGCCCGACCCGACCCGACCCGAATCGGGCCAACGTAGGGTCGGACTAGGCCCGACCCTACTCCAAAGTAAATTGCAAAAGACACCTCAGATACTGCAACTGACAACATGTAATACACTTGATTCTACAAACTATGAAAGAAAAGCACATCAGATACGGCGACGAACAACAAATTGCTAATTTCTTAAATGTGTTTTTCACGAAAGCAACTAGCAGAAGTTAACAGGTGACGATCATGGATTTGTCACCTCAAACTAATCAGCTCAGGTTTGCAGGTCCATGCGCTAAGACATAGGCTAGTCACTGCTATTCTTCAAAACAACTCCTTTTGGATTGATCAAATTCAGAAACATGCAAGAATCCACAAATAAAATGAAGGTGCAAAGACAAATAATTGGATTCTTACTAGACTAATTACAAGCCCCCTTATATGGAATCTACACATCTTTCTAACTTCTGGAACACGAGGCACTAACAAAGTTGTATTGAACTTATTGTTAAATTTGCCAGGTTAAAATGCAAGATTTACGGAAGTCAAAAAATCCAGTCACATTTCCGATAATTATCCGCTGGAAAGCTACTCAAAAAGTTTTTGCCGATGCATTAATATCCCAGCCTATTTTCCTACACTTCAAAAACAAAATGAATCGATCATATATTCATCTAAAAACAAACTCAAGAAACTTTAGAACGTATAACATATAGCAAATATCAGAATTTGACTAAGCATAAATTTCTTTTGATTTCCTTGCACCAATATGAGCTCCAAAAATCAATGAGTTGAAAAAACTATTTAAAGTTCAAGTTCATTTCAATTAATTCCACAATCATTTCAAACACAATTCAATTTCAACTTTCACAACCATTTCAACCAATTATTCCACAACCATTTCAAACACAATCTATAACCATTTCAACTAATTCCACAACCATTTCAAACACAATTCAATTTCAATTTTCACAACCATTTCAACCAATTATTCCACAACCATTTCAAACACAATCTACAACTATTTCAGCCCCACCCACAAATCAATTCTAAAATCCAACATGAAAACACACAATTCAATTCAATTCAACAACCCAACATAAAAAATAAAAAATAAAAAATTCATGTCTTATAAAAAAAAACATACAATTTAGTTCCACAACCCAACATAAAAAAAAAGTCTTATACAAATAGAAACTCATAATTTCAATTCCACAACCGAACATTCTTTTTTCAAAAAAAGAATTACTCCAACACTTGCGGGCTACTTTCATCTTCATCCACAAATTCCTCTCCGCTAAAAATTTCACTTTCAAGAATTTTACCTATACAAAAAAAGAAAAAGAAAGTGAGAAAATAATATAAGTTTATAAAATTATTACTAAACCAATTATTTAAATATTTTGTACATTATTTGTATTCATACCTTTGGAGTTTGCCCATAGCCAATGTTGAGTGCACATAAGAGCTTCCAACGTCGTAGGATGAAGTCTACTCCGATGTGGAGTCAAGACTCTACCTCCAGGGCTAAACGCGGATTCAGAGGCAACAATTGTCACGGGAACGGCTAAAATATCCTTGGCCATTTGAACCAAAATAGGGTATTTGCTTTGGTTCACCTTCCACCAATTCAAAATATCAAAGTCCGGAGTGGATTTGATTAAAGGCTCTTCTAAATACCTCTCAAGGTCGGACTTCGATACTATAGTCTCACTATTTTGGCTTGCAAATGCCTCAAACTTACCTATATCAAAAAATTTACTGCAAGTTCCTACATTAAAATTAAAACGAACATCGACCGAAGAAGATTCACCAACAATCGCATCACTCACATTCTCATTTTTACCTTCATAAAACTTAACCAAATCTTTACTTAAATTACGTATCCTTTGAATCTCATTTGCAGCACCCTCACCATAAAGTTGTGGAAAATAATAATTAACCAATTGCATCTTAAATCTAGGATCAAGAATAACCGCCATCACCAAAATCCCATGAATTTGGGCCCAATATTTATCAAATTTCATAATCATTTGACCAGCCATTTTTCTAATCACAGGCACATCAGAAAATTCCCATCGATCCAAATTAATCCTCATTTCACATACCATTGGAAAAAAAAGATTAGATGTGGGATATTGTGTACCTGAAAATAACTCTGTCATTGAGTAAAACGGCAGCAAATATTCCAACATTTTTTCTGCCATCTCCCATTCCTCATCTGTTGGCAAAGAGGTGTAGTGTTTGTCGCGCTACTGCAATCTAGAAAAAACTGTTCTATATTTTAAGGCAACATCAAGCATAATATATGTAGAATTCCATCTAGTTACACAATCAAGTACCAATTTTTTCTCACACTTAACTTGTAATTGCCGCGCAGCCATCTCAAAAGTTTCTACCCTCTTCGGTGTACCCATCTAATAAGCCACACTATCCCTAATCTTTTTAATCCACTCCTCAATCACTTTCATCCCGTCCTTCACAATTAGGTTTAAAATATGAGCCACACACCTCATATGAAAAAAAATCCCCACCCATTAACATAGAATCAACCGGAATCAATCCCATCAACCTATCAACCATAGCATCATTGGTGGAACAATTATCTAAAGTTACAACCGATATCCTTCTATCTACATTCCAATCCAACATACATTTAAAAAGTGCTTCAGAAAGAAATTCAGCGGTATATGGAGCCGGCAAATATATAAACCTATTTATTACCAAAAAACTAAATTTTAGAATTAATTAAATTGAATTAGAAATAAGTAAACATAATGCAAATAAATAAACCTATTCATCACCAAAAATCTAAATTTTAGAATTAAATAAATTGATTTAAAATAAATATCAATTAATAAGAAAAGTACCTTAGAATTCGATTTTGTAATCGCCAAGACTTGTCCACAAAATGTCCCGTAACAACCATATACCCCTTCTTTTGATTACTCGCAGTCCACATGTCTGTAGTAATTGCCACTCTACTATCATTATTCTCCAACAAAGCCATCGCTTTTGCCTTTTCAGCTTCATACAATTTAAGAATCTCACTCTTTAAAGTTTTTCTACTCAAATTCTTCACCAAAGGGTTGGCATAAGACATCAAATCTCTAAATGCCTCATATTCCACAAAATTAAGTGGTAGCTCATGCTTTACAACCAAGGTTGCTATCTTTTGCCGAGCAACAATTAGATCAAATTCTCTCGTCTCAATACAACTTGTTCCATCATTTTTCCTCGTCACGCTAAAAGTTTTTTGTAAGCTATCAAGAACTGAGGGAACACCCTATGCCTTACATGATTTTTTCAAATGTCTATCCAAATGTGAGGTTCCATTATGACCAGATGCTACCAACTTAGCTTGACAATGATTACATTTCGCCTTCAATTCACCATTAATAGTTACCTTGGTGAAGTGTCCCCAAACATGAGAAGGTTCTCGCACACCTCGCTTTTTTTTATTACTACTTTGTTGTACCCCATCATTACCATGTGATGCCTCTTCAACTCCTTCAACTTCTTGGACCTCTTCAAAAGAAATGTCATGATTTCTATTCTCTTCGCCAACATGAGAATCCTCACGTGAATTTGACATAATGACCTAAATTAAATGAGTAACAAGTTGCAATTAATTTATAGACTTAAAATATGATTGAACTTATAAATTTGAAGTTAATTTATAAACTCAAAATATGATTAAACTTAATTTACAATTACAACATAATAATTAATATTTACAATCTTATATAAGGCTATATTTAGCTAAAATATAATATTTATAGTAACTACATAATCATTATGAATATAATGAGCTAAAATTATAAATAAATTTATAAGCTTAAATGAAAAAAATTAATTAATATTTAAGAAATTATAAACTTACCATCTAACTAAACTTAATTTACAATTATAACATAATAATTAAAAAAAACCCTATATATTATCGCCATATATCAGTTATATAACTTATATGTAGTACAATATAATATTTATAGCAACTACATAATTAATTAATTAACATGAATATATTTAGCTAAAATTGTAGATTCAGCTATAAGCTTAAATGAAAAACATTAATAAAATATTTATGAAATTAAAATTACCAAAGATAAAGTTGGTTCACGCCGGTTGAGTTCGATTGGCGTTGGGGCAAGCTGCAGGCAGCACGCGATAGCTAGAAAAAATGGTTAGTTGGCTGGCGTGCGGCGGATCATCACGATGCTGGCTGATAGGACGGCGGTCGGCGGATCGTCACGATGCTGACTGAGTGAGTGAAGAAGCTGGATTATTGGAACTTGGAAGCCTGGAACTGGAATTCTAGATCTGGAACGCTAACTTGTGTTTAACTGTTTGTGCTTGTGCGTTCGTCGTCATATGTGATATGTGTTGTGTGTGCAGTGCGAATGGGCGATGTGCCGATGTGTCATGTGTGCGTGTGTGTAAGTTTTTTTTTTTTTTAAATCGGGTCGGGTCGGGTCGGGTCGACTTCAAGCCCGACCCGACCCGAAATTTATTCAGGCCTAAAAAATTCGATTCTAACCCGACCCTAAATTCAAAAATTGCAAAAGTTAAAAGTTGTAGTTAATCGAAGTAAAAATAAGTTAAAATTTAAACTGCCATCCCTAGATCTGATCTTCTATCTCATTGCCTTAAATTTATGTGACGTGGCCAAACCTTGGCCGAGTATTTGAACTTTAAAATGGCCGCTTCTGGACTCTTTCAGCACGTCCCTTCAAATCACCATGATGTCACCTAAACATCTTTTCCTTTTCCATAAATCCATAACCTCCCTCTACTTTTTCTTCCCTTTCTCTTATTTCTCAAACTTCGACTAAAGTCTATCTTTAAATTCCAAACAAGAGCCTCCCCCTTTGTTGCCACCATTGCAATACTCGTCTTACCAGTTCTAATTATTTTTAAGTACATTTTCCTAAACTCGTTGCTTTAATCTCATCATTTTTCTTTTTAGTTTGGATTTCTAGTTTTTTTTTTTTGCTGCAATGCCCAAAGGAAAACATATAATGAGAGACCTTGATAGTGGGGAGAATTGTTATTTTACCTGACTGATCTAAAAGGTTAAACCCTAATCCTTAAATTTTTGTAGAAGAGGCTGAACCATCTAGGATTGAGGAGAACCCTAGGAGGATGTCCCTAGAGAGCTCTTTTTCACTTGGAAAAGACAGATCCCACGAGGAATTTAGTGAGGGGAAACTACTCAGGAGGATTTAAATAGCCTTAAGGCATTGTATAGGATTCCTGATGATATTGATCTGAGGATTCTTGGTAAGGTCAATTCCCCTAGCCGACTCCTAAAGGGGTATGTAACTCTATATTTAAATTCTTCAAACTTAGCATTAGACTGCCACTTCAACCTTATTTTGCTAAAATATTAGGAAAGCTAAACCTATCTCTTAGCCAGCTTAATCCCAGTGGGTGGAAAGTCCTTTATGGTTTATACATATTTATACCAGAGATATGAAATAAGAGAGCCTTCTGTGGAGGAGATAAAGAACCTATACGAGCTAAGAAGTGGCCCAAAAAATACTGGCTGGTATTACTCTATGAGCAGCTCAAAGCAAAGAAAACCTATTGTAAACATCCCCACCTCAGGGTTAATCTCTACATCTGGAGGAGAGACATGCGTTCCTTTTTGCTTTTGCAATCCAGGTTGCTCGTTATCCACTACGTACCCCTTTATAACTTTTACTGTCTTTCTTGTTCGCCTTTTTGTGTTTTAGTTTCCTGAGTGTGGTCTACGAGATTAAAAAAAAAAAAAAGCCTAAGCTGCAGGTTGAGACAGCTTTGGTCAACGCGAGCTCGTACAGAGATTTGTTGTCAATTGACAGTTTGGTTAGATCTTATTTGGTACCCGAGGCTAAAGAGATGAGCAACATTCTCGACCAGATGAAGAAATGTAGTCGTAAGTAGACTACGCCTCAAGCAGCTCATTTACTCTTCTTAAGAAGCCTAGCATTTTTAAGGGTACTTCTCCCATTCTATCTCTTCCTCCTCTTTCTACTGTTAAGACCGAGGGCTTGGTCGGGAAGTCTTCAACTCAAGAGCTGGCAATCTCTGCCCCTTCAAAGAGTCGATCATGATCTCTTCAACAAAGAGAAGAGGCTAATTTTCTAAGCCTCTTTTAGATGGACCCTGTAAAGCAGGTAAAAAGTGAGTTTTTTATCGAGTGTAAGGGATGAGCTGATCAACTCCAAAAAAGATCTTAACACTTAGAGGTTCGCTTTCGAGATGCATCTTGAAGTAGAAATGTCTCCTCTCTAGAGTAAAATTGACTCCCTAGAGAAGCAAAATGTTGATGAGTACAATTTGGGGCTATCATTCTGCTATGATTGTATCATGTTCCTGCTCAAGAAAGGCTATCCAGAGTTGGACATGAACAAATTCGAGGCTGAGGTCAACGCTTACATGGACAAGCAAAACAAAGAAAGTGGGGAGAAGGGGAACCTCCTAAGACCACACCGGATGCAGCTCCCTTTGGAGATGGGAAGTCCTAGGGAGCAGATGTAGATCGTCCTGCAAAGACTCCTTAAGGCCTTATCTAGATTGTATTTTTACCTACAGAATTACATTTTGAGATATTCCAAAGGCTTTTGTTTTTGCCTCACTTTTCTTTTCTTTCTTTTTCTTACTTATATCAATAATAAGTTGTTGTTTATTACTCGATCTTGATTATCTCTGATAAACGTGGTCTTTGATAAACTTAACCCTTGTCTCACCTCGAATAGGTTTTGAGAGTTTGATTCTTTTACTTAAACTCAACACTAGAAACTAGGGAACTGGTGTTTGGGGAATAAAATAGGGTGACCATAATCTCCTCGAAGTAAAAATGAACAAACAATTGATAGGCTACTAAGAGAAGATTCTAGTACCTTGGGTAGAACAACTTGACCAAGAGGTAATTCTTGAGACCATAAGCAGACCATCTCGATCGAGTGGTAATTCTGGTGATCTCGAGTAGGCCACCTCGACCCAAGAGGTAATTCTAGTGACCTCGAGCGGATGGGTTTGAAGAGATATTAGAGCAAGTCACCAGGAAGCAAGACTCACTTAAAATAACCGCCACAGATATACTCTGAAAAATCAGAGCACATATTTAATCCATTAATTATTATTGCCACGATCGAAGGTCGTGGATTTGGAGTGTTTATAAAAATCCTAGGAAAATCACTCCAAGGGGGTGAATAAAAAACTTGTCTCTCGGTGATATTTTTTTTTTACTCTTTTTACTATTAGAGAGTCTTCATCCATCTTTACAAAAAAAAAAATGAAAAACTATTTATTTTATTTACTTTTATTTTGGTAAACTCATAAACTAACTTGAGCATCGAAGAGTTAAAGTCGGAAGTTTAGGGCATTCTTGATGATTGGCAAGTCGTTCCACCACCATATAAATTTAATGTTGATGCAAGGATCTGAGATCGAGTCACTAATCAAATCAACCGAATTTTGGCATCAACAAAAATCAAACAAAATCCATGTTATTGAAAAAACTTTTGAACAGCTGCTAAGTTACGTTAATTGTAACTTAGAAATTGACCTAAAATTAATTTCCCATAATTATTAAATTATTTGAGTTGCAACAAATTAGAGAAATTATTTATGGGTTTGCTGTATGTTATAGGTAGTCTCACACAGCAAAACCCCAACTTTCATATTAGATAAATATGGCGAGTTCGAGATGAGTTGAATTTATATCCATGCAATGGGGGAAGAGAGAGAAAAGGCTTAAGGAGAGCTGAAATTATAAGAAAAAAACAAACTTTAGGAAGAGTAGTTTTTAGCATATACCTAAATTTTCGATTAAACATATATACACACACATCAAGTTTTCGAAAGTTATATATTCTATTCATAATTGATAGACAAATAAATAGTTGTGCATGTTGTAGAAGTTATTGTATAGACATAACTTCATCAGTTGAAGCCCATCAAGTGGCCTAGACAAATTGCAAAAAAGGAACGTATATTAAAAGCCGACTATATATGAACGTTATATTTAATTTGAAGAGGAAATTTATGTTTGGTTTACTGATACACGATAGCCCATCTAACGATGCTCCTGAAACATCTCAGTCATATTCATTGCTACCATAGGTTTGCAATAGAATTTATTCCTAAAACGGTATTATTGGATACTGTCATTTCATTGCACAAATTTCATAGTTATCAAAATCAGTTTGCTTGTGCAATCACTAATGGCGAGTAATTAATGGTGTGCTTATAAATCACTTTGTTTCTTTCGTCTCTAGATCACTTGCGAGTAAGTACTTCAAGAACCATGCATATATATAGTAAGGAAGTTTTCTTTTTCTTTTTCTATCTTTTTCAATTATTTGATGAACATTAATTAATCCAAACCCTAATTAAAGTATGGTAACTATTCCGTAAATCTAACTAATATCAAAGGTAATATCAAAGGTATAATACCGAATTAATGCATATATGACGTGTAGTTTAAATAAACATAATTATTAATTACATGGTGATTTTTTAAAATAAATATACACATGGCATGTATGCATTAATTGAGTGTAACACTACTAATATACTCTATAATGGCTCCTGAACATAAAGTAATTCTTTGTTTAGTTAGAATATTTAACTTATAATCCTAGTAAATGATGTGGCATAACATTGTTGATGAATATAAATTATATTCACCGCTAGTTTTACTACAATAAGTATAATTAATGTGTCCTTAGCACAATATTATTTATTATATTGGACAAAATCAGTTTGCTTGGGCAATCACTAGTCCACTGATAAATCATTTTATTACTTTCATCTTTCACTTGTAAGTAATAATTCAAAACATTTTTCAGAACCAAGCACATATGGTTAAAGAGATATTATACATATACATATACATATTTTATCAGTTATTTAGAAATAGATATGATCTTCACTCAAGATTGATCGAACAGTCACAACCATGAAAGCTCAAGTTTGGTGAACATTAATGCAACACCCAAAAGCTCCAAAATCCTAACTGATCCATAATTCCACCCAATGAGAAGATTACGCACAGCTGGTCTCATTGAAGACATAAGCCAGCTAATCAGTAAGTTGATCATGCTGCTTCCACACTCCATGATCTGGATTCTCACTTGCTCTTTTATCTGAGTTTCTAGCAGCGAGGAACTAATCTGGACAAGGCTTAGATCCATCAATGTAGCCTTTGAAACTATTTCCTCTTATGGAGAAGAGAACTTGTGATTTCTATATTTTATAATTTGCATGATGTTGCTTGATCGGCCTGGTGAAATTGAAAAGAGAAACTGAAACTAAATTAGGAGCAGGATTTGTGCTAGTGGATGCCATCAGATCTAACCCTGATACCAAATTAAGTTTTATAAAAAAACTTCTGAGAGTGTTTGGTTAGCAAGAAAACGTAGGAAAATAGAAAGAAAATGAAGAATCAAAGGAGCTAATTTGAGAAAATCGTGACTAGATTCATCAACAAAAGAGTTGTGATTACAGCAGTTTATATAGTAGCAATTAGTAGAATCTATGCTCAAGGTGTGAGGTGAACTAGCAGGAACAATAACAAACTATCACAAGTTGAAGAGATACATCAGTAATAAGGGTTTCAAGGCTTTTTAAATGAAATTGTCTATTTACAATACTTGCCATGTATAGTCAACCGTTTCAGAGATCAAATTTTTTATTGCCTGCAAATCTAAAGCATCAATTCAAATATTGATTTATAAGGTTCAGTTTATTCGATCATCACAGAGAAAGAAAATTCAAAGAAGGAAATCAAAGAAGGACGAAGAGATAGCGTAATGTTTAAGGGGATTATTTGAAAAAGAAATCTTGGTTATTTTTAGGTTTCATAAGAAACATTGTAATCTTTATAGAATTTTGATAGGATAATTAAATAACGAAAATGGATTTTAGTAGATATTTAAAAGGGTGCCAATATTCCAATTTTTTCTTTTTTCCATCAGTAAGACTCGAGTTTGAAGTATCACTACTATTCTATAAGAGAAAAATTAGAGATGACCAACGGACCCTACCAGTAGAGGAAGGCTCATGAGGGCTCATAGACTATCATGGCACTACTCACCATGTATTTCGTGCCGTCTCGTACCTAATTTTTTTCACTTAGGCCCTGCCTAACATGTGTGGGCTCGACAAACGTTTAGTTGATCATGCCTAAGAAAAAAGTACAATAATTTTTTAAAAATATTTTTAAAATGGCATGTCAAGTTGTTGGCATGTTTTTTTGAGCTCATGTGCTTTTTCTAGATATACGTGTCTTTATTTAAATTGAACGAAATCAAAAATTTAAAACTCAAGTTTATATTCAATAGTAATAAACTAATAATACTAACAGAATGTAATATTAACTATTAAGTTAGGCCTTACAATATTGTAATCCTTTTTTAATTCTTAACAATAACAACAATGATAATAAATTTTTCTTAAGGTTTGACTTAATTGTTAACTTGAACTTACACAGAGTTATAACTCATAGTTCATAATAACATTAATACATATATTTTATAAAATCATAATATCATCTATTCATTTAATAAATTATAAGTAAAAACAATTAGAGTTTTTTTTAAAACTAAAAATTAAATGAATTTAAATAACTTCATAAAATTTTAAATTACTTTCATTAAAAAAATAAAACGTATTTATTGAAGGCCTTTTCATGTACGTATCGTTCCCTGTGACCTACTAAAACATGCTTGTGCTGTGCTGTATTGTATGAACACATGTTGTGCCACAAGCCACTAGCCCGTTGACCAGAAAAACTTATGTGGATTTGTCCTTCCATTTTAATAAATTGAAGTGATAAGACAACCTGCTAAAATTCTATTATGTGATAAAGTCATAGGTCCTAATATGAAACCTACAAACTATACTTAAAATAAATTGTAGTGGGACTACTAATGATGTTACATTAATTAAGGCTCACTATTCTGCTACTCACTATTCTGCTACATAGCAGAACCTTAGTGGACTGTCTCAACATAGCTTTTCTCCTCCTACACACTCTTAGTCCACATTTGGTTTCTATCTTATTTTTAGCTACAAATTAACAGGCAGCTAGGCAGCAACCAAAAATTTTCTTGGTGCTATCTTGTTGCTGTTTTAGTAGCAAATAACACCTAGAAATTAGTCACTAAAACAATATCAATAAATTAAGTAATTAATCTCTAAGACATAATTTTCATATAAAGCATCAAATCTAGTCTACATATGAAAATCTCTTAGAGCACGTCCATAAGTTGTTAAAAATTAACATCCCTATTTGTGGATTTACATATAAATTCAAAAATAATTTCTCGGTTTAATCATTTAGTTTTAAGTCCATCATTTATTAATAGTAAATGGTGGTATTAAACCAATAAAAGGTGTTTCCAATATTACGTCTTTTAAAATATCTTTAACACATAAAAATGTCGTTTCGAAACAATTCCTGGGTTACAAGTATTAACATTGGATAATTTGTATTTGGTTTTTAATTTTGATCTATTTGCACCTCTAAGGGTTTCAATTGTTTTCTCATAATATTTTGTAGACATTAATCATTCTCGTATATATACAACTCAAATTAATCAGTTCATGTGTCAAACAAAACAATCGTTTCTAATTTGAATTCATTGTTTATTAAAGTAAACCACTCCATCTTTGGGGTGTAATTTGTGAGAGTATCATAAGGAAGTCATAAGCTATGTCTTTTCCCTCTGTTTCATTATCTTGATTATCAGTATTTGTTTCTTTAATAATTTCTTTTCCTTTCTTGTATTTTGTACTAGTTTCTTCTATTAATTTGGAATTTTGTATCTGTGCATCTTAAGTTGTTTTATTTCATTTTTAATTTGGTGAATTTCAGGGTGTAAGTCTTAGATAGATACTTGTTTTGGGGGGTTGTCATCAAAAGTTTCTAATATATGTGTATAGTAGTCTTCTGGTCTAGAATTTTAAAGTACAGGAAAGTATAGGAAAGCTTTAAAACCGTACAGTTTAAGAGGCTTAAAACTTAAAGTGCATAAACCGCACAATTTATATATTTTTCCGGACTTTTCCGCACTTTAAATCACATACCAGAAGACTGCTACACACACACACATCTTAAATAAGTGAGGATATTATTAACTAATTGCAAAAACATATTTTAGTACGCTAATAAACAAGAAAACGCAATCTACAATATATTGAAAAATATATATATATATATATATATTTTAACATTTTAGTAGCATCCTCAGTTCCTCACTTTAATGAAATAAGGGTGGCCTCATTAGAGAAGGAATACAGACACACACACACACACACACACATATAGAGAAATGTTCCAGTCCAGAATTTTAAAGTGCGAAAAAGCTTTAAAACCGCATGGTTTTAAAGACTTAAAATTGTAAGCCTTTAAAGTCGTGCGATTTTAAAGCTTTTCCAAATTTTCCCGCACTTTAAAATCTCTGACAAAAAAACTATGTGTGTCTGAGTGTGTGTGCGTGTGTGTACGTGTATGTGTGTGTGAGTAAAAAAATATGCAAATGGTCTTTAAATTATAGAACACATGACTTTTAAAATTTAATTTATCAGTTACAGTTCATCTTGTACACATTTTATATTTAATATTACAAAATTTTAAATTTATATGTTATAAACTTTTATTCATTTATACATTTTAAAATACGAGACAGTTCTTCATATTTAATTGTTTAGAGTATAGGTATATGTAACGGTAGTGCATGTCCCATTAACCGTAATTTTATACTATCCAATTATATTTTCAAATTTCACTATGTGTCTTCGTGCATATATTTTAACAATTGGTATATTTTTTAAAAATGTTACCAATCGGTCTTAAGGTCAAAGAGATGGCCTACATTTTTCAGTAAATCAAAATATGGATTTGAGCATAGAAGAATAATTCAAGATATATGACAAAATAGTCATAAAATAATTAGAAAAATAAAGCAAACAAATTACAATTTGTACCTAAATGGTAGGCACTTGCCAACATTATACAGTCATAGAATGTAACAACTTAACTGCTAGTTACTTAACATAACTCAGCAACTATATTAATAGCTTATTCAGCTAATGATGAGATACACATATCAGTTAACTCCAAATAATTATAGAAACTCTAGATAAAAGGCCATTAACCGAATAATACGTGAGTGGCGACCACAACATTGGTTTAGGTTAAGTTTAGATTATTGACGTATAATTAAGAAAGCGAAATTCAATTGAACAAACTATACAATAAATATTGACAAATACATACTGTTGAGAAATAATAATTACGGAATAAAGCAATATGGTTATCCCTTGCTAGCTAGGAATCACAAGTATGGCATTAGCTGTACTACAACTTAATTGAATTTCTCGAAGATTCAATTGAGTAGTTGTATTTTGTTTTTATTTTAAACAAAAGGAAAGAGTCCTGTAAAATAGCGTAACTAGTAAAATTTAGGAAAACAGCAGCAACATCAATGTTAAAAATTAAACAAAAATGCATATCAACGAAACAATTTTCGCACAACTCCAAAAATTAGCTTTGCGTAATTTTGAAGTTGTTTGAGAGGAACAACTTAGGGGTGCAAAGAAACTATTTGTGTGTTCTTGTATGTTATTGCTAATGAAACATATTAAAACCCCAACCTTCATATTAGACAAATATGACAAATTCGAGACGAATTGCATTTATAGTTATGTAATACTTTGGAGGGAAGAAAAAAAGAAAAGGCTTAAGGAGAGCTTAAATTATAAGAAGAAAACCAACTTTAAGAAGAGTATTTTTTAGCATATACCTAAATTAGATTAAACATATATACACACATCAAGTTTTCCAAAGTTGTATATACTATTGATAATTGATAGACAAATAAGTAGTTATGCATGTTGAAGAAGTTATGACATTCACATAACTTCATCAGTTGAAGCCCCTAAAGTAGGCTGGACGAATTGCTAGAAAAAGAAACGTATGATAAAAGCAGACTAGGTATGGACGTTACATTTAATTTAAAGAGAAAGTTCATGTTTTGTTTATTGATACAGATAGCCCATCTGGCAATACTTCTGAAGTAGCTCAAATCGTATTCATTGCTACAATGGGTAGAAATTCTATTTCTACTTAAAAGGATATTATTGGATAAATGTCATTTCATTACACAAGCTTCATATTTATCAAAATCAGTTTGCTTGTGCAATCACTAATGGCGAGTAATGGTGTGATAAATCACCTTAACTCTTTCGTCTCTAACTCACTCACGAGTAAGTTCAATAACCATGCAAATATATCGTAAAAGCAGCTTTCTTTTTCTTTTTCTATTTTTTTTTAATTATTTGGTGAACATTAATTGATGAAAAATTGAAAATACTGTAATTTTTCCGTAAATCTAGCTAATATACTCTACCCAATTGATGCAAGTATGATATTGTTAGTTTTAGTATAATTATTGTGTGCTTAACACGATATTAATTTATTCTATTGGTCAAAATCAGTTTACTTGGCAATCACTAGCACAGTGATAAATCATTTTATTACTTTCATCTTTCTCTTGTAACTATTAATTCGTAACATGTTCCAGAACCAAGCATACGTGGTTAAAGAGAGATTTTTTTTCTTTTTTATTAATCAGTTATTTAGAGGTAAATATGGTGTGTCACTAAGACTGGACGAACAGCTGCATCCATGAAAGCTCAAGTTTGGTGAACATTAATGCAACGCCCCCAAAGCCCAGAACCCTAACTGATCCATAATTCTAGCCAATGAGAAGATTACACACAGCTGGTCTCTATTAATTCTTCCGTCTGCTTGATTGCTCCATTTCTCTATATAGATACATACAAGCGTCAGAGCAATTGTTTTCCCATGCACACCCATCAACTCTATCACCATCAACTCTATCAAATTCTTAATCAATAATCTCTCTCTCAAAATCTCTGCCATGTTCAACGACTTACTGATTCACAGCATCCGGCTCTCATCGGTCGGCCCGGGGAAGGCAACCGGGTCCGACGTGGTTCATGAGCTGAGTGGGGTGGACTTAGCCGTGAAGCTTCATTATCTCAAAGGTTTCTACATTTTTAGAAGCCATGCCGTACGAGGGCTAAGCAACAAGCTCATCAAGGAATCAACTTTCTATTTGTTCAACAATTATTACTGGGTTTGCAGCCGACTGAGACGATCGGATTCCGGCAGGCCCTACTTGAAGTGCAACGATTGCGGCGCCAGGTTTGTTGAGGCTCAGTGTGACAAAACTGTTGATGAACTGCTGGAACTGGGAGATTATTCTTCTTTCCCGAATCTGCTTGTTTATCACCAACCTATTGGTCCTGATCTAGCGTTTTCCCCTCCAATTTACTTACAGGTAAGGCAGGACTAGCTGCATCGTTTACTTTGTTGGGGCAAAAAAAAAATAATAATAATAAAAGAAACTTATTGAAAAAGAACAATAGGACTATGAGAGTTGGCGAAAAAGTTATCGAAATCTATTATTTTAGAGTAGTGCTAAAGGGAGAGAAACACTAGAGAGCACAGAGAATTTTGCTCTCTCTCTATCCACTTACTCTCTCACTACCTTTTTTATATTATTTTTCTCGTCTTTTTTTCATGTTTTTCTACACCAAGCATTTTCTATTATTTTAAAAAGAGTAGTGTTAATAAAGAGAAAGACGAGAGAAATTTGTTCCCTCTTTCTCTCTACCTATTCACTCTCTCTCTATCCTCTTTTTTTTTTTCTTGTCTTTCTCTCGTGCTTCTCTAAATCAAACATTTTCCTTTTAAAAAATTAAGTTTTGTCTCTTATTAGGACACACATATTTTATTTTAGAGTAGTCTTTGAAGGGAAACACTGAGCACAGAGAATTTTGCTCTCTCTCTATCCACTTACTCTCTCACTACCCTTTTTTATATTATTTTTCTCGTCTTTTTCTCATATTTCTCTACACCAAACATTTTCTATTATTTTAAAAAGAGTAGTGTTAATAAAGAGAAAGACGAGAGAAATTTGTTCCCTCTCTCTCTCTACCTATTCACTCTCTCTCTATCCTCTTTTTTTTTTTCTCGTCTTTCTCTCGTGCTTCTCTAAATCAAACATTTTCCTTTTAAAAAATTAAGTTTTGTCTCTTATTAGGACACACATATTTTATTTTAGAGTAGTGCTAAAGGGAGAGAAACACTAGAGAGCACAAAGAATTTTGCTCTCTCTCTATCCACTTACTCTCTCACTACCCTTTTTTATATTATTTTTCTCGTCTTTTTCTCATGTTTCTCTACACCAAGCATTTTCTATTATTTTAAAAAGAGTAGTGTTAATAAAGAGAAAGACGAGAGAAATTTGTTCCCTCTCTCTCTCTACCTATTCACTCTCTCTCTATCCTCTTTTTTTTTTTTCTCGTCTTTCTCTCGTGCTTCTCTAAATCAAACATTTTCCTTTTAAAAAATTAAGTTTTGTCTCTTATTAGGACACACATATTTTATTTTGGTGTTAAAAAATAAATGTAGAAGCTAGTGTAACAGAAGCGTGTCTCAAAAGGACTATCTATGAGCATTGCGTCAAAAAAATCACGGGGTGTTACAATCACTTTTCTTAATTACGATCATAATACTTTTCGATGCTGTAATTATTTTAAGGAAAATCATCAAAGCCCCTTTGTTGTTTGTTAAAATTAATAATTTCCTCCATATTTTATCCTTTTCGCCATAAAAATAATTCTGTTAACTTTCAACTCTTTTGTGTCTCATATACAATTTAGGCGCCATAAAATTTTTTAATGATTAAGTTACTAAAATAACAGTGGCTTTTGAACATTCATCATTTAATAATTTTATATACACAAATAGAAGAATAAAAAATAGCACACAATCACTAGAAGACAAAAATATTAACTATAAATTGAAAAAAAGAAGTTCACAACAGAAAAAGAATTTTTTTTTATCTTTTATGATTTTTGTACTAAATTTTATTCTATTTTCAGTGCATATATTATTTTTCTTTACTTATTTTTTAGCTTTAAAACAAATTGAATAGTGAGCTCCGAGGTTGGTTGTTTCCGGAACTGTAAAATCATAAATGCTTCGGTGGAATGCTCGTGCGATTGGTGTCTTCACATGTTTTGTTGATTCAATCGATCTTATTTCAAAAACAAATAATAACAATAGTAATAATAATAATTATTTTAATAATATTATTATAATCGTGGAATAATTTAAATACTATATAGAGAGTGGTCCCAACTGTAGCTTTCACTAATTTATATCAATTGAAAGATTGTGATTTATTTCAGTGGAGCACTGCATTATTGCTTTTTGTTTTTCCTTTGCTAGGAGGGGACATGAACAGTTGACAAAGACAAACGATCAAGCAAGACAAACGATCAAGCACTTTCATTAAATGGACCAGTTGCATTTGTCTAGAAAATAAAGATTACAAAAATTTCAAGGTTGCTAATTTAAGAACACTTGTGACATATGACTTGAGTAGCTTTGTTTTTTCAATTTAATAATTTAATTAATTTAAGGGTTATTTTTTGTATAACTTAGTTCACTTAATTTCAATCAGTGAAGTTCTTAAGTACGTTTATTTTTTTAATTTAATGAAAATTTTAAATTATTAAATCATTAATTATTAAACCAATTCTTTTTTTTTTCTTAATCTAGAAAGTCCTAATAACACTATTAAAAGAAAATTTCACAAAAATTCTTGTCTAATTAATTTATTTTCATCTTACCGAAATAAAACTTACTAATTAGAATTATTAATTATCTCATTAACTTGTGACAATATAGTAGTAGATTATTATTATTTTTATCTTTTTATTTTCTTCAAATTAGATTTATTTATCTTTACAATTTTTTTGATGAATATTTTTCATATATATTATAAACTACAACAAAATCAATTGATATGTCCGAATTTAGAATATTAAATGGTTGTATTCACTTTAAGATTATTATGTTATGATAAAATGCTACTTATTTGTATTCGTTGAGATATTTATTATTTATTTAATATTTAAAATTTGTAAGGGCACAAATCTAAAAGTACTTATTTTTATTTTTAAGTTCAAAAAAATAATTTTATATTTTATCTGAGATTAAGTAATAAATATATATATTTCAGATTCAGATATTTAACTCCCTTTAAAATTCAAACCAATTTAGGATTATTCAAACTTCAGACCAAAAAAAAAAAAAGTCATCTCAACATTATTTATCTTTATCATATTTCTTCCTCGCATGTACATAATTATATAGGAGTCATGTGTATACAATATTATACAATATTAACTAATTATCTTTTCATAGGTGACCCATGTTGGGCATGAAAATAGTTTGGTAACACTAGTCAGTTCAACTCGTAATCTTTGTTGAAGTGGTATGGGAAGCAAGGGATTCGTACCTTGTTTGCATAGCGGAGATAGGGATTTGTTTTCCATTCGTAAAATATTTTTTAAAAAATTATTATTATTATTATTTTGTATGGAGATTAATAAGATAGTTCTTTTGGACTTGCAAATACTTTTGGATTTATTGTCCTTTAATGTTTGAGGTGCTGCTCCCTTACAGATTCTGTAAGGTACAGCTCAATTAAAACAAGTGACTGGAGATGGACGGATGAGTCAATCAGTACGGCGGCAGCAAGCCCCGTTTGTTTGAGTTATATGCATGATACCCTTTACCTTCTCTTTCTTATAATTCTTCATCTGACACGACAGGTTACATGGTTCAAATGTGGTGGAATGTCACTTGGCATGAGTTGGGCCCATATTCTTGGAGATGCATTTTCAGCTTGTGAGTTCATCAATACGATGGGCCAAGTTCTTACCTCGATTAAAGCCAATGGCCCACCCACTTGTTCAAAGTCAATTTCACCCGTCAAGATAGTGAAATCAGAAATATCATCGTCATTTTCCAAGCCCAAAGACCCAATTTCCATAAAATGGGTCGACCCGGTTGGAGACCATTGGGTAACTGCCAATAACTGTAAGATGGACACGTTCTCATTCCACTTAACAGACTCCCGAATTTCCCATTTACAATCAAATTTCAGGAATCATCATCAGATCCCAGTTTTTGAGTCTCTTTGTGCCATTATTTGGCAATGCGTGGCCAAAATCAGAGATGGGTTGGGACCAAACACTGTGACAATTTGCAGAAAGGGTTCTCATAAACTGGAAAATGGCAACTTAAGCAGTGGTCAAATTATAAGTGCTTTCCAGGCAGATTTTTCTGTCATGGAAGCTGATTTGGAGAAGTTGGCAAAATTGCTTTGTGATGCTGTTGAGGATGAGAGAAGCCTGATTGAAGAAACAATGGAGAAGGGCAACGGAGTGGCAGATTGTATTGTTTATGGAGCAAATTTGACATTTGTGAATTGGGAAGATGCTGATATTTATGGATTGGAATTGAATGGAGAAAAAGCAGATTTTGCTAGCTTCAGTATTCAAGGTGTTGGTGATGAGGGGGCTGTTTTGGTGCTTCCAGGTGGAAAAGGAAGAATTTTGACAGTAATTCTCCCAGAAGACCAAATCCTGAAGCTAAAAACAGAGCTAAAAATGAATGGAGTGTTGTGAGTATTTGTAGGTTCAGTTGATAAAAATATTAGGTGGAAACAAGAAATCTGAGGTTCAAGCTGTAGAATTACTTGCTATATTAAGTTTAATCTTTTGAAAAAATAGTTTGATTTATCTAGTGCTTGTAAAAACTTTGTTTTGTATAAATTGTTAATTAAAAATATACATTTAGTAAGTATGTTTGAGTTGTTCATTTAGACCCAATACACTATCAATCATCAAATAAGGGATTACCAAATGTTATAATTTTGGAATAGATCCTCAAATAATAATCCCCAAATAAGTCTACCACATCCAAAACATGACTCTACTCTTAAAAGATACCGAGGATATATTTATTACTTTTTAAAACACCTTATGAAAGTTAATTTCTTTCAATAGAGGTTTAATCCTTCTAGAGCTCGATTTTGTACACCTTTTTTATCCCCCCGGCGCCGCCCCCCCCCCCCCCCTCTTCCCAACACAAAAACCAATCATTCAAAGTCATTGTGGAGCACCTAAACTTCAAATCTAGGATTTTCTGCCTTGGAACCTTAGAAGATATCATCAAATGTTGATTTTGAGGCTTTCTTTTGGACCCAATACACTAGTAATCATCAAATCAGTAATTATTAAATATAACTTGGGAAAAAAATTCTCAAATAAGTGATTATTTATTGAGAATCCAAGAAATATCAAACGTGTATTTCCAAAAAAACAAATAAATAAAGAAATAAAAGGGTAATCTCAAACGCGCACTAAGTCAACAGTGCCTCAGCCACCTTGTACTATTCATGGAAATTTTCATTATTCGTTGGATAAGCCACGCTCCTAGATGACCACTCTTTTTCAAGCCTCACTTCTCACGTCACATCAAGCCAATGCTTGTTGGCTTGTCAATACGGGGTCCTAAAAGCTGAAGCCTCGCGCTCCGCACAAATCTACAAACGATATAGCAGTTGAATTTTCCTAATTTTTGTCATTTATTTTGAAACCAATCAAATAGGGACGTCAATGTCGGTAACCTCTTCTCCACGATTAAACCCTTTTTCGGATTTTTCAAAAAAGAAAAAACCTTTTTTTCGGATAAGCTTGAAACCCACACAAACTTACAAGTATGGTAAAGAGAGATAATGAAAGCATGAACAAATTGAGTGAATAAGACAAACTTCCCACCACTTGCAGCCATAGAGAAAAGTATACATGGTAGCTCACAGAAACTCTTATTAGTGGGCAGAGAAATTAAAAACGTCCATTTCGAAAAAAGAAATTCTAATTTCACAAACAATTTGTGCTAAAATGTAAAAGATGCCCTGCATGTATTTCAGAAACAATTTCTCATTAGGCCTCCCGTGTTGGGTTCATTTTTCTTGAACAACCACAGTCATTGCAACTCATAAACGCAAAACAGAACGAAACTAAACTTTGTTGTATAGAATATGTCACTAAATTTATATGTACATATATTATCACAATTATGGTTGACACAGCCAAAGAGAACTATACAATTTCGGTTTTGGTAACTGCTAGATCCATTAGAAAATACTTTTCTCATTCTTCCAAGCAATTCAAAAACCCCATAGCACTTTCATTTTCTCTTCCTGAGCAAAACCAACAAAACCTATCTACAAGGTAGAAATAAAGATTTATATAAGGTATAAAATAAAAACATATCTATAGCTCCTGTGATAATCCATCCCTCTTCCTGCGCATTCGAGCTGCCCATGACATGTTTCCTCCTGCATCCTTGTTCATGCTTCTTCTCTTCAGCTCAGACAGCTGAGACTGCCAACGATTCCTCCACTCACTTCTTACTTCAAAGTCCTGATTGCAAAGAGAACTCAAGTGAGTGAAAGGTCATTTCTCGAACAAAACCAGATATGAGCAAAAACTAATATAAAATTAAAAGAAAAAAAGGGTGAAAGCATAGGCTATCACCAGTTGTCCTTTGTCAAAGATTCAAAGCCTAACAATAAAAAGCAGTCTAATTCCCACCCCCCTCCCCCCGCCCAAAATAAAGAATTCACCGAGAAAATGAAGTGAGTAATCATAAATACAAAAACTGTCTCACTTATATACATCAAATAGATTCAATTTACATCAAGAAACATTCGCATATTTTTAGAATGAAATGCCAAAAGTATAGGGTGTAAACAACACAAAACACAGTAAAAGCTCAACAAATTAACATGCAAATCAGTTTATGCCTTGATTAGATACTGTTTCTTGCTAGTCCTAACTTAAGACCAATGTGCAACATTATAATGGGTTGTAAGAAACACAAACACAGAAAAAGCTCGACAAATTAATACTCAGAATGAATTTATGCCTTGATTAAATATTGTTTCTTGCTACTCCTGAATTAGGACCAACGTGGTTAATTATAATCCGATTAACTAATATTTTACTTCATTAATACAATTTTTCCTGCTCTTGGCCAAAATACCACAGAGAGTCTAATGCCCTAATAATCCAAAAAGTCTCCAAAACCCAAATTAATCAAATCCCGTAATCACTTGAGTTTAACATAATTCTAATTTTTGGAAAAATTTATTCAACAGAAACAAGAATGAAGCGAATAAATAAACAATACCACATCGTTTTGCTGGCGTCTTCGAGCGGAGAAAGCGAGGTGAAGGCCCATGGACAAGTCGCGATCATAGAGAGCGCGCAATCCGGGATCCGACAGCGTTTCATAGGCCTCCTGGACCCGAATAAACCGTTGGGTATATTCCTCGACCCGATCCGGCGGCGAGACGTCAGGATGGTACTTGCGGGCCATCTGCTTATACGCCTGCTTTATCTCCACCAAGCTCACGGACTCCGGTATGCCCAAGAGATCGTAGAAGCTCAGCTCCTTCGATTCGTCGACTACGACAGTAGCAGTAGCAGTAGCAGTACCGCCAGCGGCGTCGTTTAATTTGGCCTTCACTTTGAACGATCCGAATGACACTCTGTTCGGGTAAATCCGGGGAAACAGGTCAGGTTTTTTGGTGATGGTGGGGCTGGTGGTGGTGGTCAGGAAGCGGGATTCGCTTCCGGGAATTATCAATCCATAGCTGCTGCAACGCATCTCTCTCTCTCTCTCTCTCTCTCTCTCTACTCCCTCTGTTTGTGGTGCTCTGATCTTATTCTGTTGTTGCTTTTATTTTTTTTGTATTTTTGGCTTTAGTTTCAAATAATAAAGAATAGGTCCCTAATCTAGTACTTTTTCTCGCATAGGCATCGACTCTCTCCAATTGTGTCTGATACGTCCCCACTCTTAAATAGGTTTAGCAAAATTCCTTGAATTCTGATCGAAATTCGGGATTTCAGCTCATTTGAATGAGATTAAGTATAAAATTTTATCTAGATTTATTTTTTATGTTACGATTTGGTACTCAAAAATATATCTGGATTCATTATTTAAGACAGAATTTAAGATGTTTAAAAATCTCAATCAAGATTCTAAATGTTCCGAAATTTGATTTTTAAAAAATGTTTGATAAGTTGGCTTGATGAATCACATGGATTTGATATGTTGATTATATATGCATGGCAATTCATCTTGATAAATAATATATATAATACATCAGTTATAAATATACAATGAATTGGTCATAGCATATGAAATTCGTTTATAGTAGAATCTATAGAACATGAAAAAATTTCATATTATTCTAGATAATTTGGATCCTATTGTGTCAAGATAAAGATTTACTTTTGTTTCGATTTACAATTAAAAATGGGATACTAGACATATTTCAACAAATTACAACCCTTCCCTTTCTGTTGCCAACCCTGTCATTCGACTCTTCTCAAATGACCTGCGAATCCTTATATTTTGCCTTCAATTGCGGCGCCGGCAGGGGGGCAAGCATTTCAAAAAGTGATTGACCTCTTACCTATTGAGTAAAAATTGAAAAAATGTAAAACTTCAAGGATTCATGTGTTATTTACTATATATTTTTTTAAACTTTAGATTTATGTTATTTGTTTACCTTCGCTTTCACGTTTGCAATTCTTTAAAGATAAGCGTCCTGTGAGGTGGAGATGAGAGGGACGAGATTTTTGCATTGCCTTTTCTTGGGAATATAATTAAATACAAATTAATTTGAGACTAATAATTATATTTTATTTTGGATGAATTTACAGTCCTCTGTATTATTAATATTTATATTGTGTTGCACTCTACACAAATACAATATTTATTACGTTAGGGAGCATTTTGCAGAACGTGTTATTTATTATTTATGTTAGGATGCATTTTGCACGACGTATTATTTAATACAAAGTTATACATAAAACTAAATGTTTGACAATTTTATCGGTTAAAATTAGGAATGGCAATTCTTGGGAATATAATTAAATACAAATTTTTGGGAATATTATTTTATTTTGGATGCATTTACACTGCTTCGTATTATTAATATTTATGTTATGATGTATTTTGTACAAGGTATTGTTTATTATGTATTATGTTAGGTGCATTTTGTACGATGCGTTATTTAATACAAAGATATGCATACAACTAAATGTTTGACAATTCGGTCGGTTGCCAAATAAAATAAAAAGAAGAACCTAGAAGGGGGTTAATCAATTAAAGTTGGACTATATTATCATCCCTTTAAATTTCTTTTGAAATTAATATTGGTTTAATAACAATATAAGCTCAATTGTTGGTCTAGTATTAAGATTAATTACAGTTGATCTTAATATGATAAAATTTATTTGTATAATTGAAAATAATATCGTGAATTAGTTTATCTAAGGATGCATACAAAATTTTTAATTACTGTCACTCTATTAGAAAATTTAGAATTTTATTATGGGAATATTTTAATATAATAAAATTTTAATAACCGAAATCAAGAAAACAAGAAAAAAAAAGTTCCGATGTCTAGAGGAAAAGAAAAATATCTGGAACATAACTAGGAAAAAAAAAAATAAAGGAAAATAAAAAAAATAACTTCAACTTAAAATTTATCAAATATCCTTATACATTTAGTAATTTTTTAATACTACTAAAGTTTTCGCAACAAAATAATAACAGTTGAAATATAAAATAATAAAATATAATTATTAAAAAATTTTAATGATGAACTAATATGTTAAGAAATTTTTTGGTAGATATTTAATAATATTCCAAAATAAAATCTTGGCTTTACACCTGCTCGAGAGCCACTTTGCGACTTTTCTGCCTGTTGACTACTCAAAACTTTCCTACTTTTGTATTGCTTGCTTACGCTTGATCAAGGTGGGCATTCTCTTCCGCAAAAGTGCATCTTGCAAAAGGGTAATCCTTCACATCAAGTAACAGAGAACAAAGGAGATAAAGAATTTTTTGGAAAACTTATCGGGGATAAATCTATTATTATAGCTGCTTCAAGGTAAGTAAAATGACAAATCCTAAAAACTGGAGTTATTTACAATAATGGTGATGCTATCCACACTCTAAATTTTACTTTGACACTCATAGTTTAATGAAATTTCATATTATTAAAATAATCTTAATGTAATTTACGTTTTTTAAAAGACAAGATGATTTTAATTAATATAGTATTAACACTTTTTACACCTACTATCTTATGTCTTAAACCCTAAAAATTTCCTTTGAAATGATAGGCCCAATCTGCCGTTAAAATATGATTCGCTTTTAATTAATATTCGTTCATGGAATATTAAATCAAATGTTTCAATAAAAGTATTAATTAAGACTAATCACAGATAACATAGTGTTTCGGCTTTTTTTTTTTGTTTTATATAATAAAGAGAAAGCGTATTATTAATTAAAAAAAGAAGAAGAAGATCGAAGGCTCTGATCAAATCACAACTGCACCAATCAAAATTTGCTGTCAGAATTTCAATTTTTCTTGTTAATCTTCTTTCATCCATGTATAAGGCAAACAAAAATAATTATAGTACTATAGTCACCCATTTGAGTAATGATAGATGTCTTAATTTTTTTATTTTAAAATTTTATCTTAAATAATGTGTTATTTATTGATTGAATAGTAATTTTTTATCAAATCTAATTGAATAAATTCTATTATTTCACATTAGCATTACTGCACCCATACATATGAAGATAAGAACAAGACAAATTAAATAAGAATTAATGAGGAAGAAAACAATAATGGAAAAAGAAGGGAGCAAGCACGTTACAGATTTATTGGATTATTATGTGTTTGTAAAAAGAAACAAAATAATTAATGAAATAAATTTATTAAATAATTGATGAGTAATGACATAACTATAAACTCTTATATAAACTTATCTTGTACAAATTGATGTGGTATGAAAAATTTGATTGAATTAAATATCTTTTGGTTCACATAATTTATTTTTATTATTTTTTATTTTCATTCAATCAATAAATTAATGTCACATCAATTTGTACAAAATAAATTTGTACAAGAGTTTGTAGTTGTATTATCACTCATAATTGATTTGACATCTGAAATAGTGTTCAAAGTAAATATTGATTTTTAAATTTTGTTAATAAGTGTCTATCATATTTTTTAGAGTTAAGATTACAATAAATATTCAAAGGCAATGGTTATGATGAAGTTGTTCTATCGTAAAAAAAAACACTAATAATGCTTAGAGTTGGGATTACTACACTGGACATTAGGCACGTTACATACTTGTGCGCGGTTGATATTTTTTAATTACAGGCCGTAGATGTCTGATCCACATTGGGATCAAGTAGTACTAATCGAAGTCTCACACCTTGGGGGCGAGGCTGCTTAGGGGGCTTTGCAACGGGCGATGAAACCCAACTGGGCAAACCAGCCGAACATGGCCCGAACCGAACCTCGGGGGTTATACATGCGCCCATATTGAAATAGCAGTAAGATCACGTTAATAATAAATTTCGGGGCTATGCCGCACAATTTGTGTCACGTCATTCAATGGAAATATGCTAAATAATATATATTGCCATAATATTGACAAAAGGGCATAACAGTAATTTTCATGTCCGTTGTTTGCTGCTCCAGATGTATTTTTCTTTTTCTTGAGAAGGAATAAAACCTTTCGTTCAAACAAAAGAGTTGAATAAATTTATAATTTCGATTGGAAAAGAACCCAACCAAACAACAGCTCCTAAGTGATCAAAGGCTAATCTTGCCAATGAGCGGGCAATCGCATTACAAGATCTTGGGGTATAATGACATTTAACGTTGTGGAGATCCTTAAACTTGTCTTGAATCTCTTAAATAACCCATTATCTATCATTTTGCTGCCCTTTCTGTTGTTAATTAAATCAGCCACCATTTGAGAGCAGTTTCGATGATTAATGAAGATAAACCTGCATCTACAGCTGCCTGTAAACCCTATCTTACTGCTTCAGCTTCTGCATACGATACATCCCCATGAAATCTTGAAGACTTAACAGCAGCAGCTATGGCATTCCCCGTTGAATCTCTGATCACTGCTCCCAAGCCTGCTAGATGTTTTTCCTTACTTATGGCTGCATCAACATTCACCTTGAACCAGTTTTGTGATGGAGGTATCCAAGCTTTGGCTGTTTTCTTCTCTTTATCAACTCCACAAGTCAATCCTGAAGGCTTTACTCTCTGATAAGCTTCTAATAACGCTTCAGCCTTTGCTACTGATATTTGATAACTAGGCTTCTTTGCTTCAAACAAGAATTTATTCCTTGCTGTCCAAATACTCCAGCAAGTGATAGCCATCAGCTCGAAATCTGCTTTGCTCATTTCTTTGCCAGGTCTTGGAAAACCGTAAGCATGTATGGGCCTACCACATTCTTAAAGCTTTCTGCAAAGTTAGTGTGTTTCGAAGTCTTCCGGGCTGCTTTGCATTCCATCAGGGCATGAAAAATATTCTCGGAATGGTGACCGCAAATTTGACCGAAATGCTCATGCAATACCTTTTTCCTCCATAAGTTCACAGCTGTTGGAAGTAAATTTCGAAAAGCTCTCCATAGAAATATCTTGATTTTTTCTGGAATGTTGAGAGTCCAAATTACTCTCCACTGGTTGCTGTTATTCGCTGAGCAGCTCGGGATGTCTGGAACGTTCAGCTTGAGGGCTATTTGGTATCCGCTTTTGACAGAGTATTCTCCCTTCTTGTCATTATGCCAGATTACTTGGTCTCTGCTGTGATTTCTGGGCAGGGGAATATTCATAATTGCATCTGCATCTTCCTTCACAAATTGTTCATAAAGCAAGGCTTCGTTCCATCGGTTATCATTGGTTATTAGCTCAGAAACTGTAGTCTCACTTGGAAGAGTTGGTAATGAGATCGGTTTAAAAGTAATTGGTCTAGGAATCCAATTATCTTTGTAAACCATCACCTGATCATCCCCACCAATCCGCCATCCGCTCCAGATGTATTTTTCACTTGTTCACTCAAGGTCGGCATGTTCCCCGTCAACGACTAGTGGCCAACTGACTAACAACAACGACTGCCCAACCAACAGACTTGACGGTGATAAATGAAATGTATTAAAATGTCAAGTTTTATAAAAATATATCAATTAAATAAAAAAAATATTTACACCCAATACTTTCTGTAGTAATTTATTATTTCACGATTTTTTAAGTGGTCAAACAATCCTAATTACACCAATACAGAAAATTATATAATTGAAACTATATATGCGAATAAAAAACACGTGGGCACTTTCGTCAGCAGCGCATTAAATTAAATTATCATGAAGATTAGCGATGATGTTTGAAGATTATATTTGATCTTCTTGTATATTGAATATTAATAAAAGAAATTGATATATTTTTAAGATATTATCATTTTACTATTTAATATTTTATGATATATTATTTTACTATTAAAATTTTTTTATAATTATTTTTTTACTTAATATTTTACTTTTTTTTTTTAATCATTTTAGCAACAAATCATTAAAGTTAATAAAATTTTTAACAGAAATTATTGTAAAAATTTGTTTTATCCTTAAACTGAGTAAGTATAATTTAATGCTCTAAAATAAAAAAATATAAAATTAATTATATGCAAAAAATAATATTTTTATCAACGGATTGTTTTATATATCCAAAATAATTAATTTATAAAATTATAAATATTTTGCATGTGAAATTCTTAAAATACTCAATATATTGAAATTCTTCAAGTATCCCCATGACATCAATAATTTGTTAATGAAGTGAAAAAATAATTATTAGAAAACATTGGTAATGATAAAGTAATAAATAAAAAAATATTATATGATAGAATGATAATATCTTTTATTATTATTATTATTATTTATGCATAATGCACAAATTTCATGCGTAATCATTGGGCAAACATGTTTGACCTATATCGAAAATTGTTCTTTAGGTGGATCCATAAGCCACCACAAAGACAATATATAATTAACGATATTGATGAACTCTGTCGCAGCGTCATTTCCTACGGACCAATGAGACACCAACAACTTGAAATTAAAATAGACTTTGAAGTCATTTTCTTTTTAATGAGAAAAATACTAAGCATATTTTGTCTTGCGATTGCGACCGACTCCACATAATTTTGTTGAATTTGATGTGGCTATAGCTCTCCCATGAATAAAAATTATATTTATCTCTCTCTCGCTCTTTTTTTTTTTTTAATGTAAATTCTAAAAAAAGAAAGAAGTTAGTAACAAAACTCTTTACTTGTGGTTCAGCTTGTAACTCATAGTTAGAGAGCGTAATCGTAAGAAAATTTTGTATGTAGTTCATGTGATTCTTCAATTTTTAGCTTTAGGAGTTTTTGTTGTTCAATATCTTTCTCGTAAGTCAAATTGTATGGCTCATGAGTTAGTTAAAGGATGTTTTACAAATAGAGTAATGATATTTGACTCCTTAAATTTATTTCTTCACCTTCTATTTCTTAATAATTATCATTTATTTATAGAATTACCCTTACTTATTATTTTTTTATGAGCTCTATTTAATTTTAAAATTAAATATGTGATTATTTTATGTGATCTCTATTGAAGAGAAATTCTAGGGTACCTCTTATATATTGCAATTAATTGATGCATGCACAAAATGTACAATTAAATTTAATATAACATCACTTATATGATGGCTTTTCAAAATAAATTTACACATATTATAATATTATTTGTTTGTTCTATAGTTAATATGATACATCTGATATATTTTAAAATTTCTCTTATTTAAAAATGATTAAAAAAATATGAACTCATATAATTAAGTCTACTAAAGGAAATCATCAAGTGTCTAATTAAATTACTTGGAAACAAAAACTGACACTTCAAAATGTTGAATCTGTATTCGTAGTAGCAATCACCACCACCACCATCACTAGTGGCAATAGCAGGAGTGGCTACTGCTACGGTGCGCCACCAAATCCAACATTCAAGATCAATTAGCTTGGAGAACAAACTCAGCTAGTAAGAGTCAATATTCTGATTTGCAACCTTGAGTCCTTGATCGGAGTTATAATATTCTTAAGATGGATAATGATTCCGTTGTCATGCAGAATAGAGAGCCAACTCTTCAGTATGACATTCTCTTCCTGAAAAATACTTAATAAATGCCATAGATGAGAGTGAAAGCTGTGACATTTGTACAAATTTTGATGTTAAGGATAATTTAGGAAATAAATGTAAGAGACGTTTTTGTGTCCTTTAAGTGGCCCATTTATTAGAATTAATAATTAGCATTAGATAATTATGTTTTAGTTAAATTAAACTTCTTGTCCTTATTTATAATTGTTATAGTTATTATATATTAAATTTCAAAATTTAATACATGAGTAGTTTAAAGAAAAGTTATATAACTTCCATATCTCCTAATAGTTCTCCATATGTTATGGTGGTTAACTAAAATTAACGGATTATGGCCCATCTGAAAAAATTTATCACTGAAATAGTGTTGTTGGATAGATTAAAAAAATTTTAGTGTAATTATAAAACACAATTTGAAGTCTAAGAGAATCTATTGGTTATCGCTGGAGGTAAGTTCCTAAGCTTATGATTTTATTTATGAAATCAAAATATTCCATCATTTTGGTATCAGAGCATGTACCTTTAAGTCTGGCTTTCGATTCTTTGAATATGCTAGAAATGTTGTTGTTAATATTAGTGGCATGCCTAATATTAGACAACAATATTACATTTAAATTCTTTTATGTCTATGATCGATGAATATGGTAGTGCTGCTTGCATGTGATTGCATACATGATTATCTCAAACTTGTGGCTCATATAAGTGATTATTATGCCACTAGATAATTGCATAATCATGCTACAGTGATATGTTGCTTGCCATGTATATAATTTATATGAATTAGAATACCTAAATTCTATTATGTGACAAATTTCGATTTTATATGGAAACTGGAATACCATTCCTTTTCGTTTAGCATGCATTATTTATGCATTATTGGTATTTGATTTTTTATGTCAATTTTAAAAGTTTATTACATTTGGGTAATTGAGGGATAACTATAGCACCTTCAAATTATTAAAATAGAATAATTAGGACACATTACATTTAATGACATCAAAATTTATACTTAAACATTGGAATATCATTATATGTTCCCACAGGGAAAATTATAATATTTGTGTTTAAGTACAATGGGATAGTAATTATTTATTTTTTCACTTAAAAAAAAGGGGTTGCCCATAGAGATGGTAAAAAGGCCAGGCCCGTAGAGGCTCACTGGCTTTAGACCCGGCCTGCAGCAAATGGGTCAAGTCATGAACTGAAAATTTAGAAGTCTACAGTAAATCGGCCTTGATATAATCTCATGGGAAAAATCCTTTATACTTTATAAATGAAATTTTTTATTTTATATATTATAGGCTTTATATTTTAAATCTTATGTATTTTATATATTTTATATTTTATATTTTGTGTATTTGATTATTAGTCTATTATATATTGTATAATTGTTGAGTGTTAGAAAGTGTATATTTATAAAGGAGAAAATCGTCGTTTCTGTTGAGTTTATAACATTCTTCTTTTATGTATTTAAATGCTTTTGTTATTTAATTATGGGATCGCCTCTTATACAACTGTTGTATAGTCTGCATTTGTTTTTTGCTTGGCAAAATAACAATTGAATCCCTTTTATTAATTTTATTTAAACTTTCTTGAAATTATTAATTTAGTTTCTCCCAAAGTGAATCCTTCAGCGGCGATCAACAGCTCTTAGGTGTTGTGGGTGGTCGGAAAATACGAGAAAATTATGAGAACAAAACCAAAGTAGTGGGGTCACCAGGCCGGTGAAATCGCGACAAATTGATCGTGGTTGCTTTTTCACGGTTCGATCCGCGCTTTCCGAACTCTTCCGTGATAAGGATGGCATGGGCATGACCGGTCGCCGAGCTTGAGCGGTTCCAACCTTGGCGGTGAAGTGGTCGGAAGCGGAAATAAAACCGGGTCGGGGTTTGAGGTCGGATCTTGGCTGACCTTTAAAGCTTCTGGCGGACAATGGCATGGATATGACCGACTTCACATTCTTGATTGGTACCAACCTTTCTTGGGTGAAGTGGTCGGAAGCGGAAGCGGAAACTCGGGGTTTGAGGTCGGATCTTGACGGAGGATTATTGTGATACGTATGTAATATAGAATAAAACTTTATAAATAATAAATAGTATAAGGTCTTAACTAAAATATTTATGCGGGTTTGAGAAACTAAATTAATAATTTTGAAGTAAGTTTAAATAAAAATTAATAAAAGGGATTCATTGTTATTTCTGACTTTGGTGGCAAAAAAAAACAAAAAGCGTGGTCTTATCTGACAGTTGTATAGTAAGGCGGATCGTAATTATGTGTGTTTGTTATAATTAAGTATTTTATGTATTTTAGAGCGTCGTGATCGTTTTATGATGAGCAGTGATCGACAATGAAACATCATCACTTTTAAACTTAGGATGATCGAAAACCTTAAGAGGAGCATAAAAAGAAAAATAACACTATTTACATGTACGGTACTGTTTACACGTACGGTACTGTTCATGTTACTGTTCATGACACTGTTTACATATACGGTCCGATGACATGACATTGACCGATGACGTAACATCGACCGGTGATGTAGCAGCATTTGATTGGACGAATGATGTAGCATTGACTGCTTATATGACATTGACTGATCATGAGTTGGCATTGATTGATGAAGTGTCACGATCCTATTGGACTAAAATTCTTATGTACTATTGATCGGTGATGTGGCAGCATTTTAATGGACCAAAATCATGCATACGATACATGCACACACATGGGATTATTTATTGTGCAAACCGTGTTCTTTGTCTGTGGTCAAACGCGTCTTTATTCGAAGCGTCTTGTTGGACTAATGATGGCGCAATCACGAGTGTTTGAGCTATTTTTAATCCGATGGCTATGATTAACGATGTATACATAAAGGGGCTCTCTCCCTGGTGGATACAGATATTTTGAGCTTAGTTTTCTGTAATTCTTTCTCCATCTTGTATTTTCTTTGTATTTTAATAAACTTTCATTTTACCCCTAGTTAAAACATGAGTAGCTAATTTTCTTTCAAGCTTGGGTTGAAGGTGAAGTCTCAACATGTTCCATGGGCTTAATTTGGTAAATTTATTTTCTCTTCCCTCAATATTTGTGGATGTTTTGACTTGTTGTCGACAAATAGTAATAATCTTGTCTGATATCTGCAGTTAAACCGGCACCCTAGTACAAGGTTATTATTATTTGCGATAAACCGCCATATTTATTTGGCGTGGTTCGTGAGGTGTGGAAACCCGTTCGTTTAATTGGTATTAATAAAGAATATTTGTAATGGGCGTGTTGATGCGGTCCAGGATACCCAGTGCTTTATTTCGATAGATCTCGTTTCAATTTATTCATTTTAATTTAAATTCTAGCATAGTTTAAATTACCTTACACAATCCAACTACTTACAAAATTAATTATCGTAATTAAAATACACCTCTCGTGGGATCGATATTTATTACCATTAATACATTCTACAATAGATTAAAGGTTCTTGAGTTCAATAAAATTTGCACAACAAGGTTTTGGCGCCGTTGCCGGGGAGGTAAGTATTTTAATTCGTAGAATTAGTTTTTTTTAAATTATTTATTTTTTTAGTTATTTTTCTTGCAATGTTTTTTCTTTTGTCATTTAAAAAAAAGGCAAAAAAAAAAATGAATATATATTTTAAGGTTAGAATTTTATTTCTTTTTCTTCTTTAAATTTGTGTAATTTAATTTTCTTGTTATCTTTCTTTGTAATTTATTTTTATTTTAGTTAATATTTGTTTCATGTAATTTCTTTTTCTTATAGCAATTGAGTGTGTTTTCATAATAAGATTGTAACAGTGTGATAAGGTTAGTATTGTAATTTCTCTCTCTTCTTTATTTTTATTTGTTTTGTTTTCATTTATTTTGTTCTTTGTATGCATGGTTGTATCGTGGTCGAGAAGGTCGTTATTCTGTCTTGGCGCTAGATCTTGAATTGGAAAAAGCATGTACGCAAAATTGCATTTAAAAACAAAATTGAAATGGATTTGAGACGACAAGCCAGGAACCGGGAGGCCATTTAAGGACTATTTTAGTCCCTTAGCTAATTTGAGCACAACATGCATCAGATATTCAAATGTAGCTGCTAGGAGTTTTGAATTAAAACCTAATGTGCTAAATTGTCTCCCAACATTCTATAGCCTAGAAAATGAGGACCCATATAATCATTTGAATGATTTTCATACTATTTGTCAAACTTTTATATATGAGATTTTTTCAGATCATGATGTTAAACTTAGATTATTCCCATTTTCTTTAAAGGATAGAGCTCATTCGTTAAGTGGCAATACATTTCTTAATAGCGTTTATCATGAACAAATGGTAATAAAATTTTTGAATAAATATTTTCCGATAAATAAAACCAATCTTATTCGCGAAATTTCGAGTTTACTCGGAGAGGCAGCAGTAGTTTTGAGCATGAGGCGATTTAATGGCTACTCTTGAAGTGTCCATCACGGATCAAATGACCGTCTGCGTCTTTTGGAGGATTATTGCGCGTATGCGAGAATGGCTAATGGCGACCAGTGGATGAGAGCTAATGTCGAAAAGTGCATCAGAGATTTGTGATTTCTTCCAGCGACAATCGAATAATTCCCAACAACGGAGTCGATCACTTAGAAATACTAGAAGAATTAAGGGAGTAAATGAGGTTCACATTGGCGAGTCAAGTTCGAGAACTAAAGAAGTCAAAGAGATGGTCGAAGGTCTTTTTCGACAAATAGTATCGCATTTCTTAAAACAACAGTCACATGAATGACTCATATTCGGATCAAGTCAATGCCATGGGTGTCATGAAAGCCACCCAACTACAACTTCTTCGACACGTACAATCACAGATGGAAGACCACCCGATTTTCATAGTCGAGGATCATCGCGAAATTGGACTCCGTCCATGATCGACCAATTCTCAATTCCTCGAGCCTCGACACCATTTAGACCCGTACAATCGAGCCGAACCACTCTCGAACCATGGGAGGATACATTCCAATTTCAAGAATCTTACTCATTTTGGGGATCGAAACACGAACCGCACTATTGATGAGCTGCGAAATGAGATGAGAAGCTGAGCTTCAACTCAAAACCCAGTTAGTTTGAACCTCGAGAAAATGGTGAGACAACTTTCTTGATTCAAACTTTGGCAATGGTGAGAGAAGGTAAATTTCCAAGTCAACGATTCGTAATCCCGAAGAAGTGCGTGGCAATACCGATTCAGCAACCAATATGGATAGGTCAAAGTCGTCATGACCTTGCGAAAAGGAAAAGAAGTCAACAATAAAGTGGATATACGGTGACAAAATCAACTCAGTTGTACTGTAAATGTTGAAGACTAAGTCATCGGAGGAAAGAGGAAACCAACCAGCGAGAATACGTTCCTAAAGCTCCGTTTCCTCGAGAGATTAGCTAAAGGAAAGAAAGGAAAACCACGTGTGAGATTTTGAAATCTTGAGCGGTGATGTTAACATCCTTTTACTTGATGCTATAAAACAAGTGCCATCGTATGCCAAGTTTCTTAAAGACCTTTGCACTAAAAAAAGAAATATTCATGTTAAAAAAAAGACATTTTTAACAGAAAAATGTTAGTTCTATACTCCAACATAAGATGCCTCTAAAATATAAAGACCCACCCACTATCTCATGTAGTATAGGGAACCACACAATTGAAAATGCTTTGTTGGATTTAAGAGCTAGTGTAAATCTGTTGCCTTACTTTGTATTTATGAAACTTGGACTGGGCGAATTACACCTAACTCCAGTGGTGTTATAGATTGCAGATCGGTCCACAAAAATACCTTGTGGTATTATGGAGGACGTGCTTATTCAGGTAGACAAGTTTTATTTTCTTGTTGATTTCATTGTAATTGACACTCAACCAATCCAGGATTTAAATAAGCACATTCCCATTATTTTGGGCCGACCTTTCTTGGCAATGCAGTCTGCATTCGATGCGGGACTAGAAATATCGGTTGTCCTTTGGCAATATGACTAGACATCATCTTCAGCGTTGCCAAACAACCTTACAATGCGAGATGATGGAATTGTTGATGTGGATTTAATAGAAACATTAGTTGATAATAATTTTCTTTTAAACCAGTGATGACCCTACTGAGCATGTTTAACTCGCTGGTGTGGATTTTGATATTAATCGGATGCGATGAAGTCAATGCACCTTCGACTCTATGGACATAAATAAATAGAAGTCGAGTTAAACAACTAGTGCCATCGAGAAAAGAAACTCGGCCGTCATCATCACCGCTGGCTTCGAGCTCGAGCCGTTTCTTTGGAATATGTATTTTGGGAAAGAAAAACTCTGCGAATAATTTCTTCCTCCTCGGTAACAAAAAGGCAAGTTGTTGGAAGTTTTAAAAACCTGAAAGAGCATTAGGATGGACCATGCATGGACATAAAAGGTATAAACCCAGTGGTATGCATTACATTCACTTTGATGAAAATGCTAAACTCTTAGGAAATGCAACGTCGGTTAAATCTAACATAAAAGAGGTTATTAGAATCAAGTCTTTAAGCTATTAGATCACGGTATCATTTACCCGTTTCGATGGTTCATAGGTCAATCTTGTGCAATTGTCCCCAAAGTCAAAGTCGCGATGATTCTAATCGATAATGAATTAGTACCCACTAGAGTGACTACAGGATAGCGTGTATGCATTGATTATAGAAAGTTGAATTCTGTCACACGTAAAGACCATTTTCCTTTACCATTTATTGATCAAATGCTTGATAGGTTAGCAGGACATGAATTTTATTGCTTTCTAGATGGCTACTTAGGATACAATCAGATTCTTATAGTACCAAAAGATCAAGAGAAGGCTACCTTCGCTTGTCCTTTTGGCATTTTTACATATAGGAGAATATCATTTGGACTATGTAATGCACCTGCTACATTTCAATGATGCATGTTGAGCATTTTTTCTGATATAGTTGAACAATTTCTTGAGGTCTTTATGGATGACTTTTCTATTTTTAGTGATTTATTTGATCATTGTTTACATCATTTAACAGTAGTTCTGCAGAGATGTATCGAGAAGAATTTAGTCTTGAATTGGGAGAAATGCCATTTTATAGCGAAACAAGATATTGTTCTTGGTCACATCATTTCAAGTAAAGGTATTGAGGTTGATAAAGCCAAGGTGGATCTCATTTCCAATCTTCCTCCACCTAAAATAGTCAGAAAAGTAAGAATTTCCTTAGGCATTCTGGTTTTATAGACATTTCATTAAGATTTTAGCAAAGTTTCTAGACCCTTATGCAATCTACTTGCTAAGGATGTACCTTTTGTCTTTGATGATTCATGTCTTGTGGCGTTTGAAAAATTAAAGCAGCTGTTGACATCATCACCCATCATTCAGCCCCCAAATTGGAACTTATCGTTTGAGCTTATATGTGATGCATCTGATTATGTAGTAGGAGCAGTATTAGGACAAAGAGTTGATCGAATTTCCCATGTTATTTACTATGCTAGCATGACATTGAATGATGCACAGTTGAATTATTCAACTACTGAAAAAGAAATGCTAGCAATAGTGTTTGCATTAGAGAAATTTTGATCTTATCTCATTGGTTGTAAAATAATTGTATTTACAGATCATGCTGCTCTTAAATATCTTCTCACAAAAAAAGATGCAAAAGCTAGACTAATTCGTTGGGTGTTACTTTTGTAGAAATTTGACTTAGAATTCAAAGATAAGAAATGAACAGAAAATATTATGACTGATCATCTCTCTCGTCTCTATTTTGATACAACTATGGAACCATTATCCTTGAATGAGTCATTTCCAAATGAACAATTAATGAGTGTAGAAGTAATACCATGGTATGCTGATATAGTTAGTTATCTTGTTACAGGTCAACTTCCAGAGCATTGGACTAAGCAGGACAAGGCCAAATTCTTTGCAGAAATAAAGAATTTCTTTTGGTATGATCCTTATCTATTCAAGTATTGTATAGATCAAATTTTAGACGTTGTGTCCCAGAGAATGAATTTCAAAACATTCTTTCGTTCTGTCATGAACAAGCTTGTGAAAGCCATTTCAGCGCTAAGAAAGCAGCTACTAAAGTTTTACAATGTGGTTTCTATTGGCCAACTATATTTCAAGATGCTTACACTTTTTGTTCTTTATGTGATAGGTGTCAACGAATGGAGAGCATAACACGAAGAAATATGATGCCCTTAAACTCAATTTTAGAGGTTGAAATTTTTTATGTATGGGGTATTGATTTCATGGGACCCTTTCCCCCATCTTTTGGCCATCAATACATATTGGTTGCTGTTGACTATGTTTCGAAATGGGTAGAGGCAATTCCATGTAGGACCAACGATCACAAGGTGGTGATAGAATTTTTGAAAAGCAATATAGTTTCACGCTTTGGATTCCCTCGGGCAATAATCAGTGATGGTGGTGCCCGCTTTTGCAACAAATCATTCAAAGCACTTTTGACAAAGTATTCCATCACTCATAAAGTGGCGACCTAACCCCATATCATCCACAAACCAGTGGCCAAGTTGAGATCGTCAATCGAGAAATAAAGCACATATTAGAAAAGACGGTGAAGCCCGATAGAAAAGACTGGTCGTTGAGACTCGACGATGCATTATGGGCATATAGAACAGCTTTTAAGACCCCAATTGGGATGTCACCCTACAAGCTAGTGTATGGAAAAGCTTGCCACCTACTTGTGGAACTCGAGCATCGAGCGTACTGGGCCATCAAGAAATTCAATTTTGACATGCAGCAAGCTGACTCGGAAAGAAGATTACAGCTGGCAGAACTTGAAGAAATTCACAATGACGCGTACGAAAATGCCAAGATTTACAAGCAACGAATGAAAGTCTTTCACGACAAGCAAATTATGAGAAAATCTTTCACTCCAGGTCAGAAAGTGCTTTTATTCAATTCTCGCTTGCGCCTGTTCCCACGCAAGTTACGTTCTCGATGGTCTGGCCCATTTATTGTTTACACTGTTTTTCTACATGGGGCAATTGAAATTAAGGATCCAAAGAACGGCGTCACTTTTAAAGTGAATGGTCAAAGATTAAAGTAATATCTAGAGTACCAACCACATGGAGAGGATACCGAAATAAGTTTGAGTGACCCACCAAGTTTGAATTGAGATTTTTCTTTCTTTTCGGTTATTTGATTTGATTTTTCTTCTTCTTTTTTATTATTCTCTTGCTGATTGAAATTATTTTTGTAAAAGTGTGTTTGTTTAACCATTAAGTTTTCTCTTATCATTTTTTAATCATGAGACAAATCCTCTTGAACATTCTTAGACAACTTCAACCTATCCAAACTCATCTTGGAAAGCAGATATGATTTTGTAAAACACATCGTATTTGGGCTTTGCAACCACCAGAGTTAGTCGCTCCTGTTGAGGATTTAGAAAGCCAACTCAAAGATATTAAGAGAAGTGTCTACAACACCCAATTGGAGCTTGAGGTAAATTCAATAAGAAGACGATTTTAGTTTGTGTTGTGTGTTTTAATTTGTTTCTCTATTTGTGTGTTTGTTTTATGTGTTTAAATTTATCATCCCGGTGAAGTGGCGGATAACGGTACTCCGTGACAATTAAGTCGGTTACTTCAGTTTCCTATAATAACTGATATTCTGAGACGAAGGTATGGACAGAGAAGAGATTTTAGTAAAGTTTCACAAACGATTCCCTTCGTTTCCTTAGAATGCCCTCCTTTCAATTTATAAAGCTCGGTCCGAACGCATTCGATTGCTTATGAAGAATGACATACCTGCTGACATCCGCTGGTTAATCGAGGCCAAAGTACACTTGGCAGGTGAGTTACCTCCTAAATTTATTGCATACATGCCTGGTTGTGGTAAAGAAAATTATGCGAGAAAACGACGAGTTCGAAGACTTTCTGTTGCTTGTCATAAGTATGCCAAAATGATATGCAATAAAAAACTATGTTCTTTAGGAATGGTGTCTGATAACAGGGAAGATAAGATTAAATTCATTAGGGATGACTTGAATAAAGAGTCATTGGATAATATCCTTTTATCTCTTGAAACGCATCTAAGTTGATACATACAAAGAGCGATTCTCCAGTTATGGCCATTATTCTAGAAAAAACATGTACGATACAGTCTCAGGAATCTGACTATAAACAACCCCATTTGCCAGTTTGTAAGAAAACTGGATGGGAAGCCTATCCTGAACCTATAGAGGGCGTTCAAGCCGTTTCTGGACGTAAAACCAGAGGAAGATGTGAGCCACAGTCACAACAACCTGTGAATATCCTTTTACTTTACTGTTGTTTTACCATTCGCATTATTGCCTTTAATAATTTTCTGTTATCATTGTTTGCTTTTTTTTTAATGTTTCCTTTTTTGCTCTCGAGCTATGTGCCTTACGCGTTAATTAACACTGACATGATGCCTCATACATATCTGTGACCCACTATCACCAAGGTCTTTAAATATGTTTTTTGTTGAGCACTCACAAATTATTTTTGAGCAGTATCCTAATGGCAGCTACTCCTAGTAAACAATTCAAGAACGTTTGTATGCTCTCTGGGTTTAACTATGGCAAACATAAAGAGTTCGTTGAGGTCGCCATAGATCTTGGTCGAAGAATAGCGGAGAGAAAACTGCACTTGGTGTATAGAGGAGGTGACCGAGGGTTATCCAAAATGGTCTCAAAAGCTGCTTATGTCAGAGGGAGCCAAGTGTTAGACATTATCCCAACAATTCTAAAACCTTTAGGCTGTTTGTCTAACTCATCAACTGGAGAAAAGTTAGTCGTCTCAGGTATAAAAGAAAGAATAACTGAAATGCTAAATCATGCCGATGCTTTTATTTTCCTTCCGGGAGATCTTGCAACTCTTGAGGCACTAATCACATTAGCATCTTGGACCCATCTGAACATCCACTAGAAACTCATCAGTTTGTTAAATGTCAATAACTTTTATGATGGCTTTATCGCATTTCTTAACCATGCAATAAAAAACTATTTCATTCCTTCCTTAGTAAAAAAAGTTTTTATTTGTGCACATACTGCTAATGAGCTACTTGATATGTTACAAGCTTATCAATCAAAGCCAGATCCTAGGACTGTTGTGTTGGAGTGTTCAAAAAATGATGGTAACAGTAGCCGCAGTAAGAAGTACAAATTAGATTTAACTCTCCGCTTGTAAATATTTTCTTATTGCTTATCCGGTGATGTCTTAAACTACTTATTTCCTTTCGAACATTGAGGACAATGTTTTGTTCTGGTTGGGGGGAGGGAATAGTTGACAATTGTGGAATGTTAGTTAAGTTTTTACTAATTTTTTGTTGTAGAACTAACCATGACTAACTTTTTTAGTAGAAGATAGCTAAATATGGAGTGTAGTTACTCTAGAAACGCATCTTCTTAGTTTGAAAGTTAAAAAAAATAAAAATTGTCTTATTTTAAATGTGTTCTTTCTAACTTTTTCTTTTTAACTTCTCCTTTATAAATATACATTTTCAAGTTTTTGAGTCAAAGATAGCTGAATATGGAGTGTAGTGACTCTAGAAACGCATCTTCTTAGTAAAAAAAAAAAAGAATTCAGACATTTTTCTTTTCTATCATCTAATTAATTTAATCTTTTAACATTGGATGACAAGATGGCTTTCAAATCTTAGTATTTGTATTATCTTTGGTCTTGAGTAACATTACACCATGTTTGCTATTCTACATGTTGGTGTTGGAGATAAATATGAGTTGCTTAAAGGAATGCGTATGTCATAATAAATTCCAAGTGAGTTTTGAGCCTATTATTTTCTTTTTGGAGAGTAACCCTTTTTGCCCATTTTTCATACAGCTTAGCAGATTATTATTTTATACATGATTTCTAGATTTTCTTTGAGTCAACCCTTAAAAAAAAAAGGGAAAAAATGTGTTGCTACATCTGAAGGTCCACCTAACTAGTAGATATGGAAGATTATTTAGAGCCCTAAAAGAGGTTGGAAGGCTAGTTTTGACACGTTTGAGCCTCTCTGGCCATCCTTGTTGCAAAATATCCATAGTTAGCCCTTTTGAGCCTTTTATTTAAAAAAAAAAGTATTTTCTTTGTTAACTTATCATCCTGATCCACTCCAATTTGGAGTATCACCTGATATTTTACAAGTTCCATCATCTATTCATGTTTGAGAAAAAAATATAAATAATTATTTTGTTCAGTAAAGTTGTGGCATATCAAAAAAAAAAAATTTGTTTAAAAAAAAAGAAGAAAGAAAAAAAAGAAAAAAAACGAGAGATACAATAATAATAAATAAGCGAAATGCACTTTTTAATTTTCAAAAGATCTCTATTTTTTCTCAAACATGTATTTTTGTTTTTCACATTTCCCTTTCTTTGTTAACCATGTCCCTAGCCTACGTTACGTCCTAATAAAAATCATTCTTGATTTTAGAGAACTATAGTCTGAAGTAAAAGCTAGTTATATGGGCTATTAAGATATAATGATGCATAAAAAATAAATAAATAAAATAAAATAAAATAAAATAAAATGAATACATTGGGTTGACTAGTATTTTGTTTGAGATCGTATTATTTCTAAACTGTGGGCATATTTCTTTCATCTTAGTGAGAGTGTGTGATATTTCTTTATTATTTTCTCTCAATTTACCATTCATTGTAGTGACAATTTTTATTGGGTTTAATTTCTTTGTGAGAGTCTCACTACTATTGGTGAGATTTTGGGGTTTGACATGTCATTCTTGAAAGTGGCCTGATTACTATAGCTCTGACAAAGTCCGCTGGACTGATGCATGTGGATGGTTGATGTGGGTATGATATTTCTTTAGACTGGAGATAATGCTTATACTTTTATTTGATTGTTGTCATCAATCTGATTGAATAAACACAATTGTTTTTTTAAAAAAAATCATTTTTCGATTTGAATTTTGTTTTCGCTTTATTTGCTAGAGACTAGCAATAACCTGGTTGGGGGGTGTGTTGAGTGTTAGAAAGTGTATATTTATAAAGGAGAAAATCGTCATTTTACACTTTAAGTTTCACTAACATTGCTACTTTTATGTATTTACGTCTTTTGTTATTTAATTATGTGTGTTTTGTTATAATTAAGTATTTTATGTATTTTAGGGGCATCATGATCGTTTCACAATAAATGAGTGATCAGACAGCAAAACGAACATCACTTTTGAACTCAAGATGGTCGAAAACCTTAGGAGAAGTATAAAAGGAAAAATAGCACTGTTCACATATATGGTACTGTTCATGTTACTGTTCACACGACACTGTTCATATATACGGTCCGATGACATGGCATTGACCGATGACGTGACATCGACCGGTGACGTGGCAGCATTTGATTGGGCGAATGATGTAGCATTAACTGCTTATGTGGCATTGACTGATGAGTTGACATTGATTGACGATGTGTCACAATCTTATTGGACTAAAATTCTTATGTACTGTTGATCGGTGACGTGGCAGCATTTCAGTGGACCAAAATTATGCGTATGGTACATGCACACACATGGGATTATTTATTGTGCAAATCGCGTTTCCGTGCAAACCGTGGTCAAACCACGTACTGTTCAAACCGCGTACTGTTAACTGATGACGTGGCGCAATCCTGAGCGTCCGAACTGTTTTTAATCCGATGGCTATAATTCACTCAATGTATCTATAAAAAAGGGACTCTCCCCCCTAATTTGATATCCTTTAATCCATTTTTTAGGTTAGTTTTCTGTAATTTCTTCTCCATCTTGTATTTTCTACGTATTTTAATAAATTCCCATTTTACCCCTAATTCAAAAATGAGTAGCTAATTTTCTTTTAAGCTTGGGTTGAAGGTGAAGTATCAACATGTTCCATGAGCTTAATTTGGTAAATTTATTTTCTCTTCCCCTCTAATATTTGTGGATGTTTTGACTTGTCGTCAATAAATAGTAATAATCTTGTCTAGATACCGCCCTGGTTAAACCGGCACCCTAGTACAATGTTATTATTATTTGGCAGGATAAGCCCTTAGCACCATATTTATTTGAGCGTGGTTCATGAGGTGTGGAAACCCCGTTCATGATTTAATTGGTATTAATAAAGAATATTTAGCCCATGGAGCATGTTGATGCAGATCCAGATACCCAAGTGCTTTATTTCAATAAATCATGTTTCAATTTATTCCTGCAATTTTAATTTAAATTCTAACATTGTTTAATTTACCTTCAGCACAAATCAAACTACCCACTTACAAAATTAATTCTACACATAATTAAAATCCACTTCCTCGTGGGATCGACATTCGTCACCATTAATCTATTCTACAATAGATTCGTGTGCTTGCGAGTTCAATAAAATTTGTACAACAATAATCAATTAATCATCTTTAATTTAAGTGTTTCTTTATTTTTCTCTATTTTAAACTCTAAGCCCAGGCCCGATCTAGTGGTCTTTAAGCCCAAGCCCTGCTTGTCTAAGTATGGAGGGGCTTTTGGAGGGTTTGGGCCTACTATCAATAACTTTGGACCCTTAAATTGCTATTCCTAGTTGCCTATAGGCCTAATAAATTTTGGTAAAACAATAGGTAAGAAGTTAGTCCCATTATAGAGAATTAATCTATTGCGCGATACAACTTTTGATCACATGACGCATAGATTTATTTGGAATTATTTGCACGAGTAAATTTTCCATATTTTATGCTTTAATTATAGTTTCTAAGCTTGCTATTTATTTATTTTGTAGTTGTTCAATCTTTATCTGCTCCAAGTTATGATGCATCTCACATCCTTTTTATAAATGGTGACAATTTTAAGGAATAGAAGGAGAAAATTCTCCTTACATTAGGGTACATAGACCTCAACTTAGCACTTTGTGTGTGGATGAACCACCAGTGCCTGCGAAATTTAGTACCTAACGAAAGAAAGCATTATATGATTGTTGAGAGTGGTCCAACCAATTAAGCATGATGCTTATCAAGGCTTATATTGGGAAAAGCATTCGTGGGTCTATTCTTGATTGTGCTAATGTGAAAATTATCTCAATGCCATTGTGTGATAGGTTTAGACATCTAACAAGGCATTAGTAAGCACCTTAATAAGCAAATTGTCATCCATGAAGTTCAAAGGCACTAGAGCCATGTGTGAGCACATTATGAAAATGAGGGATATAGTTGCTCAACTTTAGTCGTTGGAAATTGACATTTTTTAGTCTTTTCTGGTCAACTTTATCCTCAATCCACTCCTATTTGAATATGGACCTTTTGACTTTGTCCATACAATGACTTATGGAAAGAAAAATAACAAGAAGAGGAAAGGAAAAGGAAAGGCTTCTCAATAAGGATGATGTTAAGTACTTCTTTTTTTTTGTAAGAAGAAAGGATAAATGAAAAAGGCTTGCCCTAAATATAAGGCTTGGCTTGAAAAGAAAGGTAATCTTATATCGCTAGTGTGTTACGAATCTAATAAGGTTCAAGTTTCTCTAAACACTTGGTTGAATTTGGTTTTATAGTCCATGTTGCCTATACCATGCAGAGCTTCTTAAAGGAAACCAATGGACAATGAATTGCATTCTATTCAAGGTGGAAGCTTTAGGGACCTATAGACTTGTCCTTAATTCTGGCTTTGTCTTAGACCTTGATAAAACCTTTTATATTCCATCATTTTCTAAAAACCTTATTTCAGTCATAAGACTTTTACCTCTTTGTTTTAGTTTTAATTTTAATTTCATTGGGACATCTTTTCATTTGTTTAAAGACTTTGATATTATTGGTGATAGAATTTTAGATAATTGTTTGTTTAAACTTTGTTTGAACCCTAATTTTTATTATAACCTTATGACTCTGCATTGTAATATTGGTAGAAAGAGAGGTATTTTAAATGAAAAATCCTCTATGTTATGGCGGAGGAAATACTTCACCTTGTTTATTGACGATTATTAACATTATATGTATCTCTACTTTCTTTATGATAAAGGGGAAGCACTAGATGCTTTTAAAGTCTATAACATAGGAGTGAGAAACAGTTAGGAAAACAAATTAAAATTGTTAGATCAAATAGCATTGGAGAATATTATGGTCAGTACATGGAATCAGGGCAAAATCTAAGTCCATTTGCTAGGTTTATAGAGGAAGAAGGTATTATTGCTCAATACACAATGCCAGGCTTGCCATATCAAAATGGTAGCAGAAAGACGAAATCAAACATTAATGGGCATGTAGAGCACATGGGACTCAGTTTTGTTTTGTAATTTTATGTAATTGAGATACCATATTTTATGTACTAGTTTATTCAATTGATTCCAAATTTTAAATTATCGAATTGTCACCTCATATGGTTTGTATACGTAAGGTTTAGAAAATGACAATATGTATAGGTATTTGAATAAAATAAAATAAAAGAGAACGTAGAATGAGCATTTGAAAGCTTATTCATATAGTATATGCCACATCAAGTACTCACTCTAGAACAAGACTACCATGTAATGTGTGGAAGGCAATACTTATTTCTGAAGGACATGGCACTATGATTCATGGTTTTCAATTTTCAGTTTGAGTATAAAGTTAAAACATTTAGAGAGAATTAAAGATTATGAGTTTGTCATTAGATAGACCAAGTGGGAGAATGTAGGACATGTTTTTGTGTCCTTAAGTGGCCCATCTAACAGAATTAATAATTATGTTTTAGTGAAATTAAACTTCTTATCCTTATGTATAATTGTTACCGTTATTATATTTATTAAATTTCAAAATTTAATACATGAGCAATTTAAAGAGGAGTTATATAACTTCCATATCTCCTAATATTTCTCTAGATATTACGGTGGTTAACTAAAATTAAAGGATTATAGCTCTTCTCTTTCCCTTATATTTATACTCTTCTTGATGGGGGGAAGATGAGATCTTTTTTTAATTTTTAGAAAAATTAAAATTAGGGTGCCTAGTCTAACAACTTAAACCTATGTATTTCATTTATTCATGAGAATAGTGGTGTTGGATAGATTGGAAAAATTCTAGTGTAGTTATAAAACACAATTTGGTGTCCAAGGGAATCTAATGGCTATGGCTGGAGGTAAGTTCCTGAGCTTCCGCCTTTATTTTGATGAAATCAAAATATTCCATCATTAAATACTATAAAACGAAAAGTACAGGTTAATGAGATAAATGAATGTGTCAAATATCATTACTTTTGCAAATATGACTTCATTGGTTGTTTGTAGAGGTAGACCAATTAGTTGGCTATATTATCATAAAAAAATACTACTTACGAAAATCTACAAAACTGTCACCACTCATATACCACAAAATTATCTCATAATATTAAAAATGTATTTCCTATTTGTTTATGTTCCCTTCTCTCTCCCTCCTTTTTTTTCATGACTTTAATCGATGAACAATCAACAAAAGCTAAATATCAGTGGTCACTCCACTGCCTAGCCACTTTTACTTCACTTATAGAGTCATTTTTTTAAAAGTAATTTTTCTAATGAAGGTAAGAAACTTGTATTTTATTATTAAACTATAAAACTTTATTGATTATTACTTATCTTATTATTATCTTTTAAAACTTTCATATTTGGTTAAGTTTTGGTTTGGACGGAGGATTAGAGATTGAAGCACATGTAATTCACATTAATTATTTGGGAAATTTATAAGGATAACCTTAAAACTTTATTTTTTTTCAAATATAACTTCTTTAACTTATTTTTTTTATCATTGTTTTTATCATAACTAGCCAAAGAAAAATATTTTGGACCAAATCACCGTCCTCATTTGCCTAAATGAAACTTCTAGCAAACCAAAACAAGTTTTTCTCTCTTGAGTCATCAACGGCAATGGTGAGAGTGATGAAAGACAGTGGCTAATGACAACAAAGATGACGACAAACTCGAATCCACTCGAATTTCATTAATAAGCAAATGAAATATAACAATTTAGTTGTGCAATTCCTAACAAACACATGGCAAAATCCAAAACAGCACAACATAATCCATATAGACTCAGGAAGGAATTGGCTATGATAAAGATAGATTATGGCAATCATTTTTCCAGGTGTATCATGAGTATGTGCAAATTAGATTCAGTTGTAAAAGCCATTCAGAAAAATTTAACAAAATGGCAGCTACAACCATTTAAAGGAGAGACATATTTGGCCATCTGATGGAGTTACGGAGCTTTTTGTTCAGTGGCGTAATTTTGCATAATGTGTTGCTTCGACAAGTAGCCTATGAAAAATGCAATAATAGGGATCAATTTTGGTTTCAAATTGGTGAGTATTTAATATGCTTATTAGTTAGAGAGTGGTGTTTAGTTCAGGACTTTCCTATGCCCAAGATGCATTACCTAAAAATCAAAATACAAAATATAGGTTAATTAATATTTTGATAGTATGCTATCCAACATGAATTTTGTTGAATTTGACTCAAGATTTGAGGACTTGGACTTCATGGCTATGGACGACACTGATGCACTAAAGATCATACTGTATTATTTTACAGACAGAGTACTAAATGGAAGAAAAGATCATTGTCAAATCAATTTCTTATTAGTTGATAAAGTAGTTGATTTAGATCACTTTTGAAATCATTTGTGGGTTTGTTTGTCTTGGAAAATAATATATGACACTCTTAATAATGCATTGAATGGCAAAAATGAGAAATTTAAGAAAGCTCACTTGGAAAACCCTAAGCATAAAATAAAAAATTACAATATTTACGGCTTTGCTTGTAGTAGGCTTAGGTTTTTGGAGTGATCAAAAGGCTGGCATCAGAGTGGATCATGAAACTAAAAAGAAGAGTCCTCATATTGTGTAGTAAAATCTAATTTCTTTTTCTAAAATAACCTTTGCTGACGTGTATTTAGTTTTCAATCATTATATTTGTCTTGTAAGTAATATATATGTATATATGTATGCACAGAACCACTTTTTATATTACTAAATATTAGAAAATATTAGATGATAACACTAACCTAAAATTAGTACTTCTTTAATTATGGCAGAGGAACCTTTTACAAAAAATATTGGAAGACTATGGAAAATTGCATGCTATATATTCCAATTTGGGTCCATAACGTAGGTATCATTCAGTCCATTGTAACATAATTTAAAATATAATCAGAACTCAATAGTTTTACTAATTATTGCTCATTTTCAATGTTACTTTGTGGAACATTAACCTTTTTTCAATGCACCAACCATTATAGAGAAAACAGAGGAGTATCAGGACACCACAAGCCTATAAAAAAAGTAGTAGAATCCTATTGAGGATGAGCTTATTATAGATGACCATCAGAAACACATATATGATTCTGATGACACACAAGATACTCTCTAATTTAAAAGATTAATTCCTTTCCTTATATATAAATCATTTCTAATGCTCACTCTTTATATTTTTGTTTCATGGTAATGATCGAGGACAAAGTTCTGTTATGATTATGTCATTCAATAAATAAAAAAGATTGATCGTTTCATTTCTGAACTGAAGTCGACAGTAGATAAGAGAATGGATGACAACATATTTGCTATTGAGGTAGATACTATAAGAAAACTGTCAATAGATGACAACCACTTTATGATAAAAGCTATTCTATCATGTAAATATGATGTAGTCGTGATACAAATTTATTCTATCAAAAAGTTTTTTTTATAGAAATTTAATATTAACCATGTTTAACCAATTTTGGAATTAATATTTTATTAAAAAATAATCAAAATTTCACGTTTTAAAGGGTCAAATAATTTAAAAAGAAAACCAAAGGTGCATTCAAACCAAAACTTAACAAAACTTCACAAAAATTGAAAATTTTCTTAGGTACCCAAACCCATCAAATAACACTCAAAAGTTTTCTCAATACCCAAACTCATCACACAACACTCACCAGTAATGCACTAGTACACTCAGTTGTCGCTAACCTCACTCTCTCAAACTGTTCTCTGATGAAATAAAGAACAGATGCTACAAAAACAACATACCGTTGTCATATTTGAAGCTGTTGCTTGAAGAATGAGATTTGTGTGATTGGTAAAGTGAACTTCTAGCTGCTGCTGCCTCTCAATTTATAGCATCTTCAAAACCTAAGTGTGATTTAGAGTTGGTAATTTTTTTATTTGGAATTGAATTTTGTGCGATCTCAAACTTCTCTATTTATTTTCATTTTCTCTTCAAATCCTTTAGTGTATGATTTCTAGTAGTTTTGGGCTTTAAATTGAGCATTTTTTTAAAAATAAAATTAGGAATAATTTATTTCCAGTAATTTATTTTTTTACTCTGCTTCTAGTTTGCTTATAGATTGCATGAATTAAGAATAATTGATATCATAATTTATTTTTATAAGTATATATCGTGATTCCTTCACTTTTTAGTTTACAAACAATAACACTAGATTTTTTTTTCATGTCTTGTTTTGTATGTCATATATCGCACATGAGCGAAAAGAAGATGGACTAAAGCATGTTTTTGGATAGACGTTGAGGTAAAAGGTGACTGTTGAAACAAATATATGGTGTTGTTTTTTGCTTTTAGCTTGATTTCTCTTTTCATATATTATTAGTTTGTTTGTAGCTCTGAACTTCTTTACTCTAGGTGATGTATTTAGAGGGCAAATCTTTTGATGCAGTTGAAATGTTTGATGAATTGATTGTGAGAGGTTTAAGCAAGTGTTTGATGAATTGATTGTGTTTGTGAAAATGTTATATGTTAGTGAATGGTTATTTGAATTTTTAAGTAGTGATTGTGGTGGTGACATTACTAGTACTAGCAGTGATGGCTAAAATGAGAGTGAGTGAGAGAATAATAAAGAAGAAATAATTAGGAGGCAGAGGCATGCTGTACGAGTTTGGCGAAGATTTAATTTTAAAAGAATTAAGAGTGAGAGATGCTAGGTGTTGTGCAAATTTTATTGAACTCGCAAGCGCACGAATCTATTGTAGAATAGATCAATGGTGACGAGTGTCGATCCCACGAGGAGGTGGATTTTAATTATGTGTAGAATTAATTTTCTTAATTGGGTGGATGAATTTATGGTGAAAGAAATTTAAAATATGCTAGAATTTAAATTAAAATGGCAAGAGTAAATTGAAATGGAAACTATTATACTTGAAGCACTTGGGTATCTGGATCTGCATCAACATGCTGCATGGGCTAAATATTTCTTATTAATGCCAATTAAATCATGAGGGGGGATTCCACACCTCATGAACAATATTACTATTTGATTACTGCGGTTTGCCAATATTATTGACTATTTGTAATGTATATGAGCGATCTTTATGCGATAGTATATGAACAATGTTTCCTTTATGCTCCTGGGTTTTCGGTCACCGAGTTCGATTATGACGTCCGTTTTGACTGTAAACGATTTCTAAAATACATAAAAATACCTAAAAACAAAATACATATCTAATTAAATAATAAATATCATAATAATAATAAATAAAAATATATAAAAGCATTACGAGTGAAATATAAAATAATTTCTCATTTTAATACACACTTTCGTGAAATTGCTGGTCCTGTAGTAATAGAAGAAAGTACAAATTTTAAATTTTTTTTAAATATCACTTTCGTCCATTTAACATTTATTAGATGTGATGATAAAATAAAAAATGATATATAGTGACACTCTAATTATCTCAAATTGAAAATCTGATATGGTGAATTAGTAAAATAAAAGAATGACATGTCAAATATCAAAAATATTGATCTAGAAATAATCGAAGAAATTAAACCAATCAATTTTATTCACAGATTAATGTGAATTGAAAATAATATAGAAATATCACCACAAAAAGAGAAGAAAGTAAGAAAGAATTGCCCATAGAAGTAAACTATTTCTTTGTTATATTTTTTTTTTTTTTTTAAATATTTTCTGAATCTCTTAATCCCGTATAAATAGCTTTTACTTATACTTTTTCTTTAATTTTTTTTATTTTTTTTTTTTTTTTATTTTTAGCTATTTGAAATGGTTAAAAAAAAAAAAAAATGGAAAATAAAATCCTGTTTGAGAAAAATAAATATTTTTTTCTTTTTTTTTTTTGGAAAGTATTTTTTCTTATTAATGATATCTTTCTATTTTTTTTTTTTTTTTTGAATAACAAATATGGTGTAACATCACTCAAGACCAAAGATAATACAAATACTAAAATTCGAAAGTCATCATATCATCCAATATAAAAAACTCACACAAAATTACCAATTTTTTTTTGTTTTTAACGAAATTCTACCCCCCAACCTATTCTAAACATAAAAAGAAAACATACATGCAGAAAAATTAAAGAAAAATGTCTGAAATTTTTTTTTTAAAAGAAGATGTATTTCTAAAGTCACTACACTCCATAGTCAGCCATCTTCGACTTAAAAAACTTGAAAACATATATTTATAAATGAGAAGTCAAAAAGAAAAGTTAGGAAAAACACAAAAAAAAAACTTTTTGTTTTTTGTTTTTTTTTACTTAAGAGGATGCGTTTCTAGAGTAACTACACTCCATATTCAGCCATCTTCTACTCAAAATGGTCAGTTCTACGACAAAAAATTAGTAAAAACTTAGCCAACATTCCACAATTGTCAACTATTCCCTCCCCCCAACCAGAACGAAACATTGTCCTCAATGTTTGAAAGGAGAGAAGTAGAGTTTAGAAGACATCACCTGGGTAGTGCAACACAGAAGGAAATATTTACAAGCGAAAAGTTAAATCTAATTTGTACTTCTTACTGCGGCTACTGTTACCATCATTATTTGAACACTCCAACACAATAGTCATGGGATCTGTCTCTGATTGATAAGCTTATAACAGATCAAGTAGCTCATTAGCAGTATGTGCACAAATAAAGACTTTTTTTACTGAGGAAGGAATGAAATAATTTTTTATTGCATGGTTAAGAAATGCGATAAAGCCATCATAAAATTTATTGACATTTAACAAACCGATGGGTTTCTGGTGGATGTTCAGATGGGCCCAAGATGCTAATGTGATTAGTGCCTCTAGAGTTGCAAGATCTCCTGGAAGAAAAATAAAAGCATCGGCATGATTTAACATTTCAGTTATTCTTTCTTGCATACAGGGCGACTAACTCTTCTCCGGTTGATGAGTTGAGACAAAGCATTGAGGTTTTAGGATTGTTGGGATGATGCCTAACACTTAGCTCCTCGACATAAGCGACTTACGAGACCATTTTGGATAACCCTCGGTCACCTATTCCATACACCAAGTGCAGTTTTCTCTCTGCTATTCTTCGACCAAGATCTATGGCTACCTCAACGAACTCTTTATGTTTGCCATAATTAAACCCAGAGAGCACACAAATGTTCTTGAATTGTTTGCTGGGATTAGCTGCCATTAGGACACTGCTCAAAAATAATCTGTGAGTGCAAAACAAAAATAATCTGTGAGTGCACAACAAAAATCATATTTAAAGACCTTGGTGACAACGGGTTACAGTTATGTATGAGGCATTATGTCAGTGTCAATTAACGCGTAAGGCACATGGCTCGAGAGTAAAAAAGAAAACAGTAAAAAGGAAAAAGCAAACAATGATAACAAAAAAAAAATTATTACAGGCAATAATGCGAATGGTAAAACAACAGTGAAATAAAACAACAATAAGGATATTCACAGGTAGTTGCGACTGTGGCTCACATCTTCCTCTGGTTTTACGTCCAGAAACGGCTTGAATGCCCTCTATGGGTCGAGGATAAGCTTCCCATCCAGTTTTCTTACAAACCGGCAAACATGTCGTTTATAATCAGATTCCCGAGACTGTATCGTGGACGTTCTTTCTAGAATAATGGTCATAATTGGAGAATCGCTCTTTGTATGTATCAACTTAGATGCGTTTCAAGAGATAAAAGGATATTATCCAATGACTCTTTATTCAAGTCATCCCTAATGAATTTAATCTTATCTTCCCTGTTATCAGACACCATTCCTAAAGAACATAGTTTTTTATTGCATATCATTTTGGCATACTTATGACAAGCAACAGAAAGTCTTCGAACTCGTCGTTTTCTCGCATAATTTCCTTTACCACAACCAAGCATGTATGCAATAAATTTAGGAGGTAACTCACCTGCCAAGCGTACTTTGGCCTCGATTAACCAGCGGATGTCAGCAGGTATGTCATTCTTCATAAGCAATCACATGCGTTCGGATCGGGCTTTATAGATTGAAAGGAGGGCATTCTGAGGAAGCGAAAGGAATCGTTTGTGAAGCTTTGCTAAAATCTCGTCTCTCTCCATGCCTTCGTCTCAGAATATCAGTTATTATAGGAAACTGAAGTAACCGACTTGATTGTCACGAATCTGGTTATCCGCTATTTACTTCTTACTTAAACACACAAAGCAAACTAAAACACACAAACAGAGAAACAAATTAAAACACACAAAGCAAATTAAAATCGTCCTCTTATCGAATTACCTCAAGCTCCAATTGCATATCATAAATACCATCCTCTATTTCTGTGAGTTGTCTTTCTAGATCTTTAACGTGGAATACTAACTCTGGCGGTTGTAGATCCCAGATAGGATGTAATTTACAAAATCGTATCTACTTTCTGAGATGAGTTTGGATACGTTGAAGTGTTCTAAGCATGTACAAGAGGTACTGTCTCATGATTAAAATGATAAGAGAAAACTATAATTGTTAAACAAACACATTTAAACAAAAATAATTTCAATCAGCAAAAGAATAATAAAAAGAAAAAAATAAATAAATCAAATCAAATCAGCGAAAAGAAAAAAAAAATCTCAATTCAAACTTGGTGGGTCACTCAGATTTATTTCGCTATCTTTTCCATGTGGTTGGTACTCTAGATATGGCTTTAATCTTTTACCATTAACTTTAAAAGTGACACCGTTCTTTGGATCCTTAATTTCAATTGCGCCATGTGGAAAAATAGTGTGAACAATAAATGGGCCAGACCATCGAGAACGTAACTTACCTGGGAATGGGTGCAAGCGAGAATTGAATAAAAGCACTTTCTGACCTGGAGTGAAATATTTTCTCATAATTTGCTTGTCGTGAAAGACTTTCATTCGTTGTTTGTAAATCTTGGCATTTTCATACGCATCATTGCGAATTTCTTCAAGTTCTGCCAGCTATAATTGTCTTTTTGAGCCAGATTGCTGAGCATGATGCTCGAGTTTTGGTGGTAATTTTGATGATGGGCTGAGTTTCTTTTCTGATGGCACTAGTTGTTCAACTCTTGACTTCCATTTATTTGTGTCCATGGATGGTGCTGAGTCAAGTAGGGTATTGACTTCATCGATTGATTTGTCAATATCAAAATCCAAACCAAAGTGAGTTAAACATGTTTGAAAAGGGTCATCACTAAGGTTTGAAAGACAATTATTATCAACTAATGTTTCTATTAAATCCACATCAACAATTTCATCATTTGCATTGTGATGTTGTTTGGCAATGTTGAAGATATTGAGTTCCATGGTCATATTGCCAAATGACAACTGCATATTTCCAGTCCTGCATTGAATGTAAGCATCAGCAGTTGCCAAGAAAGGTCGGCTTAGGATAATGGGGATGTGCTTCCTTGAATCCTGCACTGGTTGAGTGTCAATTAAAATAAAACCAACAGGAAAATAAAACTTGTCTACCTGAATAAGCACGTCCTCCATAATACCACGAGGTATTTTTGTGGACCGATCTGCAAGCTGTAACACCACTGGAGTTGGGTGTAATTCGCCCAGTCCAAGTTTCACAAATACAGAGTAAGGTAATAGATTTACACTAGCTCGTAAACCAACAAAGCATTCTCAATTGTGTGGTTCCCTATACTACATGAGATAGTGGGGGAGCCTGGATTTTTATATTTTAGAGGCATCTTATGTTGGAGTATAGAACTAACATTTTCTGTTAAAAATGCATTTTTCTGAACATGAATATTTCGCTTTTTAGTGCAAAGATCTTTAAGAAACTTGGCATAAGATGCCTTTATCGCATCAAGATGGCACTTGTTTTACCTATTTGAAGATTTCAAAAATCTCACATGTGGATTTTCCTTTTTTCCCTTTAGTTAGCCTCTGAGGAAATGGAGCTTTAGGAACGTACTCTCGTGGGTTGGTTTCTTCTTTCTCCTCTGGTGATGGGTCCTCAGTATTCACAGGTACAATCTGAGTTGATTTCGTCACTGGCATCTCCACTTTGTTGTCAACTTCTTTTCCTTTTCTTAAGGTCATGACAGCTTTGACCTCTCCATGTATTCTTGTGAACTGGTGGTGCTTGCTTGCTTTAGGATTAAACCTTTGGTTGACTTGGGAATTTGCCTTTCTCAACGGTCATTGTTAATGTTTGAACCGAAGAAGCAAGTTGTCCCACCATTTTCTCGAGGTTTGAAATTGATTGGGCTTGTGAGTTGAAGCCCGCCCTCATCTCATTTCGCAGTTCATCAATGGTGCGATTCTGCTGCTCGATTCTGGAATGAGTAGAATTCTTGAAATTCTGGAATGTATCCTCCCATGGTCTGGGTTGAGAGTGGTTTGGGTTTTGATTGTATGGTCTAAATGGTGGCTGAGAGGCTTGAGAATTTTGAGGAATTGGTTGCATTAGAGGAATTGGTGGAGGTAGAGCTGTTGGTTCATTTTGTTGGAATCCTTGAGACCATGAAAAATTGGGGTGGTCTCTCCATCCAGGGTTATATGTGTTGGAGTAAGGGTTGTAGTTTGATGGTTTTCTCATGACTCCTATGGCATTGGCTTGATCTGAATATGAGTCATGGTCATGTGGTTCTGTTGCTTGAGCAGTCGTCAATGATGTTATTTGTCGAGAAAGACCTTCGATTATTGCTTTGACTTCTTTAATTTCTGAGCTTGACTCACCAATGTGAACCTCATTTACTCCTTTAATTCTCCTGGTGTTTTTGAGTGATCGACTCCGTTGTTGGGAATTATCCGATTGACAAGAAGAATTCTCCAACTCAGCGCTTTTGACATTAGCTCTCCATTGGTTGTTGCCATTAGCCATTCTTGAACATGTGGCAATAATCCCTCCAAAAAGTATTGGCATTGGTGCCATCTCTCTCGTGATGATATGGACACTTCAAGAAGTTCAATCGCATTGGCGTATTCTCAAAAATTGCTCGCCGCTCTTTTGGAATCAAATTTCGAAAATGTTGTTTAAAATTTAGTTACCATTTGTTCCCATGATGTAATGCTATTAGCAGGCAATGTATTGAACCATGAACGAGCTCTATCTTTTAAAGAAAATGGGAATAATCTTAGTTTAACATCATCAACTGAAAATTTCTCGTATTTAAAAGTTTGACAAATAGCATGAAAATCATTCAGATGATTATATGGGTCCTCATTTTCTAGGCCATAGAATGTTGGGAGACAATTTAGCACACTAGGTTTTAATTCAAAACTCCTAGCAGCTACATTTGGGTATCTGATGCATGATGTGCTCAAATTAGCTAAAGGACTGAAATAATCTTTAAATGGTCTCTCATGTGGTTCTGGTTGTTGGTTTTGTAAATCCATGCCAAATTTCTTTTTAAATGCAGTGTGTTTGTGTGTGCGAAGTGTTTTTTCTAATTCAAGGTCTAAAGGCCCAAGATTAGGTGATAATGACCTTCGACCATGCATGCAAAGAATAAAATAAATAAAAGCAAAACAAATAAAAATAAAGAAGAAGGAGAAATTACGATACTAACCTTGCCACGTTGTTACAACTTTACTATGAAAACACACTTAATTGCTATAAGAAAAAGAAATTACGTGAAACAAATATTAACTAAAATTAAAATAAATTACAAAGAAAGATAACAAGATAAACAAAATTAAATTACAAAGAAAAATGATAGGAAAATTAAATTACACACATTTAAAGAAGAAAAGAAAATGAAATTCTAACCTTAAATTTTTTTTTCTTTTTTTTTTTAAATGAGAAAAGGAGAAACAAATTACAAGAAAACAACTAAAAAATAAATAAATATTAAAAAAAAAACTAATTCTACGAATTAAAATACTTACCTCCCACAATGCTTGGAAAACTTGTTGTGCAAATTTTATTATTGAACTCATGGCGAATCTATTGTAGAATAGATCAATGGTGACGAGTGTCGATCCCACGAGAAGGTGGATTTTAATTATGTGTAGAATTAATTTTCTTAATTGGGTGGATGAATTTATGGTGAAAGAAATTTAAAATATGCTAGAATTTAAATTAAAATGGCAAGAGTAAATTGAAATGGAAACTATTATACTTGAAGTACTTGGGTATCTGGATCTGCATCAACATGCTGCATGGGCTAAATATTTCTTATTAATGCCAATTAAATCATGAAGGGGGATTCCACACCTCATGAACCACGCTCAAATAAATATGGTGCTAAGGGCTTATCGTGCCAAATAATAATAACTTTGCACAGTAACACTATTTGTACAGTACCATGAACAGTACCGTATATGTGAACAATGACATTTTTGCTTTTATGCTCCTCCTAAGGTTTTCGACTGTCCTGAGTTCAATTGTGACGTCCGTTTTGCTGTCTGATCACTCGTTCATTGTGAAACGATCGTGATGCCCCTAAAATACATAAAATACCTAATTATAATGAAACACACATAATTAAATAACAAAATATTTAAATAAATAAAAGTAGCAATGTTAGCGAGACTTGAAGTGTAAAATGACGATTTTCTCCTTTATAAATATACAATTTCTAACACTCAACACTAGGTTTAATTGAGAGAGCTTAGAAAGTTGAAAATATGGTTTTGATTTAAAAGAATAAAAAGAGATAAAGGTGGTTGGTCTGCTGCAAAGAGCTTTGTCAAGAATTTTCTCAAAGGAAAGATGATGGATTCACATTGGTTACATGTCCTGTAAAGTCCTACATTTCTATCTAATATTTATCTTTCTTAAAAATGAGCATATATAATGAAATTAAACTATCAGAATGAGAGAGAGTTGACTTTGATTGATGAATGTTGAATATTAAAGTAAATGGTGATAATTTAATTAAAGTTATTCAAATAACAAACTTTAAAAATGGTTGCATTTTTTACCCAGCTAGTTTGTATCATTGCACGAAGTCATAGTTAAAAAATGGAGAGGCAGCAACAATAATCTGAAGGGAAGAATAAAATATTAGCCCTTCACTGCTAAGAAAATAATTCAATGTTGATATTACCGTCGCCAGGTTTTGACACTTGTTGCTACATGTGTCGATGTGCAAGTGTACACAACAAATAATATAATGATGAGTATCTAGATTGTCTCCACTAGGATTGATGTTATAAGACTTGCTACAACAATCTTAATGGTGCAATTTCAGTCTAATTAAAATAAAATAATGGATGAAATTAATGACCTAGCAAAATAAAAAATGCAATAAACAGAATGCAATAAGAAAAAATCTCAAGTCAAATATAAAGATATAATCAATGAAAAAGGAGTAGTTAAGTACTTTTAATAATATTGACTTTTTGTTTTAATTACGGTACTGTGGCTACATCATCTACTACAGCACTGGATAGAATCTCTCATGTATCCTCAGCTGTCGCACGCTGGATATCTTACATTTATATGCAATCTAATAGTGACTAGTTTTTATGTTAATATTAGATATAACATTATGCACTTTAGATTCTAATTGCCATACAAGATGTATCCTTATTTCTAGTTTTTCACTAATCTTAGATCAAGTATGACTTTATTAAAATCGAGATTAACTTGACTTGGGAAACTCAATTTAAAACCATGTATTATCTTGATTTGTTTATTAAGTCAGACCTTTTTTATGCTTCTTCTTAGTTAATATCCACTAAATGGGTGGTTAACCGAAAAAGAGATTTACAATTAGTAAAATCAAGAGAAAATGCTACAGCAGATTTTGAGCAACACACATATATAAGTCAAATAACCATTAAGATTGTTTAACAGCCAACTATATCAAAGTTCAATTCATGATATGCGATAAAACAGTAACAAAATTTGCTCTTCTTTTTATAGCAAACGTACTTTTACCAAAACCAGGCATGTAGGAAACAAATGGATTAGAAAACTCACCTGCAAGTCGAACTTTTGCTTTAATTAACCAGCGAATATCAGCAGGAATCCATTAATCATTAACAAGCCCAATCGTTCACAATAAGTTTTGTAAATCTTCTTGAGAGCATTTTCAGGCAGAGAAGGAAAACGCTGATGCAATTTATGTTATATTTCTTACATACTTGACTTTGGGGTTCAGTTATTGTGGGAAACTTAGAATACCGACTTTAAAAGTCACGGAGTACCGTTATCCGCCATTTATACAGGAAAATGAATAAAAACTAAATGAATCAAACCTACAAAATTAAATCAAAAGTGAAGAAAAGTAACAAAATAAGAAAAACACACAAGGAAAATAACTCACCTTCGTCCTTTTATTGAATTTACATCCAGCTCCAATTGTAGTTTATAAATACCACCCTCTACTTCTGTGAGTTGTCTTTCTAGATCTTTAACGTGAGATACTAATTCTGGTGGTTGTAGATCCCAAATAAGAGGTGATTTACAAAATCGGAATAATTTCCTCAGGTGAAATTTTACATGTAAAAGTTCTTTAAGATGATGGAAAAGAAAACTTCTCATGGAGGTACTCATGACAAATACAAAAATTGGTGAGATAAAACACAATTGTCAAACAACACAATTAAAAACAATGCAATGCACTCAATTCAAGACATAGGGAAAAGAAAAAAAATCAAACAACTCAAACGATAAAGTAATAAGAAAGAAAATCTCAAAAAATTAAAACAAAAAGGCTTAATTGAGATTTGGTGGGTCACTTAAATTAATTTCGGTGTCTGCTTCACGTGGTTGGTATTCCAGACATGATTTCAATCTTTGACCATTAACTTTAAATTTGACACCATCCTTTAGATTCTTAATTTCTACGGCTCTATATTGATATACATTTTTTACAACAAACGGACCATTTCACTTTGATTTCAACTTCCCTGGAAATAAATGAAGACGAGAATTATAAAGTAAGGCTTTTTAACCGATTTCAAATGTTTTTCGAAAAATTCTTTTGTCATGAAAAAATTTGGTTCTTGCCTTAATAATTCTAGAATTCTCATATGCATCACTCCTTAATTCCTCAAGTTCATTCAATTGCAATTTACGCACATTACCAGCATCATTAAGATTTGAATTAAAAGCTTTAATGGCCCAAAATGACTTATGTTTAAGTTCAACTGGTAAGTGGCAAGATTTTCCATAAATAAGCTGATAGGGTCACATTCCTAAAAAAGTTTTAAAAGTAGTACAATATGCCCAAAGTGCATCAGTTAGTCGAAGTGACTAATCTTTACGGTTTAGATTAACTGTTTTTTCTAAAATTTGTTTTATCTCTCTATTTGCTAATCCAACTTGACCACTTGTTTGAGGGTAATAAGGGGTAGCAACTATTAGGCTTGGCAAAATTCCGGTCCGGTCTGGGTTTTAGTGTTACTCGAGACCGGACCGGATGTGTAAAATATAAGACCGGACCCAGGTTAAAACCCGATTTTTTCGGGTGCGGGCCGGGTTCAAACCCGGCACCTTCCGAGTCCGGGTTTCTGGCCGGGCTTAGAAACCCGCATGTAAGCAAATTGGTTGGCATTTGGCAATTTCGCTGCAAATTGCTCCTGGTGCCCAACTAAACCTTTTATTATTATCAACTATTAACTAAACAACTAAAACACAAATAAATATAATAAATAAAAATTACAACAATGCAAATACAATAATCAATTCATCTAATAATAAATAACAATGCAAATACACAAATAAATATAATAAATAAAAATTACTTCAATCTATTTTCTACTACTTAAATTCATCTAGTTTTTAATCTAAACTCATTCAATTTATATCAAAAAAATTAAAATTCAACAACACAATAATCAATAAATAAATCTAAACATTAAAATAATATCTAACATATCAATTATCATAAGTTCATCATTATGATACCAAACAAAATACCAATTACCAATACAACATAAGAAAATCCTAAAATGTTCCACAACTCAAAAAATAGTTCATTAAAGAGTCAAAATATTCCCATGTAAAATAAATAAATAACAAGTTCATATCTAGTTCCAAATTAAAAAAAAAAAGGTTCATGTCATGCTACTCGATGCTTGTGGCTTATCATCGTCATCATCCGAAATTACCCTCTCCCCAGTAAAAATCTCATCTTACGGAACTCCACCTTACAACAAAAGTAACACATTAAAATTCAAAACATTTTAAGCAAATAAATACTACTAAAATATAATTCAAATAAATTTATACTGTGAGAAGTAGAAGCCCAAATCCAATTCTGAGAACACATTAAGGCTTCCAAAGTGTCAGGAAGAAGTTTACTGCGATGCGGACTCAAAAATCTGCCCCCAGCACTAAAAGCTGACTCAGAGGCAACGGTGGATACAGGAATGGCTAAGATATCCTTAGCTAACTCGGCCAAAATAGGATATTGGCTTGTCTGGAATGGAATCCAACAATTCCTCATCTAAATACCTATCCAACTCCGACTTAGTTATCTTAGCACGTTTATTTTGGCTTCGAAATGTTTCAAACTCATCTACATCCCAATACTTATTTGAATTCGAACAAAATTCAGAATGAGAAATTTTCGATCCAACATTTTGCCCACCACTCACATGCGCTGCCTTCGATTCATATTCTTTCACTAATCATAACAAAGCTTATGTGCACACTCAATATGCTAATATGATGTATCACTATATATCTTTGGGAAATAAAAATGAATTAACATCATCTTATATCTTGGGTCAAGCACAACAGCCACAACTAACATCGGATGAATGTCATTCCAATATTTATCAAATTTATCACCATTTGTATGTAGCTATAATCCTAATATAAGGTTATTAGCGTCGCCACCTGTGGTAATTGGACAATTTCGTTTCGCATATCAATGGGAAAAAATAAATTAGCGATTGTTATATTTTGTGCCCGGCCATATCGGGTTAATATGTAGCTCAAATGGTTTCAACACGTACTCGGGTATAGTTGCAAATCCCGCTCATAAATGACAAGCTCTTATCACGAGTTGCTCCGTTATGTAGTTATAGAGAAAAAACACTTTTACACATGTTCTTTACTTGAGCATGGCATAAGTAGAGTTCCAAGCCAGGTAGGGGACAATCCAATTTCAACATTTTTACAATTTAATTTTTAATTGTACCATTTGCTAACACCTTTCGAATCAAATCTTGGTGTTTGTGTCGATAACTATACATCTCTGTCTTGGTGTTTGTAATTACCCATAGCTAATTCCACCTTTCGAACTATAACAACCCAGGTTGAACTAGGCGATTTTCTCGACAACTTTACCGGCAGGAAAACCCATGTATCGATTATCGGCGGATAACCAAGTTCAATATCGCGTGGTATACATCGTATCGAGGTAAAAATCCGCGTTACCACTACCGACCAGAAATGTTACATGTCAGGCCTTATGACAATGGGGGCTTGGGCATTAGATAAGCACCTTGAATATTCAAAATTCGTTATTAAAGGCCAACGTTAAAATATTACAATTCCACGAGGAACCACGCTCCAATAAACTCATCTAGAAGGGATTAAACTCAAGAGAATTAGAACGGGGCTTGGAACATGATAAACCTAAATATTATAGACAAATACACAAAATTTAAACACAAGACTTAAAACCTGATTTATAAATTGTGATGAAAACTTAAAAGAATTAAATCTACAAATAAATTAATACTTAATATGAAGAATCCAGCCGTTAAGTCAATATGAAAATTAAGAATTTATTACAATAAATACAAAGTTTTAACAGCGGTTGTCTCGCTTGATCGGTGCAGAAGTGTTAACACTTTCGTTGGCCACCTTTTAGTATTATATCATTCTCGGGAAGCCTATATATTCCACACGAATGCAAGTGGAAGCTTCGTACATTATGACCCGTTCTTAACTCACGTATAAGAGCCATCATTTTGATCAAAGCGCATTAATACCATGGAATTTAATCTCTACTAATCCTTTTGAATTATTTTATTTCGGTTGATTTTCTTAATATTACGAGATAAAAATGGAACACTCAATGAATTAATTTTCGCATTGTCCGACATTGCATTAATCTGTTGTTACAATACCAAAGCAATTAAATTACTAAATTTCAGATTTTAGTAATATGAAAAAAAAATAACTTGTATTACTTATTTACTTATGTTAATTATTATAAAAAATCAACTCGAGCATACAATAACCAACCAAATTAGCATCCATAAATAAACTGCATAACACTAAATAATCATAATAATTTCATCATTTTTTTAACTAAGTCGGAAAAATTTTTACAAAGGCAAAATACAAAGAATAAATAAACATCATAATAGTTAAAAAAATACAAAACATAAAATTGACTTTAAAAAACAACGAACATACAGTGAACAGTGGCGATGGTGGTTGGAGAAGTTGAATCGGTGATTCGGTGATGGTGGTTAAGACAGCGGCGATGGCGATGGTGGTTGGAGAAGTTGGCAATGTGGGAGGGCTGCTCTGCCTGAAGGACTTCTTGTGTTGTCATATTTGGTGATCACGAGATGTGAAGGAGATGACCCGACGGCGTATGAGTGGAGTGGTGGCTGTTTGGCTGATGCATCCGTGACCGACGAGATGATGGTGTATTGGCGATTTGGCGTTGCTGGCCTGGCTTGCTTGCTGCTGCTTATCAGCTTATGGGCTTATGGCTTGCTACTGGCTGCTGTTTAGTGCTTATCTAAGTTATCAGCTTATAATTCCCAATCGGCCGGGAATTATCATGGAGACTGGAATCTGGATGCAGCACTGCGTGGGTACAACTTTGTCACTTTCGAATTTGGAATGCGATTTAGGTTTTGTTTTTTTGACACTTCACAGTTCACACACACTTAAGTTTTTTTTTTTTTAATTTAGAATTCGGGTCCTGTTCCGGGTTTCGGTTTTTTGATGTTGAACCCGGACCCGTACCCGGACATGTCCGGGTTTGAAATTCTCAAACCCGGATCCGCATTTTTAATACATACGGGCCGGGTTTACCCAGACCGGATTGACCGGGTCCGGTCCGGGCGAGTTTTTTTGACACCCCTAGCAACTGTATGTGTAATTCCATATTTCTTCATTAAGGACTCAAATGGCTTATTGCAAAAATATTTCCCCCCATCACTGATAATGGCTCGAGGTATTCTAAATCTGCTTAAAAGATTTTCTTTAAGAAAGCAGATCATAATTTTGTGATCATTGTGCTGACAAGGAATCGCCTTGATCCATTTTGAAAAATAATCAACAGTAACCAAAATGTATACAAATCCAAATGATGATGGAAAAGGGCCCATAAAATCAATTCCTCAACAATAAAATATTTCAATGACAAGAATATGGTTTAAAGGCATCATGTTTCGTTTTGAAATAAACCCTACCATTTGACAATTCTTACACACTTTGCAGAATGCATGTGAATCTTTGAATAATGTAGACCAATAAAATCCAGACTGCAATAATTTTGCAGCTGTCTTTTTTGAAGAAAAATGGCCACCATATGCTTCAGAATGGCAAAATTGAATGACCTTACTGACCTCGTCGTCTAGTATGCATATTCAAAAATTTTGATCAGAGCAGTATAGAGATGGCAAAAACCACTTGACCGGATCCGGACGGACCCAGATATCTGGCGGGTTTTACCCGGATCGGAAGCATAGAAAAGCGGGTTTGGGTATTGATTTTCAATACCCGGCTGTTTCCGGGCACGGGTCCGGTCACATAACCAAAATCCAGAACCCGCACCCGTGCCCGGTTTTTTATTAAGTAAAAAAAAAAGTAGAAAATATAAAACCCAAACAAATGGCCGACTTCAACCCTAAACCTAAATCGTAACACAGAATCGAGATTCGAGAACAAACACACACACTCACAAATTGGCTTCCCTACTCCCGGCCTCCTCTCCGTCTTTCCCGTCTCACTTGACCACCACGCAGCATCGATGATGTTGATCCTCCTCCCTCGCGAGCGTCGTACGCTTCCTCGCGCAAGTGAAGTCGTGGCGAAATCAAATCGGCACCTCCCTCTGTCTCCCGTCTCCACCCTGACCAGGCCCTCCCACCTCCGTCTCTTACCTTCCTCGGCCAACTCTTGTCTTTTCACTTCTCACAAAGCCAATTAGCCCATGACCCTCACGAGCTCTTGATCTTACTTGGGACTTCAACAAATTAAGATATATTATTATTTTTTTTTTTTTTTTTCAAAATAAAAAATTGAGTAATTGGCATAATTATTGTTAGGTGTTATACATATATGTGTATATATATATGCTTAATTATTTTGTTGGATGCTATGGTTGTGTGATTATTTTTAATTAATGGGAGCTGAATTTAGATTTTAGGTTGCTTTAACAGTTTAAATCAATTACTTAATATTTATAATTATGTAATTTTGTATGATATAATGATAAGTTTTTATTAATAGGAGTTGAATTTAGTGTTTAGGTTGCTTTTTAGTTAATTTGTGGACATAATATTTGTAATTATATAATTTTTATGATTAGCTTTTACTAATAGGAGTTGAATTTAGATTTAGATTGCTTTAACTTAATTTGTTGCATAGCATTCATAGGTATGTAATTTGTATGATAATTTTTTTTATTAATAAGAGCTAATTTTAGCATTTAGGTTGCCTGTAACTTAATAACTATGTAATTTGCATGATTATTTATAATTATTCATTATTTTTTTATGACAAACAGCAGTGCGATGTCACAGTCACAGTCGGATAATATAGAAATTAATTCTTCGAATGCTCCAAATTTATCTCGGAATGTTCAAGATAGCAATGATAATGAGGTTGAGGAGATTTCACTGTCAACTGTTAAAAATAAAAAGGGGAAGAAAGTCTCTGCAGCTTGGGATCATTTTACAAAAGTAACTATTAATGGAGAAAAAAAGGCAAAGTGCATGCACTGTAATGCAATTTTAGAAGCCAAATACATCGTGGACCACAAGCTTGAATAGACACGTGACATCTTGTTTTTCGAAGAACGAAAATGAAAAGCACTTTAAGGAAGTCTCAAAGTGCTCAAGAGAGGACGAGTTGTGACATTGGCTTTGTGGTTCGATCCAAATGTTTCTGGAGTTTGATTGCAAGTATGGTGGTGATGCATGAGCTTCCACTTAAATTTGTGGAATACAAAGGCTTTAGAGAAATGATGGCACATGCCAACCCCGTGGTTAAGCCAATGAGTAGGAATACATTGAAGAATGAGATTTTGAAATTGTATAATATTGAGAAGGTTAAGACTTTGCATATGTTGGAGAAAAATCATGGAAGAGTGGCTATTACTACGGTTATGAATGACAAGTAACCGAAAAAAGGATACATGGTTGTCACAAGACATTTTATTGACAAGCTGTTGGAAATTGCATAGCTGAATTTTAAGGTAATTTCTAATTTGTCTATAACTTTTTATTTGCTTAATTTTTCTTTCAATTTTTTATTACTTATATTTGATTTCTATTAAAGTTTAAATTGTTATAATATTTTAAGTTTGTGTATTTAATATTATCACTTGAATATTTGTTAGGTTTATTTATGTTCCGAGCCCTCATACTGCTGAGGCCCTTTCTGATGAGTTGGTGCAATGCATTGGATTGGAACGTGGATAGAAAGTTGTCTTCAATGACCTTGGATAATTGTAGCACTAATGATGCGATGGTGGAGAAATTGTTATTAAGGTTTGATCTCGGTACCTTAATTTCCAATGGTAAATTTTTTCATATGAGATGCACTGCTCATATATTGAATTTGGTTGTGCGGGATGGGTTGAAAGTTATAGAGAACGGGGTTGGGAAGATTAGGGAGAGTGTTAGTTACTGGACACAAACACCAAAGCGATTTGAATCTTTTGAGCTAGCTGCTAGGCAACTGAAAATTAATTGTAAAAAAACTTTGAAGTTAGATTGTCCAACTCGTTGGAATTCTACTTATGCCATGCTTGATGTAGCATTGATATATAGAAGTGTTTTTTCTCGGTTACAACAGCGTGAGTCTCAATATAAGAGCTTGCCTAGTGATAGTGAGTGGGATTTGGCAGCCTGATGGTGGAGCATTTGAAATCATTTTACATGTTAGCGGAGATGTTTTGGTACAAAATACCCTACTGCTAATTTGTTCTTTTCGTTAATATGTAAAATAAAAATGTCAATTAATGGGTTGCGCACTTCAGATATTCTTGCTATTAGTATTATGGCTGATAAAATGTTTGATAAATTTGAAAAATATTGGAATGAAATTCATACGTTATTAGTTGTTGTTGTAGTTCTTGATACGAGATATTAGACGATGTTGATTGATTTTATTTCCCAGATCTATGGTGATACAATGGATGAGCATATTGAGCGTGCCGCGTAAGCTTAGTCATGATTTAGTTAAAGAATATTAAATGAAAGCTGTGGTTTTGAGTGATAGGCAGGATGTTGGGTTGGATGATTTTCCTTTAGAATCTTCTTCGAATCCGAATAAGTATTGGGATGTAGATGAGTTTGAAACATTTCGGAGTCGAAATAAGCGTGTTAAGGTGACTAAGTCGGAGTTGGATAGGTATTTAGATGATGAATTATTGGATACTACTCTGAACTTTGATATTTTACATTTTTGGAAGATGCACACAGGCCAATATCTTATTTTGGGCGAGTTGGCTAAGGATATCTTAGCCATTCCTGTATCCACTGTTGCCTCTGAGTCTGCTTTTAGTACCGGAGGCAGATTTTTGAGTCCGCATCGTAGTAGACTTCATCCTAACACTTTGGAATCCTTGATGTGTGCTCAAAATTGGATTTGGGCTGCTTCTCGAGGTATAAAGTTATTTGAATTATGTTATAGTATTATTTGTTTGCTCAAAATACATTTTAAATCTCAATATGTTATTTTTGTTACTAGGTGTAGTTCCGGAAAATGAGATTTTTGTTGGGGAGGAGTTAATTTCAGATGATGATGATGATGGGGCACAATCGTCGTGACATGAAATTATTATGTTACATTATTGTATTTTAAACTCTTTTATGAATTATTTGTGTTTGATATTTTGGGATTTTTATGTGTTATGTTGGTTATTGATATTGGAGTTATGATATGTATTATGTAATATGTTGGGTGTTAGTATGTTATATTTATTTAGATTTATTTGTTGATTATTGATTTATTGTGATGTTGAATTTCAATTTTTGATAGGGATTGATGAATTTAGTTTATAAATTGAATGAATTTAAATAGTAGATAATAGAATTTATTATAGAATTTTTTTCCCTTTTTAATTTTATTAATTCGGTTAGATGGTTGCCTCTGTGTGTGTGTAAAATTGTTGAAATGGTTGCCTGTGTGTGTGTAAAATTGTTGAAATGTGCTGTGATTGTCTTTGTCACAGCACAATTTTTGCCCCTTTTCACCTTTGAAAATCCGGGTAGAGAAAACCCGGAAAAAGCCCGTGCCCGGATGGTAGCGGGCATGTGCCCGGCCCGCATAAAAAAAATCCGGGCACGGTCCGGGTTCGGGTACTTAGGTGTGAAGTCCGGGTAGGTCTTGGGCACCCCCAAACCCGGACCCGACCCGGACTTTTGCCATCCCTAGAGCAGTAGTTGAATAGGTATGGATCATCCCAGTAAAAGTTTTTCACTTCTGTTAAGAATTTCCTCCTGTCCTAAGAACTTCAGTCATATGGCATTTCACCTGTTACAAGATAATTGACAATATTAGCATACCAAGGCATTTTGTTTATAGAAAACAAAAATTCATCAGAGAAAGAATCATTAATGGGTGTTATTACAATTGAAGACTCGTTTGTAAGTCTTGAAAGATGATCTGCAACAACATTCTCAGAGCCCTTTTTGTCTTTAATTGTCAAATTAAATTCTTGAAGTAGCAAAATCCATCGTATCAACCTTGGTTTTACATCTTGTTTCGACATTAAATATCTCACAACAGCATGATCAAAATAAACAATAGTAGATGAACCAATTAAATACGAACGAAATTTGTCCAACGCAAATATTACAGCAAGTAGTTCTTTTTCAGTTGTGGTGTAATTCATTTAAGCACTATTCAAAGTTCTACTTGTGCAATAAATAACAAAGGGCTTACCTTCATTTCTCTGTCCCAGAACAGCACCAACGGCATAATCACTGGCATCACACATTAGCTCAAAAGGCAAAGACCAATCAGGGGGTTGCATTATTGGGCTGATGTCAAAAGATTAGTTATTTTTTCAAAGGCTTGTTGACAATCATTAGTCTATTCAAAAGGTGTGTCTTTTATTAAGAGGTTATAAAGTGGTCTAGATATGACACTAAAGTCTTTTATAAACCTCCTATAAAATCCTGCATGTCCTAAAAAAGAACGGACTTATCTAATTGTCTTCGGTGAAGGTAATTTTGAAATGACTTCAACTTTGGCTTTGTCAACTTCAATTTCTTTTGACGACACGATATGGCTCAAGACAATTCCAGAAGTGGTCATGAAATGACATTTTTACCAATTTAAAACTAATCCTTTTTCTTTGCACCTTTCCAAAACTCTTTCTAAACTATCAAGACATGTATCAAAAGAATTACCAAATACAGTTAACTCATCCATAAAAACCTCTAGACAATTTTCAACCATGTCACTAAAAATGCTTAGCATGCACCTTTAAAATGTTGCAGGAGCATTACAAAGTCCAAAGGGCATTCTCCTAAATGCAAATGTTCCAAATGGGCATGTGAATGTGGTGTTTTCTTGATCTTCTAAGGCTATAGGAATTTGATAATAGCCAGAGTAGCCATCAAGAAAGCAGTAGTAGGGATGTCCAGCTACTCTTTCGATAATTTGGTCTAGAAATGGAAGTGAAAAATGATATTTTCTAGTGGCATCATTTAATTTTCTGTAATCAATGCACATGCGTCAACTAGATGGAATGCGTGTTGGAATTGGTTCACCATTTTCATTTTTTACAATGGTTATTCCAGATTTCTTTTGGCACTACTTGTGTTGAACTTACTTATTTACTATCAGAGATAGGATAGATAATTCCTACATCGAGTAGTTTCAGGACCTCATTCTTTACCACTGTTTTCATATGAGGATTTAATCTTCTTTGTGATTGACAAGTTGTTTTGGCATTTTCCTCTAAGTGTATTTGGTGTGTGCATATTAAAGGATTAATGCCTTTTATGTCTTTTAAGGTCCAACCAAATGCAGTTTTATGCTTTTTTAGTACAAAAAGCAACTTACCTTCTTGATAATGCGTAAGTTGGGAAGAAATTACCACCGGATATGTCTGCTGCTCTCCAAGATAAGCATACTTCAATTCTTCTGGTGCCTCCTCTTCGTTTGGTTCTTAAGGTTGTGTCATATTTTTAAAGTTTGCTTGGTCATCATCACCAATAAGTACCTGTATAGAATCAAGTGTAGAGCATATCTTAGCAGTATCATAATTTAGTTCTTTACTTGATTCAAAAGAACCAGCGAAATAAATATCCATAAAATTTGTAAAATTTTCATCCTGAACGTGTTCCTCAATAATTAGCTCGATGAGATCAATCTCCTCATTCTTATTATCATCATCTTCTTGGTGATGAGGTTTTTTACACATGTTGAACACAATGAGTTCCAATGTCATCTTGCCAAAAGATAAGTTTATTACTCAATTCCTACAATTAATCAAATCATTAGTAGTAACTAAAAATGGTCGACCCAATATAACAGGAATTTGTTTGCATTCATTAGTAATTGGTTCCATTTCCAAAACAATAACATCCACAGGGTATATAAATTTATCGACTCGGACTAATACATCTTCAATTATTCATTTTGGAACCTTAATCAATCTATCAGCAAGTAAAAAAGTAGTGGAAGTTGGTTTTAACTCATCGAGATTGAGTTGCTGGTGTACTAAATAAGGAAGCAAATTAATACTAGCACCAAGATCAAGTAGAGCATGTCCAATTCTATGATCCCCAATAATACAAGAAATAGTTGGACAACCAGGATCCTTGTATTTCAAAGCACTATTAGTTGAGAGAATAAAACTTACCTGTTCTGCTAGAAAAGCTCTCTTGTGCACCTTATGTTTTCTTTTCACTGTGCACAGATCTTTTAGAAATTTAGCATAAGAAGGCACCTGTTTAATGACATCCAGCAGAGGAATGTTAACCTTTACTTGTTTAAAAACTTCATAAATTTTTAGACTGTGATTCAATTTCTTTGGCTTGATTAGAACTTGAGGAAATGGGGGTACAGGAAGAAAATTGGTTATTTCTTCGTAGGTTAAAGGTTCGACAGACTTTTCTCGGTTTTCTGAAATTGAATCTTTACTAGTTTCACGAGGTCGAAGATATGTTTTTCGACAACTTTTCCACCGCGAAGGGTTATAATTGATTTAACTTGACTCATATTTTGGTTTCCTGAATTCCTTATTTAAAGATATTATTGACTTTTAGGGTTTGGTTCAGGTTGAGCAGGAAACTTGCCTTTTTCATGCAAGGTCAAAGCAGATGTAAGTTTGGAGATAGTTTCTGTCAAATTGGTTAAGGTCTGCATCGTTTGGTTATTGATCGACTCTTGTTTTTCAATAAAAGAATGCAATGTGTCTTCTAGAGTTTTTCTTGGTAGTGGGACGTATAGTGGGTAACTTTGGGGGTTTTAGAAATTTTGACGTGGATGAACTAGTTGTGAAGGTTGTGCATGGTTGTCATTTCTCCAACTGAAATTTGGGTGGTTTCTCTAACTAGAGTTGTAAGTTTGAGAGTATGGATTGAGATTTGGCCTTTTGAAATTGTCAACGACATTTACTTGTTCGTGCAAACTTTCTCTTAAAGTTGGCAATGTTAGACAATCCTATGTAGAATGGTCAGTAGAGTCGCAAACATAACATGAAATACTTTGAACAAACTTTACATGATCATTCTTTTTCGACTCTTGTGCTTCGACTTTTGTAACTAAGGATGCAAATTTGGCTTGAAGGTCATGGTCTTCCCTGAGATTGTGCATGCCTCCACCAGATGGAGATGACTGGGGTTTACTTGAAGACTTATAAGACCCAACTGTATCCCAGTGTTTTGGATTCTCTGCTATATAGTCAAGATAATCTAATGCATCTTTAAGACTATTATCCCTAAACTCACCATTACACATTATTTCAACAACTTGTCTACTTTGGGATGTTAATCATTCGTAGAAATAAGACACTAACCTCCATGTTTCCAAACGGTGATGTGAGCAAATGTTAAGTAGTTCTTTATACTTATCCCAACTTTGGTAGAAGGTTTCTCCTAGTTTTTGAGTGAAAGTGGTGATTTGTCTTTTAAAAGAATTTGTTCTATGGGTAGGAAGAATTTTTTCAAAAATTGTGCTTGCATTTCATCCCACGTTCTGATTGATCCTGACCTAAGATTTTGTAGCAATGTTTTAGCTTTATCCTTTAGTGAAAAAGGAAAAAACTTAAGATTGATTATGTTCATGCTATAATTTTGATCAGTGCAAGTGTTACAAACTTCCTCAAATTCTCTTAAATAAAAATATAGATTTTCAGACTCAAAACCAAGAAAAGTATGTAGAAGTTGAATGATACTAAGTTTGAAATTAAAACGTGATGCATCAGGAGGAAAGACTATGCATGATGGTGATCCAGTTCTAGTAGGATGCATGAAGTCTCTAAGGGTCCTAGGTTGTTCATGAAGATTTTGTAAGGCTTGGTTATCTTTATGCTCTAAAAAATTTTTAGGTCTTATGTTAGCCATATCTAAACGTGGTGAATGTGATCTCCTAATTAATCTGCCACTATTTGTACGAGACCAATGACGCATGCAATGCTAATGATGTGTGCTAAACCAATTATGCATAAAACGCTAAATGAAAATTACAGGAATAAATAAACCAGAAATTAAATAAGCAAAAATGCAAAAAAAAACAAACTAAAATAAATTAGGCGGTGAAAGCAACCATAAAAACAAAGTAATTAAAGGAAACAATTAACAAAATATTAGGCGGTAGTTTAGAACCAGCCATAAAATAAAGAAATTAAAGAAAACAATTTAGGCGGTACTTTAAAACCAACCATATAATAGAACATAAAATTAAACAAATTAATGCACAAGAATAAATAAACTAAAATTAAAATGTTAAGTGGTAGAATCGACCATATAAACAAATATAAATAAATTAAGGGATATTATCATTTTACTACTAAAGTTTTACTGACATATCATGTCAGTACAAAGGTTTACCGAAAAGTACATTTTACTACCAAAGTTGTGCATAGTTATCATTTCACTACCATTCCGTTAACAAAACGTTAATGTTTAACAGAAATTATGTTAAAAATCGATTTTACCCCTAAGAGTTTGGTAGTAAAATGATAATTCTCTTAAAAATTCGGTAGTAAAATGATAATTCCACAAAAATTTCAGTAGTAAAATGATAATTCCCTTAAAAATTTGGTAGTAAAATGATAATTTATGTATCACATTAACAAAAAATTTTACTCTTACAGCTGGAAATGTCTTTGATACCCTTACGACATCAGCAAATTTTTAACGTTCTTAACGGAATGGTAGTGAATTGATAACGACGCAAATGTTTGGTAGTAAAATGCACTTTTCGGCAAATGATCGACATGAAATGTCGAAAATAAGTTAATCTAAAAATGATAATATCCCATAAATTAACAAAATTTAAATAACAATTAGGCGGTGGAACTGACCATTAAAATAAATGCAAAACATAAGTTGCAGAAATTTAAAGAAAGGAATTTGGTTTGAGAACTGATTTGCAAAGTTTCTGGGCTAAAGGGAAGTTTCTCATAAATTTTATGGATAATGTTAAGATTTCAAGAGAAGAGGGATGTTGACTGAAGTTTTGCAAAAAGGGAATAAAATAAAATGACGGCAAGATAATAAACGACAAAAAAAAAAAATACAATAAAACAAAAATAAAGTAAAGATAAATTGATACCAAATTTAGCAAATTCCCGAGCAATGGTGCCAAAAACTTGACACAACTCAAAAGTGTATTACTCTAAAGTATAAGAGTATCTAGTTATAATATAACCCGGTGAGTCCGGGGTCGAACCACATGGAATTTAAAATCTAGTAGTCAATTTGAAACTAAGAAAATTAATTGTGGAAAAAAGAAATTATTTGAAACCAATTTAAAAATATGCTAAGGTTACATGATCCACTCTCAGTATTCAAACTATAATTTTATTACTGTATCATTTTTTATATTTTGCCTCACTTTTACCAGTTATTTATTATATCACTGAATTTTATGTGTGTGGATAAATATGAAATAAAGTACCTAATGTGCCACAACTATGTTAATGTGTCGACATTGTGTTAAAATACCATATAAATCTAAGAAAACTTATAAATTAACAAGACATAAAAATAACCAGAAAATAAACTTAAAACTCACTTGAGAAAAGTAATTAATTTCATGATTTGAAACTTTGAGCTTCACCCTTCACCTCAGCTTAGTAAAATTAGCTACTCATGTTGAAAGAAAACAAAACACTCTTTTTATTTGATAAACTTTAGAAATATGTTAAAAAGAAAATTGATTACAAAACAAAAAAGAAAAAGAAGAGAAGACACAATTCCTCAACACTCTACTCCTCTCTCGGCTTTTTGCACTCTTGGATTCCTCCCCTGCTCGCTTCAATCCCTCGCCTTTTATAGGCAAGGGAATTATCTTCTTTTTATTTATTTTATTAATATTAATATTTTTTTTATACTATATATACATTTTGAAATGTGTGATGGTCATGATGACCATCATGAGCAACCAAAGCTTGGTTGCTTTTTTTTTTGTTTTTTTGTTATTTTTTTATTTTTATATATATATATATATATTATTATTACATCTCCTCAATTGTGCTCAGTAGTTCTTCTTTGTCCCCACTTTCAATTCCAATTCCATCTTTATTCCTAAAAAAATATTTTACAAGATGAAAATTAACATATTGTGAATTATTTTAACATAAAAATAATAATGAACGCATTAATTGACACAATAAGTAAAGAACTAATAATTTTATCCTTATTAAATGTACACTTTTTAGTGTCAATCAATAGTGTAGATAATAATATTTTGCTAATTGTTAACGGTTTTGAGTTCTATATAATTTTAAAAAAAGTTGATGGTAAATTGTTACATGCTATTGGGCTTTGATTCAAGACTAAACATTGATTTTTGAATGCACATAGATTTCCTAATAACAATTATATTTATTAAATATATATATATTGGAAAATTATATTTGTTTGTTCTCTATAGCTTTCCTTACACTCTCTTAAGCTTTTCTTTGTGCTCTATGTGGTTAGTAAATTTATAATGTCTCTTTGTTTATGCAAATGAAAATTATAAGAATTTATGAATGATATTAATTAACAGTTGTGATCTTATATAGCCAGATAAATTCTTTTAACTGACTTTGGATGGATTCAACTTTTAACCAATAATTCAATATTAAACACTATAACTTTAGCTTTGTAGAGTGGATCCTATCTAGAATGATATCATATAATCGGCTTTAACCAATGATGATTTGAACATGATAAATTCAACTTTGTAGGCTGGATCTCGCATTTGTTAGCCTACATGGCTCTAAATATTGATTTTGATGATAACAAACTACATATTTTGGATAAACAAATATTTACACATTATGCTTTTATAACAAGAAAATGATTTTGTGAAATTAGTTATTTTTAAGATATGGACTAAAATGAAAAAGATTGATTTTAATAAGAATTGTTTTGAATTCCGGAAGTGGGTTAATTTATAAATATTAAATTATTTTGGGCCATACTATAATTTTTAAAAATTTGGGCTTTATCATAATTTCAAAAAGTTTTGGAATAAACAAGTATTACTTAGAAATTCTAAAATTAGACCTATTTATAAAGTTTCATAACGTTTTAGGCCATAAAATAGTTATAAAAAGTTTTGTAGCAAAATTATAATTTTAGAAAACTTTTCACTATAGCCGGCACTGTGGCAAGCGGCTAACCGGATTTGACAAACGGTAAACTGGATTTGGGCAGTAACTTACTCAAAGAAAAGCGGCTAACCAGATTCCAAAAGCGGCATACCAGATGTTTAAAAATTTTAATTTTTGCTATGAAGGTAACTTAAAGCGGTTTACCGGATTCACCAAAGCGGTAAGCAGGTTATCACCAAAAAATCAATATTGACTAGTTTTCTTCTTTAATTATAAAATGGCTCAAATTTAATTCATTTCTAATGATGCAACTATTGATATTTTAAGCATTTCTCTACAAATCTAAGAGTATAAACTTGTGTATTTATTTCATTTATTTACACATATTGGGCTTTTTTTGTATTCAAACGCATTGTGTGAGAGAAATTTTTGTAATCCTTTTTGTAAAATCAAATCGAGAGGTTGTAAGTATTGGGATACACTTCGATTAAGAGATTGTGGATAATCTCTTGTTTTAAAGGTCTATTGACACTTTAGAAGTCAATTGTAAGCGTATTCAATAAATTACAATAATAAAAGAGTAAGGGAAAAGAAAATAAACACAAAGATTTTTACATGGTTCGGCAATCCCCTCCTACGTCTCTGCCTCCAAGCATACCGGAGCTTGAGGATTTCACTATCCAAGCCTTCCGAGGATTTCACTAAGACATTAAATTAAATTGTTATGTGATTTGCTTAGCCTAACTTTTAAAAACTTAATTCACCCCCCTCTTGGGTTGCATAACTTGTATTTCACAATTTCGATTCCATAACTAGACTATTGCATCAGTTCAAGGTCTTCTTCAATATAATATACTTGAAAAAAAGCCAAAAATTTACTTTTATAAGAATTGAATCATAAACTTGCTTTTATAGGAATTGAATCATAAATTGCTTTTATAGGAATTGAATCATAAACTTATGGTTTTTCCAAATAGATTTTTCATTGGCAAATGAAGCTGCTTCTTGGTAGTAAATATATCTTTTTTTTTTTTACTTTTACATTTTTATTATTTAAAATTGATGATTTGGAAGTTTTCAAGTTGTTGATAAATTATAAATCTTGCCATCCCATCAGATTGTGGCTGTTGAGTACTGGACAATGCCCATTTATAAAGGTAAAATTATCATTTTGTGCTCTAAGTCTCACAAACATTTCTATTTTTATGTATTTATGTCCTCTAAATTTGGTTGTGTGCTGTGTTATAATTTGAATATTTTATATATTTTAGGGATATTTGATCATTCCATGATTAACAGGAAGTCGGACGGCAAAATTATTAGTATTTTTTAACTTATAACATATGAAAACATTCGGAGTGGCATAAGGATAAAATTATAATTTTAGAATTTTGGTGGACCCAGCTAATGTGGCGTTGCCCAACTGATGTGATATTGATTGATAACGTGACAACATATTATTGGACTAAAAAATATTTATATGGCATTGATCGATGATATGACATTAACCGATAACATACCAACATCCTATTAGATTAAAAATTGTTGATGTAGCGTTGATCAATGATGTAACATATTATTAGACCAGATGATGTGTTCCAATCAATCAGGTCTTGCCACGAGGTGCAATCCTGAACGTCTGAATTGTTTTCATCCAATAACTATGATTTACTCATTGCATTCATAAATGGGGGTTGTCCCTAGTTTGACAACTCTGAATCAAGAACTGATCTTTATATTCTATAAAGATCACTCTATTTTATATTTTCTACGTATTTTAATAAAATTACCATTTTACTTCTAGTTTAATTATGAGTGAGAAATTTAATTTCAAGTTTGGGGTCGAAGGTGAAGTCTCAACATGATCCATTGACTTAATTTAACAAGTTTATTTTCTTTTTCTCTCTAATTTTTGTGGTTGTTTTGGCTTGTCGTCGACAGACAATGTATCTTATTTAAACTCTACACAGTATACCAGATCTCTAGTGAAAGATTGTTACTATCTAGCATAATGAGCATTTTATACCATATTTATTGGAAAGAGACTCCCGCTAATATTTATAGGTCATCTTGACTTAGTGTTGACAGGAAGTGCATCTAAGTTACTTAGTAGACGATCATGTCACCTTATCGACAGAAGGATTATTATCTTCTAGCATAACATGTACTTGACATCACACTTAATAGAAGATCATTACCCTCTGACACACTAAGGGGTTAATACCATATTTATTGGAGTGGAACTTATGAGGAGTGAAAACACCCCATTGTAAATTAATTGGAACTTAAAATGAATGTTATGCCCACAGTAAAGTGTCAAGTATTAATCTAGAGACTTAAGTGTTTTATTCGATTTATTTTCATGCTTAATCTGCTCTTGCCATTTTTATTTTAAATGTCATGACCCAACCTAGACCTGACAAGATATTGTTCGTTTTGGGCCTTAGTAAAGCTTGCACGGTTTTGTTCCTGGGGTGACCATACACCCCAAAATGCGTCTTGCCAATTAAGGTATGGATTACCCCTTATAAACCCAGCATCTCTCTCGTACTTTATCGATGTGGGATTCGCCTAGGGTAGTACATACACCCCACTCTCTAGGGACTCAGTGTCCTTGCTGAGGTTTGCCTCTCTTTCCCTCGTAAGGAGTGTTTGGGGTGGGCGTTCCCTAGTGGTTGTACTTGTCTTCTAGGGGAGTAGGGACCTCCCGTAGGGGTTCCAATTAGCTAAGGGTTAGCTCTCTCTCCTCGGGAGACTAGTGCTGATGCAACTAAAGGGTAATCCACACCAAATCGGAGACCAGCTCCATTTGCAATGTCTTTCTGATTCATCGAAGGGCAATATTTGCTGAGTAGAATTTCCTTCCAAAGACCCTTCTGTACTGTAACCGTAATTAGTCTCCAGTACTGCTTGGCCGCAAGCGCTTGACTTGCCCTGAAACCATTCCTGATATGCGGACCTCCTGCATCTCTCGGTTGAATGACTTCTTCCCATTTCACCTGGGTTCCAAACGTGGCCCTGACTTCCCACCCAGAGTCATTTCCTGATTATCTTATTTCATTCTTCTTCTTCACCCATACACCCCAAAACGCGTCTTACCAATTAATGTGTGGATCACCTCTTATAAACCCAGCATCTCTCCCATACTTTGCCGATGTGGGATTCGCCTAGGGAGTTACATACACCCCCCTCTTTGGGGACTCAGTGTCCTCGCTGAGGTTTGGCCCACCATCACTGAAGAGGACACGCGGAGCCGCTCTGATACCATAATGTCATGACTTAACCTAGACCTGACAAGATGTTGTCCGCTTTGGCCCTTAACAAGACCCACACGGTTTTGTTCCTAGGGTGCCCATACACCCAGAAACGCGTCTTGCCAATTAAGATATGGATCACCCCAACCTAGACCTGGCAAGATATTGTCCGCTTTGGGCCTTAATAAGGTCCGCATGATTTTGTTCCTGTGGTGCCCATACACCCCAAAACGCGTCTTGCTAATTAAGGTATGGATCACCCCTTATAAACCCAACATCTCTCATGTGCTTTGCCGATGTGGGATTCGCCTAATGTGTTACATACACCCTCTTCTTTGGGGACTCAGCGTCCTCGCTGAGGTTTGCCCCACCATCGCTCAAAAGGACATGCGGAGCCGCTCTTGACAGTGCAGGCCTTGTTAAGACCTAAAGCGGACAATATCTTGCCAGGTCTAGGTTGGGTCATGACATTAAATCTTAGTATTGCTAAAAAAATCATCTTTAACTAATTCACACACACACATAGAAAATTAATGCCATGTATAGGATCGACGCTTGTCATCATAAATTTATACTATAATAAATTTATGCGTTTGTGAGTACAATAAAATTTGCACAACAATGTTGTTTATATTTTTAAAATAATTACAATCAAGGCTTTTCCATACATATTTAATGATTTCAAGTCATGGCAAATTCATGTGAGATTGTGACTAGTAATATATTGCTATGTGATCTTGATTATTATTATAATCTAATGTCAATTATTGCTATAAATTGTACATTGTCAATTTGGCTTAACTGTGAATTCTTTGAATGATGCTCAATTGAATAAAGGTTTTTGGAGTTGCAACTTTTATTTATTTATGTTCAGTTGTTTTCAGGTACTTGTAAATTTGGATTTTGTTGCTGAATGAGGGTTTGATTGCTGATAGTTGCTGGACTTTTGGTTTTTGTACAAGTGTGTTTTGCTACTGATGATTACTTTTACTAGGACAAGTTGTAGAGAATTTGTGGTTGATATGTAGCTCAAATATTTCAACAATTAGGGTTGTAGTTTGTATTGTTTGAATAAATATTGCAGTTTGAATATAAATATTAAATATCATTTTATTTTTAAAGAAATTTATATGATTTTGAAAAAATAATAATAAAGTGAAAATGACAATAATATTTTAAATAATATTAATTGAAATAATACAATTTTCTAGCCAAAAGATTCAAAAACAATTTTGAAAATTCAGTTAAAATTAATTTTTTACTAAATTGCTATGTGTCAGACTTGTGACCTATAAAAACTATTATAAATTTCATGATAGGTTTTAAATCTATTATGAATGAGTGACAAGTATATAGATGATTGATAGATTCTTCGTCGTCTACCCCCTTTTATGACAATTTTTTCTCGTAATCTATTATCAATTTTCTTGTAGTGAGAACATAAAGAACAAAAGTAGTCATGGGACTTATAGTTCGTATTATGATGGTTCATCTAAATGTTCATACAATGATTCTTCAATTAGATACTCGTATAGGTGAGCAAGTTTAACATTTAGTAATTGTGTTCTTTTAGCTTTTAATCCAATATGAGTTTAATATGTTCATCTTGACGAATTGTCAGGCCTCGCTGACGATGGAGTGTACACTATTGTTGGCAACCATAATGATTGTACTCCCATGTCATTGCACAATTTTTACAGGGACTTAAGTTTGGACATCTATATAGGCTCCATATGTCTTTGACAGTCCTTAAAGAGTAAGGAATGTGAAGCCTCTACCCATGCTTGAAATAATGGATTGTGAGAATGATAAAAGAACGAGTGTGAGCATAAATCCACTTAGAGGACTGAAGGATCCAAGGTTATTTGATGAGTTGGATCAGTGATTTGTTGGCAAAATTGTAGTAGGTTATACCATATAATAATTGCATAAATTCTTTCAATCACTTTTGGAGCACACTTCAATGGGATGACTATGTGATGAGGTAAGTGTTATTAAGTGTTATTTCTTCAAGTCTTGTTGATCTTGTGTACTATCTCTTGTTCTAAATTGATGCATTTTTATTACTCCACAACATATCTATAAGTATCTTTACTTGTCAGCGCTTCATGCATAGAAACATTTTTTTTTTTAGAAATGAGATTAAAAAACTTATAATCGTCGATTTCATTTCTTATCTCCTAATGCATTGAAGTCTTGTTAATTTCTTATTTTTTATGTAATATATTTATTAATTGTTCTTGGAACAATTATGGAACAACGGTAACTGTGACGTCAATTTATTACAATATAGTAACAACTTCAATGACTATATTAATGGATCGTAAGACGTTATGCCGAAAGATTCACAGATATTAACATGGCAAAAATTGCCACATTATTCAATATACTTTAATTTTTTAAAGATTGTAGACATAACAAAGATGATAAATTTTATGATAATTTTATATGTAGTATTTCTGTTAATTTGGTGGTGATCATTAGGTACTAACCCAAGCAAACTTCGTAAGAAAAAGATGTTGATTTTTGACTCGAACGTAACATGCCATGATTTTAAAACGTACAATGATTTATTCAATCCACTTGAAATTATCTTTTCTTAATGGCTAGAAGATGTTGGATTTTACACTATCTGACCTGAGTTGCAAAGTGTAGACACTTGAAAAGTTATATTAGTTAAGGGTGTGCCACAACAAGAGCTAATAATAACGATTGAGGTGTTTTTATGTTAAATGTTTATGATGTATTTAATGTTCAAGCTCAAGCTTAATTTTAGTAGCAGGCACGAGCAGTACTTTGGAAAGAAGATTATTGTGCACATATTTAATGTGATATTAGATTGTAAGCCATTGTAGTTATTTGAATATTGATGTATGGATTTTTTCCCTAACATTCCTAAGTACATACAATTTCTTTTTATTATATCATAGGTTGATTGCATGGTAAATAATCTAAACATTATGCCAACATTGTTACTTATAGTTAATTATGGTCATATTTAATTAAATATTTTGCAAAAATAAGCATAATAAAATATTTTATCATATATAATGTTGCAGTACACAAAAAATAAGAGTTTTAAAATACATAATTACTTGAAATTATGCTATTAGTTTCGATTTGACACAATGAGATTCTTACATTTTTTGCAGTTATGGCCAAGCTAATTACACTGCTATATTTTACAGTTCTTTAATTTACATTCTTCTTTGTAGAAGGTATTTTGAACTCTAGATAATGGCCAAATGATAGTGCTTATACTGGTGAGTTAACCTTTGTCTCTCGGATGTAATTTGGAACTTCTCAAGATGTCAAATTGCAAATTAGCTGTACTTATTATGTATAATCCATCACCAATGATTTCCTGGTGTAAAAAATCAGAACAAAGGCTTTGTAATTTACTTGGATGGTTAGACGAACAGTAATTGCATGAGCACAGATAAGTTGATCAAGTTGGAATACTAACATGTCTTGCTATATATGTCAACTAACCCATCCTTAACACTATCACCTAAAACTTGGAATTGATATTAAGATACAGGAGGACTGGTCATTCTTTCAGCTAAAGTTCTCCTATGAGTGATTATTTTGTCTGCCCACGTTTTTAGATGAATACTCTTTCATTTAGCACGATTTCTCTATCATAAAACTACTGTTGGAATATTTTTCTAAAGTGATGAATAAGAGGACTAATAAGAAATTTTCATGGTTCTTTTATGAAAGAATTCATGTTCTTTGCAATGTTGGTGGTAATAATACTGTACCTTCTACCTTTGAACTCAGACCATGACCAATTATACGTAGCCATATTATTCTTTAAGTAGCCCATTGCATCTGAGTGGAGCATTCATAATTTTTTATGTTGTTTTTAAATTCTTTGTGTCTATATGTCTTTACTGCTTTGGGCTCAAATTCTCCAGAATAGCTTTAAACATCTTGAATGTTAACTTTATACGTACATTTGACTTGGTAAAAGCAAATGCCATGGGTAGCATTGCGAAATACTTTCAGAACAATTCTTTTAATGAAAATGCATCGATAAATGATAATTACTAACTTTGGCTTATCACCAATCACTCTATGTAATTTCTACAAAACCTTTTCTAAGCATCATTATTTTCCAAACCTAACACCAAATGGCTAACGGATAAAATTGATTATTTTTTTCGGGTATGTTATTACAAACATACTTCCACAATATCGCATTTTTAAATGACTACCATCTATAGAAATCATTGGCTTGATGTACTGATAAAATCCTTGATGCAAGATCTAAGAGCTATACAGTAGTATAAGAAATTATCATTTCTATCCCGTTTGAGGTGAGTAACTGTACTTTCATTTACTTTGGTTAAAACATGATAGTATTTGGAAAGTAAGTTGTATGATTTTATAAGTTTCCTTCAAATTATTTCAAGACTAGCTTCTTTAGCCTAATATACTTGTTGGTATGTTAACTAGGTATTGTGTTCTTATTGCATGTCTGCTTTAATGTCATTTGGAGTACGTAGCTTCTTTCCTAAATAAATTGATTTGTGATAAAGCGATCTACAATTCAGCTTCTTACTTGATGAAGACCTCTATTGTCAAATCCCCTTATTACCCAATGAGCATTCTTCTTATTCGAACTTCTTATTGCTTTAATAAATCATTTACATGATTTTGAAGAATAACGAGCCTCGAAACTTGTCATTATATACCTTGCAATCTTGAAATTAAACTTATCTCTCAAGGGGACTTTATACAATTTCAATATTAACTCATTTTTCTTAGCGAACAACTTACCCATATCAATATCATCATAATTACAACTTCTAACCAAGTTTTGAGCAATTAAGTTTGAAAGCAAAACTAGAGCAAGACTTATGAGGGGGTCAACTGTTATTCTCTTCCTCAAACGAGTTATTAAAGGAACATTTCAATTATCTTTACTATTGGTACGAATATTGTACTGACCTTCATACTCATCATTAATAAGGATATTGGAATGACCGACGCCCCATCATTAACTAGACTATTGAAATAATCATCAATAGGACTATTATACAGTTCCACACAAATAATATTTGCTTTTATGTTGCTGATGTCATTAATAGAATCATCATTATTGTAGATTAGAAAGTAATTTTGCTCTAACAACGTTGTTAATGGTAACACATCTTCTTCAAAATCCACTAAGATAATGTCATTGTCATCAACGATGTCATTGTTGTCGTAGAGTAGAGAATCATGTTACCGCAACAACATCATTTGTGGTAATATCTCTCCTTAAATATCAGGGACAAGATGTTTATTACAAATAGACTTTGAGTTTCTATAAGTGACACAACATCTTAATTCAGAACTTAAAGATATGTGGTAACAAATATAGGGATGCACTATAGTTGACCACATTAAAGGTCATATGTAACATAACCTTAACCATTTCATCATCGCATATATTCATAGGTAGTGAATGTGCACGATAGATTATGTTACTAGGCCTTAAAGTTGTCCTCATCGTGATACTATATTCATTAAGATTTATTTGAAATCTTTATGCACTCTTGCAAGAAACTGATCAAACGTACAATCCTTTTTAACTAAAAAATCTCTATTCTTCGCATCTATGTACTCTATATAGCCATCTTTCAATATCTTCTACCAATCGTCCTAACATATTTGAATCATAATTGAATCTATTAAGTCTGAAAATATTAAAAAATAAAATAAGTATGATCACACACTACAAAACATGGTTCAGTGAATATGTGACACATTTTATATAGTTGTATGTGCGACATGCAGTGCAATAAGTTCCTCTCGCACATAAATACAAGTAAATTTTTTGTTTGACGACAAGGTAAATGGCATTGATGATTCTAAGTTTGATTTGTCTTGTCAAACAGTATGTAATATAGCCAAAGCAGACACACATAGTTTAAGTTATGACCTCCGAAAGGTACTTAACACATTCTATATGGCTTTTCACACATACTGTAATTAGGGGTGACAAAATGAATTAACAAATCGTATTCGAATCAAATCATAAGTGAATTGGGTTAAAATTTTGCTAATTCGAATTCAATTCATTCATTAAATAAATTGAAATTTGAGGATTCGAATTCAATTCGTTTATTAAATGAATATTCGGTTCTATTCATTTAATTCATTTAGTAGAATTAATAAATGAATCTAATTCTACTAATGAATTCAATTGAATATGAATCCATTTACAATTTGTTTATCCTATAAGAAATTCAATTGAATCTCAATACATCTGCAAAAATATAATTAACAAACAAAAATTAAGCAAAATAAAGTATAAAAAGACCACAAAATTTAACATTTTATAAAATACAAACTTATTATCATTTATAATTTTATATTAGCCTTGAAAGTTTAAAATTTTTTCATACAATATTTAAGTATAAATAAATAATTTAATTAAATGAATTTTAAATTAATGGATCATACTCGATTCGTTTATGACCCATTTATTAAATGAATCCTAAAGGAGTAAACAAATCAATATCCATGAACTTGGATTCGATTTGTTTAAATAGCAAATCGAATTGAATTCACCCATTTATTAAATAAATCAATTTTTTCAAAACCAAACCCATTTAATTTGCATCGAATCGCCTGACCCAGATTGCCACCCTTAATTATGTGCGACAAGGTAGTTCACGGTGACAAGTGGTGCTTTTGGGTTTTGTTTTTACCACGAAATTTTGTTGTTTTCAATAATTTTTTTGATTTCTCAACTCAAAGTAAGTAATTTAAGAAATAATATTGTTTTATGAATGGAAAATGGTAGCATTTACAATGAAACCCACACCAATTTCAAACATAAATCCTAAATCCTAATATATTAAAAGTTTGTATTGTGTAAAAACGTACACTAACGTAAAAAGCTCTTCAATTGATGATTATATTTTCAGTTATTCAATATTTGTTTGACAGAATTTGTTGATTTGTTGAGAGTGATGGGGTTTGATGATTTGTTGAGAGTATTGAGGTGTTGATTTTTTTTTTTTTTGGATTTTGTTGGAGTGGCATTTATTTATAAATTTCTTAAAAGTGATGAGAACTATTTGGTCTAAGAAATTAACATTTGGCTACTTATTACAAGAAAAGTTAGAAGGGTCAAGTTTAAAATCCTAAAGTATTGTAGTTAGTTTCCTAAGTTTCCCTGATTACTTTTAAATAACTAAGGCCAACGGGCCATGCCGGCAAAGTTGGCCTAGAAGTTCCCGTGGGCCAACATGGTACGACCCACTAGATTGGTGGGCCATGCTGTGCCGTGTCCAAAAAAAGCCCACTAACTTTTTTTTTTCGCATGCCTAAAAAGTTCTATTCGACGCGCTTTATTCAATCCCACGCGCTAGAGTCTTTTATCTGCGTGTTCAAGAGATGTTTTTTAAGCCCACCAATATAATAATAATAATAATAATAATAATAATAATCATCATCATCATCATCATCACCATCATCATCTTCATTATCGTCATCATAATCATCATCATAATCATCATAAATTCATAATCATAATCATATTAATTTTTATTACGAGAGCAATTAACATTTTATTATCAGTTTATCACAATTTCACAACTATATATTTTATTTCATAATAACCAATCATAACGCAACAATACATAAATTTAATTTAATTAAATTTCATAGATCATAATAATAATTAATTAAAATTAAAATAACAATCCTCAAATAACAATTATAATAAGTCATTAAATAAATATCATAAATAAAATTAAATATCATAAATAACATTATTCATTTAATAAATATCATAAATAACATTATTCATTTAATAAATATCATAAATATAATTTTATTTATTAAAATCATGATATTTACTTATTCATTTAATAAATTATAAACATAAAAAAAATTAGAATATTTATTTAAACTAAGATTTAAATTAATTTTTTAAAGTCTATGCTAAAAAATATATTAAAACATTTAATTTCAAGATATTTTATTTTAATTTCATAACATTTTATATTTACTTTTTATTAAAAAAATTTACTTTTATTGATTACCATGAATTACCATGAGTCACAAAGGCCATCTTAATTAATAAAGTTATTATTCGTGCCTTTTCGCTGCAGATTTCTACCATCTCTAATCGTATCGTTCTTTTAAGACCCAACGTGTTTAAAATTTAACCAAAGACTACCACATAATTGTCTGCATCAGATCTCACGTTTTATCGAAACGCGCTGCATCAGATCAGCATAAACACGCGCAGACGCGCCGCCCGATCGATCGGCTATCTCTACTCTTTAAGGGAGCAAATTTGTTATAGACATCGGTTGTGTTGTTTGGTTTTACACGAATGAAATGCGTTACTCTCTTCTTCCTATACAATTGTGTCCCATTGGGACCCGGCCCATGCTAACCCCACTTGGTGAGGATGAATCCTAGACCAGACCCGTATTGGATAAAATACTAAAAACACTTTCGCCCGGATCCGGATCTCTGAAACCCTGAAAGGATCCGATTGTGCTATAGTCCGTTACTCGTTTAAGGAGCCAGCGGGACAGGGTGAGGAAACAGGGGCTTTGGGTTTAAAAGAGGGTTTTAAACAATGTTTCACTCCATTTTGCTAAAAAGTTATTGTCGCATAAACCCAAACGAAACTTCAATTTTCTGATTTCATTCAGAAAGAATACAAGCAGATACGAAAGTGATTCGGCTGCAAAAAAGAAAAATTAATTGAGATGGCGACGGCAGAACAAGCTGCGGCCGTCAAGACTCTCAACAAGTCCCCCGGCCGCCGCCGCTTTGTCGTAAGCCGCCCCTCTCTCTATCTCTCTCGCCTCTATTTTATCGAAAGCAAAAAAAAAAAAAAAGAAGATTTTTATTTACTTAATTTGTGAAAATTTGGTGTGTGTGGTGCAGTTTAAGAGCTTCTCTCAACAAATAAATGACATCGAAATCAATGTATTCAGAAGACTCGATAAGGTTAAAGCCGAGCCATCGGAGGGCTCCTCATTTTTTCGCGATTGTCTCATTGAATGGAGAGTACGTCTTGTTTCATTACAATATTTTTGTTGTTGTTATTTTTAATATTATTATTACTATTATTGTTATTATTATTATTATTATTATTATTATCATTATCATTATCATTATTTTTTGCGTATAAGCTTCTTTTCCCTTTTTTTCAATGTTTATTTTCCTGTTTCCTAATGCAGGAATTAAATACTGCAGAGGATTTTATTTCCTTTTACGACGAAATTATGCCTTTTGTACAGACTCTGCCTTCAATAATATTGCACAAGGAATTAATATTCTCAAAACTTATTTCGATATTACGTTTTGAAGCAAGACTATCAGTTGAGCCTATTCTCAGGTATGCGATATAAAAGCTGATAGCATGTGGTAAATATGGCTTTTGAATAATAATTTTATCGGTTTTTCATCTCACAGTGTGGGATGAAGGCAAATTAATTTTCAAACTACACCTGTAAGTGTTTACCCAAACACTTTAAGATACAACTGACCAATAACAATACCAAACACTCACTTTAGTTCCTTTCTGTTTATCAAAAGTTTGTTCTGCATTAGGTCATTTTGTTTGGATCTTAAAATGGTTTTCCTTCGACAGGCTGGTCGCAGCTTTATCAAGGGATCTCCTTGAGGATTTTTTACTGTGAGTTTTCTATTTCCTCAGATTTAATTGAACTTGTGGTTGGTGAGCATTTTATTTTGTTTGCTTTACCAATCTGTGCATTATCCGTTATCTGGTTCTGGCTATTGATGATTTTTCGAATTTCGTATATGTCCAAATTTCATGTGCTATTTGCTCCTTGCAGTAAATTCTCTGCCACCTTTGTATAAGGATCCATTATCATATGCTAGGAATTAGGAATTGGTGTGTGAAACACAAACCATATCTATTTGATGTGCTTATAGATTTTGAGTTGATATTGTGTCAGAATACTGCTAACTTTTACTGTATTATGCTGCACTTGAAAGGGTAAAATTCTAAAGGCTAAGATCATGAGGTTTCAAGCAAAATCTTTATAACTTGTATGTTTTAGTTTAGACATCTCTTTGGGTTGGTCCTTATCAAGCCATACAGTTGAATGCTGAAAGATATCATGTCTAAATCTTTCTGAAGTCAGATACAAGCCTCTGTTTGAATTGAGGATTTTCTGGACGTAGACCAGATTATTGTCCAAATATTATGTATTGGGCTATAAGGCATGTTGAATAGATTTGGGTTTGAGAATATCTACAGTTTGTTACATTCTTTGGTGGTGAATCCTCAGCTATGTGCTCAGGGCTGTCATTTGAGGATGATGAAGTTAGAGATCTTTAAAGCTCGTATCCTTGTTTTTCTTTTGACGTATATTTAAAAGATACCGTTTGTATGGCAGCGATTTAGAGACCTTTAGATTTTAATATGCCTAGGCAACAAATTTAGATTGGCTTTAACCCATTCATTTAAATTTATTGTGGGTACGTACGTGTTTGTTTATTTCTGATTTGTATCATTCTTGTTTGGCAGTTTTTTGCCTAGGATTGCTGATTCTCTGGTTTCTCTCCTGGAAAGTGGTGCTGATAGGGAGCCAGATATTGTTGAGCAGGTGAAAGCTATGTTCTTTCTGGATTCTATATTTAAGTTGTTAAAATCAAATTTCCTTTTTTTTTATTTGTCTGCATTTCTTCCTTGATATTGACTCTGTAAATTTGTGGTCTTCTTTGCAGATTTTTACTTCTTGGTCATTTATCATGATGTATTTGCAGAAATATCTCATTCAAGATATAATAAGTGTTCTCAAGTAAGTATCAGTTGATTTGCACCATAAGGATGTGTGGTTATTTTAGATTTTCATGGAGAGAACAACTTTTCAGTTGTATCTTTTAGATAAATGAAGAATAGTGATATTCCATTCATCTGATGTAATAATTCATCAAATCTGCTAGCATCTAAAAGAGTCAAGTGCATCATGTGGATTGATTAAATAAAGCTTGACAACAGTAGTTGTAGAGGGTGTAGGATAAAAAGGAAGTAATGCTTCAGCAGATTCTATTTCTAGGGCCAATATTGGGGAGAAATTGATGCCATGGCTATGCGATGATTAGAGAAGATTGGTTCTTTTGTATGCCTAGGGTTGTTACTATGAGCTCACACCTAAGAAACAAGGACTACTGCAAAAGGGAAGTGCCTATGGTAGTTGAATAAGCCCTTTATGGTTCAATTGCAGTCTGGTTGTTATAGATGTATTATGTATCTACCTATTTATACTGGGAAACAAATGTCAAATTTTTATGGTTGGTACCAAAATGAGTCGGTATTCACACTTACCAAAATGAGTCGGTATTCACACTTGTTTATCATTGGTCCCTGATAATCAAAATATGTTCCATATTTGGAGGATTTGTGGTTTAAACTCTCTGAAGTAAATGAGATTTTAGGATATGACCGACGGTTAGTCTTCACTACCAGAACAATGATATAGTTTCAAAGTTATAAGATTTTCTATGTTTAATTAAATGTTTTGCTAAACTATGGTTTATGTGGTATCTGTGGATTCTCGACTGGAGGTTCAAGGGAAGTATTGAAATAAACTCTTAGCATACAGGAAAGGATAAGAAGCTTAGGTTATGTGAAATACTCGCCTTCACACTACAGCAGTTAGTGGGTGACTTATAAGTTTCTTTGAAAATTCTATGAATGAGGAAAAAGAGATGAAATCGATCATATGATTTCTTGAAGAAATACTGACACTGATCCACATATCAAAACCCAAAAGAAAAATAACCAAACAAAGAAGCAAAAAGGAAACGAATGGAAGATTTTTAAGAAACCCAATCATTAAATCCATTGTGTACACTATTCTTTCATTGTTACGTACTCTTTATTTGTTTATAATTTTTCTGCATTTTTCCTTTTTGAAGGATCACGGTAAAATTAAGATATTACTCAAAGGATTATATCCAGGAATTTATGGCTGAGGCTACATCATTCTTGCTGAGGAATGCACCTTTTAAGAAGCTTAAAGCAGGTATCAAAATTCCGTATTGTTGTTAGTTTCTAAGCTCCCTTTTAGTTATGCATTTTAATGATTGAAAAAAGGTGGAAAAAGGCTAATCAATTTATTGAGAGTATAAAGCATGCTTTCAATGAAATTATTTTTTTCCATGCATGTTCAGAACATTATTTCAAGGTTCTGCATTTATTTTACTGGTAGCTGGTTGCATGTTAGTGTGCAATTGGAAATCCAAAAAGTTCCTTCAAATCAGTTAGGTTTGTAAATAAGCCAGCCAATGAACTTTGGGGATATTTGGCAAAAGCTAATGTTGGAAGTTTTGTCTCTGAGGTTTGATCTCTATGAGTAAACTAACACATTTCTTGTCGTTATCTTGTCCTTTGGGAGCTATCTTATATACTTATCGTCTATCATGCCTCTGCTGATTTTTTCTCATTAAACTTTGGACTATTTACGCAGAGGAAATTTGTGCATTGGTTGAGATTTTCAAGGACTTCTGCATACGCAAATGGATTCATACTGAAGTTTGAGATGTCTTTTGCGGTGTTAATTAGATCATTTTTCTTTGTTGCTCACATATTTTTGTCTTTTTAAGACCCTGGAAATAAAAGTTTTATTGTAGCGGCGGTTGGTTTAGGGCTGTGTGGTGTTGTGTTGAAAAGACTTTGTTAAGCTGGTGAAATTGACTTTGTGTTAAAGTAATTGATGTACGCAGCTCATAACTGAATTGTAACAGGTATCAAAAAGATCATGTTAGAGGTTGTGAAGAAACAATCACCTGTCCGAAAATCTGGAGTCAGTGCTTTGCTTTATTATGTTATGAGAGGAACATCATCAGGGGTTCATTCAAGTGCAGAGCGAGTTTTGAAGTTATTGATTAACCCATCTGTATTTTCTACTGGTGATAAGTTCAATCAAGGCAAGCTCTTTTCTTCTGACAACATTTTGTATGAGCAATTTAATGTGTGTTTACAATGCATTTTATTGTTAATTAGTTAATTATAACTTAATCAAATCATTCCATTAGGATTCATTGAAACTAAACATGCAATTTTTTTAATTCAAATCCATGGATGCATAAGATACCATACACTTTCTTTTTCGGTTGACAACATCAATCATTTATATAACCCATAATTTTCAGCTCTGTTCTTAATAATCATATTTTGATCGAATACCAGACTACTGTTTGCATTTAGAAAAGATTTGCTTACGATGAATCGATCAGTAATTTATTTTGGATCAGTGTCTCTTACTCTGAAACTAGAAACAAGAAAAGAAAAATTGGGTGTCTGGTGTAATCTGTGCAAAGAGGCTTGTGCAATAGGGAATTTTATAATCAAACTAATTGAATGAGTGATGTAGGACTTGCTGTGCTTCCCCCAGGGTTAATGGCTGATCTTCCTGTTGAAAATATAATTTTGGATGTCTGGTAACTATGACCCTGACTTTGTTGTTGTTGTTGTTCTCTTTCTCACAGGTTCAGACACTATTGTTGAAGTTCTGATCACAGCTTTTCAGAGAATATGTTCTAATCTGGGATCAAAGGAGTTTATGTGGGAAAACTTATATCGAGAAATAATTGACTCTGTAGATAATAGATGCCTTTTTCATCTTGATTGCCTTTTGTCATTGCTTATTGCTACGGTTGAAATTGATAATGGTCAAGGAGTTTCTGGTAAGCTAAAAACTAAATTTGATATTTTGATTTCTATCTTATCATGTTCATTGTTATTATACGGATATCACAAACATATGTATACCTCTTCTGCTTTCAATGGGAACTGCTTTGTGCGAACAGATTATCAACCAATGCTTGAACTTGTGGATGTTCTTAAACGTGCGTTTATCACGCCTTCCAAGAATGTTAAGGATGTAGATCATTTATTTGAAGTTGTTGATAAGGTTCTTCAACTAATGCTGTGCATTCTCAATGGGCTTCATGGAGCAAGTGATATGGACACTATCACTGACTGTTCTTCACAATGGGCTCCTGCATTTGAGTTGAAGAATTCAAGGTAATGCCTTAAGTTGAGGAATTTGGATTTTGTGTCATCTCTTTTTAGCTTCAGTTTTTTTATAACTTATGCGTACATGGGTTTCAGTTTGTTGCAATTTATTGGAAAGCTACTACAATTGGACCCTTGCGTAGTCTATACATTTAGAGTGAATATATTAAGGTAATATCGACATGTCATATCGTTTAGTTTTTCTCTTTGTATCTGGTTACATTTTTTTTAACTCATGTTATTGTTTTTTCAGTGCGATAAATGATATGATAGAAAATTCACAGGACGAAGTTATTTGTCTACTGTTGTCCTTCTTTGACAAACTGCAAATGGAACCTGAATGCTCTAACTTGTTAGATGGAGTATTAGAAGGACGAGTCTTGAGGATTCGTGGTTTCTTGCAGGAGGCTATCTGCTGTTGGATCAGCGTGATAAATAATGCTGTTGCTCATGGAAATTCGTCATCTATTGAAATTGATGAGGCCAAATTGGCTCTGCTTTGGGGAATTGTCAGATGCTATCCTCGTATACTGGATGTGCAAGCAAACTCATCGTTGCTGATGGAGCTGATAGATGCACTTCATTGGCTTTCAATGGATGAAGCTGGTAAGACATCTTCTATTACTACAAGTTTGAGCGTCACTTTGTCTGAGTTGGTGAATTTTATTTATAATCGGATTTATATTACACTTGCTTAACTGGAGTCATTCTTTGATGAAAATGCTAGAGAGAGCTTTCTAATTGAGGTGGATGGATTTATATGCATTGTAATTTCTGTGATCTCTTTTGTTGTGCTTTCTTTGCATATTTATTCTTTATCTGAATGTTCTTTTTAGTGTATCCTAATGGTTGGCACCAGTTTATTGAGCTGCTCTGTTGGGTGAAAGTGCATAATGGCACTTAGTTCTGGATTTCAGCTTCTTTACATGTTCATTATTTATCACAGTTGTTCTTTCAGAACCTGTTGCAGGTGTTTCTAAGCACATATGGCAAAGCCTAATTGGAGCTTCTTTATCTTCCTATCGTGAATTGCATTGTGCGAAGCAATCTGGACTTGAAGAAACAGGCAAAGTTCTTCATCTTGCTAAAACCTGCAAATCATCCTCACGAGTATTGTGTGCTGTTGCTGATTATTTAGATTATGTGCATAGGTAGGTCTTTGTGTCAATTGTTGATGTTTTCTGACCTGCATTTACAATGTTAGCATATTAAATTGTGCTGATCATTGTTTTTTTACTGGAAATTTTGATACAAATAGCCGAACTATATTGCCAGCAGACAATAGCCATGGAAAATACCACCCAGAGCTAGAACCAGAAAAGGTTGAGGACGCAGTTGTCATATATGCAGATAATTTGTGCCACTCAGACAAGGCAATTCGTGTTCCAACTCTTAGAATCTTGTGTCACTATAAACCTTTAACTTATGAAGACTCTACAATGGATCAACCGCCTGAGAAGAAAATGAAAACTGAAACTGGTGTTCCTCATGCTTGCCCTATGGATATTCATGGCTGTAATGTATGTATAGTTAGATTCTTGCTGTGGTTACAAAATTTGTAACTATTTTGTATTTAAGATACTATTCTCTGACTTCCCTCAAAATATCAGGTTATTCATCTGCTTCTCTCCATTGAGGCAACACCTCTTTCAATATCTACAAGCAGGAAGTTATCCCTACTCATCTCTAGAATACAGATGTACATAGCTGCTGGAAGGATATCTGAAACTTATATACCCCTTGTGTTGAATGGGGTTCTTGGTATCTTCCATAATCGTTTTAGCTATCTCTGGAATCCAGCATCTGAGTGCCTTGCAGTTCTGATTAGCAAGCATGTTGGATTTGTGTGGAATAAATTTGTTCGTTACTTTCAACATTGTCAATCCATTTTTCAGATATCTCAAGATGAACTTGACAAGCCGAGTTTTAAGTTGCCTGACACGTCTACTGGTATGTCAAAATTAATTTTTGCTATTATCTTGGTTTTAGTCGAAGGATTCTTCTTATTCTTTATGCGGTTCATGGGGATGTCAACTTTTTTAAAATTCAATTCAATTTAGTTTTATCAAGGAATATAGAAATGTTACATTGGATATTTAATGTTACTCTTGGTTTCAATGCTCAGATCTGGTCGAGCGTTTTAATTTGTTTGTTTCTCCGGCATCTGATAGCACCCCACATGGAACAGTGCTGTCTCTGTTGCTTCAGTCCTTGCAAAAAATTCCTTCTGTTGTTGAGGCTCAGTCTCGGCAAGTTATACCTCTGTTCTTGGACTTTTTGGCCTACAATAGTGACAATCTTGTAAGGTAGTTGTTCAATAGATTTTGTGCCCTTGATTGAATATATATTTTTGTGTGTTTTGTGACTTCTGAAAACCCAAATCATCATATTTAGATTTTTGACATTGCAGTGTGGGATCATTCAATTCAAGTATTTGCAAAGGCAAAGAGTGGAAGAGTGTCCTTAAAGAATGGCTGAACTTGTTGAAACTGATGCGAAACCCCAAGACTTTTTATAAAAATCAATTTTTAAAGGATGTTCTTCAAAATAGGTTGGTGCTAAGTTGGATGATGTTTGTAATTATTCGTACTCTTCAATAACTTCCATGATTTTAGTTAATCATTCATTGTTGTTCTCTAATAGGCTTCTGGATGAAAATGATGCTGAGATACAGATGAAGGTTCTTGATTGCCTTTTGGTGTGGAAAGATGATTTCTTAATCCCTTATCATCAGCATTTAAGAAACTTGATCAATTCAAAAAGTTTGAGAGAAGAACTAACAACATGGAGTTTATCTAGAGAATCGCATCTAATTGAAGATGATCACAGATCTAATCTTGTGCCTTTGGTTATTCGTCTCTTGATGCCAAAAGTCAGAAAATTGAAGACGCTTGCCTCTCGAAAGGTAGGCCGTTGTCGAATATACTGTTTATTTTACTTCTGTCATATCAGCATTATGGGCTTTTGAACATGTATTGAATCATGTTTTTCCTTTAAACACTGCAGTAAATTTCCAATGCATTCTGTGCTTCTCATTGTTATATTTTTTCCCATGTCAGCATGCAAGTATATATCATCGAAAGGCAGTTCTGGGTTTCGTAGCTCAACTAGACGTTGATGAACTCCCTCTCTTCTTTGCATTGTTAATAAAGTCCTTGCAAATTATTCCCAAGGGAGCTGATGATGGAGCATTTTGGGAAAAACCCTATTGCAATATGGAGGAATTTCAAGAATATAGTTTCTTGAAGTTTTTCACAGTAGAAAACTTAGCATCTCTGTCGTGGAAAAAGAGTCATGGTTTTCTGCACGTAATTGAAGACGTTATTCGAGTTTTTGATGAATTACATGTTGGGCCTTTTCTTAATTTACTGATTGGATGTGTTGTTCGGGTATTGGCAAGCTGCACTTCAAGTCTTGAATTTTTAAAAGGTTGTGGATCTTCTCTAGTGGGAAATCATGCAAAGACTGACTCAACTTTACTGGAGAAAGACAATCTTGCAGGAAAAAATCAGGGCCAGGTATTGTTCTTACTATATTGATAGCTTTGGAATGTCATTTGTTATTGCACTCCTTCAAAGGTGTATTGAAACTGAGCCACTTTGTTTTAAGATTTGTGGCATACCTGAATGAATGGCTAAAGTAGTTGCTCATTATTTTATTTTTATTTTTCTTAATTTCAGTAAGGCTGGTGAGCTAGAGTTTTTTTTTTTTTATTTGCTTTTATTTTTTACTTTTCATTTTGTCTTTTCCCTGGTCTTTTACTCACTTTTGATATATTTTCTATTCCTCCTTCTCTGTTGCGCTCTCTCTCTCTCTCTCTTTTGTTGATGTGTTGCCGCTTGTTTGCAGTCACTGATATTCTATGTTGGCTTTTTCCCTTTTGTTTTTTAAAACAATTCTTTTTACTATTTTTTCCTAGTTCGCTTTCGTGCGATGAAAGCCACAACGCTGTAAGAAGCAATCTGTGTTGTTTGTGAGGTTCCAGTAGTTCATTTTCATTTACATCTTTGGAACTGAGTTGCATTTGATGAATACGGTGGTTTTGAAATGAAATTGTATAATCTTTTTGCAGATCAGTTCAGCCATGAAGCAGCTCAAGGATTTAAGATCTTTATGTCTGAGGATACTTTCCACTGTTCTTAATAAGTATGGGGATCATGATTATGATTGTGATTTCTGGGACCTGTTCTTTCAGTCGGTGAAACCTTTGATCGATGCTTTCAAGCAGGAGGGTTCTAGTAGTGAGAAACCAAGTTCACTGTTCTCTTGCTTTTTGGCCATGAGCAGAAGCCACAGGCTCGTATCTCTATTACAAAGGGAAGAAAATCTGATCCCTGATATATTTTCAATTTTAACTGTCATGACTGCCTCTGAAGCAATTGTATCAAGTGTTCTGAAGTTCATTGAGAACCTGTTGAATCTTGATAATGAGGTGGATGGTGAATACAGTGCTATTAAAAATGTTCTACTGCCAAATGTTGCAACACTTATCAGCAGCTTGCATTTTCTCTTTCAGTGTGCAGCCAAGAGGTTTGAACAATGCTGGCTTGATAACTTTATCGATTATATTTTTCCGTGTTCTGAAAGGTGTCTTACAATTAATGAAACTTGATTGTGGGTTTACTGGATGTTGATTCATGATCTGTGACTAAAAGTGCTTCCTTGTAGTTTAGTTTGATAACTTGTAGAGAAAATTTAGACATGGCTTTGTTGATTTCCTAGGTAGTCAAATGATATAAATCTCACAATTTTCAATTTTACTTACAGTAGTATGTTAGTCAGGTGTTCTGTTGCATTTACCTTCGATTCCAAATAAATTGATTCCTGGATCTCAGGCCACAAGTAGCAGTTGAATTTTCAAAGGCTCAATATTTCTTGTCATATTAAGAAAGCATTTTAGGAAACTTATTTTGAAGCCCTTTTATGGCTTTACTGGAAAGTAATCAACTTCTGATGAAAGATCTCATTTCTTTTTTGTATCTGCCAAATTTGATCTCATAAAGAAAATATTTGAGGCTTCTCCTATCTGTCCTTATGTCTTTCCACTTGAAATTATTTGTTCATTTTCTTCTCTTCTTAAAAATTTTGTTTCATATGGATTTCTCTTGGAGCCTTTCTTTATGCTGAGTGGCATCATATTTTAAGAAATTCTATGATTGGTAAATGTGTACACGTATGTGGATTCATGGTCATGTCTAGTGATCTTGAGATCTCGATTATTCCGTATTATTAATATACTTCTTTTTGTTTCTGAGCAAAAAAAGGAAAATAGTAATAGTAAAATAAATAAATAATGCTGAATGTTGTTTGCTTTTTTAATTTAAAATCTGAAGGGTGGAAACTGATTGTCAATTGATTGTTCATCTAATTGACCTACTCTCCTTTTTTTTTTGGGGGGGGGGGGGGTGGTTCCAGGAAATTGGTCAAATCCTCTGGGGAGACTGTGATTAGAATTTTGCAATTGTTATCCCGGTATATTAAAGATCCATTGGAAGCTGGGAAGTTTTTGGATATCTTGCTACCCTTCTTGGCAAAGGGTTCAGGTAAAAGTACCTCGTGATTTTTGAAATGATATGTAACGTTTTTGTGGACTCTCTGAAAGTAATATTTGTCTTGCAGAAGTTGTAGTTAAAGCTCTGCATGTTCTTCGTGATATCATACCAGCAGCAGGGACTGGGAGTACTAAAAAAGTTCTCAACGCACTTTCTCCACTTCTCGCTTCTGTTGACTTGGATATGCGGTCTTCTATCTGTGATCTTCTTGATTCTCTTGCAAAAGCTGACCTTTCTGTGTTCCCTGTGGTATACTATCTCTTTCTTTTCTCTATTATCTCTGAAAGAAAATTCTTCGTCCATGAAATTTGGGACTAACATTTATCATAATTGATCTGAAATCAGGCAAAACTTGTCTCTGAGTTGAATGCAACCTCTGCTGTAGAAATGGGTGGTCTTGATTATGATTCTATAGTTACAGCATATGAAAAGATTGGCATTGATTTATTCCATACTATAGAAGTGGACCACTCATTAGTCATTTTGTCACACTGTGTGCGCGATATGTCATCAGACGAAATGATCCTGAGGCATAGTGCATATCGATCACTTCTCTCATTTGTCGAATTTTCTTCTCTAATTCTCAATAGAGAAAGTTGCAATACACATGAAGTGATGCAAGCAGTTGATGACGGTTTGTGGACGATAGGATCCATTCAGCGCATAATAAACAAGTTTATCTTGAAGCGTATGGGTGAGGCAATGACCAGAGGAAGTAACGTGAAAAAGGTATTGAGATTCTTCTATTTTTGCTATAAGAATTTCTGATTCTATTTAGCATCTCACGGGGTCCATGCAAAGAGCTGTACAAATGGACTATTATAAAAAGATTTAATAATTTAATCTTCTGAATTGAATTTTGTTATCATTCAATTTAGCGAGATTAACATGGTCTCTTTTTGGAATGGATGGTTATGATTTCAGGAATGGGTTGATTTATTGAGAGAGATGGTGTTGAAGCTCCCGCAATTATCAAATCTTAATTCACTGAAAGACCTGTGCTCTGGGGATACTGAAGTAGATTTTTTCAATAATATTATTCACTTGCAGGTTATTATCCACTTCCATATAGATTTCAGATTCAATGTTGAGAATTGGCTTCAATGTCTTTACATGATGTGTCCAACATCCCCACCATTTTTTTCTCCCAAAATACTTTGGACTCAATAAATTCTTATCTTTCAAAAAAAAAAAAAAGGTTCCATCAAATAACAAATACAAAGCATTTCTTATATTGAATAAGACATGTAGTGTCTTCGTTTCTACTGTTCTTTATACTGATATTAACCTTTCTTTGTAGGCTAGCTGTAGTTATTTATAAAAAATTTCTTTCTTTTTTTTTCTTATTTTTTTTCAAATGCAGTTGGGCTCTTCTTAGTAAACGGTTTTTGAGACTGATATTCTTTCTTTTCTTGTAGAAACATAGGAGAGCACGAGCACTGACACGTTTTAGGAAAGTTGTTAGTACAAGCAACATATCAGAGGTAATTATTTTAGCAGTTTATACAAATCCATATCAGATTTTGTTTCCAATTCACTTAAACCTGCTATCTTGCTGTCAACTTCCAGGGACTTGTGAATAAAGTGTTTGTCCCACTATTTTTCAACATGTTGTTTGATGTACAAGACGAAAATGTTAGAAGTGCATGCTCTGAAGCTCTTGCTTCAATTTCTGCTCATATGAAGTGGAAGTCATACTCTGCTTTGTTGATGAGATGCTTTCAGGAGATGGAAAAGAATCCACAGAAGCAAAAGATTTTGCTGAGGCTATTTTGCTCTATTTTGGACGAGTTCCATTTTTCTCAACTTTGTTCCAGCCAAGAAGCCAATGACCCTTCGACTAATGCTTTAGATGCTAACCTTGATAATAATAGTTCTTCAATTATATTGCAAAATTGTCATAATTCTATGACGATCACAGAGATAAAGACATGCCTTTATGACACTATGCTCCCAAAATTGCAAAAGCTACTGTATGCTGATTCTGAGAAGGCCAATGTTGACATCAGTCGAGCTGTGTTGAAAGTACTGAAGTTGCTTCCAGGAGACATAATGGACTCACAACTTCCAAGTATCATTCATCGCATTTCAAACTTCTTAAAGAGTCGTTCCGATGGCATTCGTAATAGTGCTAGGATAGCTTTAGCTGATTGTTTGAAGGAGCTTGGGCTGGAATACTTGCAGTTTATCGTACAGGTTTTGCGATCTGCCTTGAAGCGGGGCTATGAGCTGCATGTGATGGGATACACGGTCAACTTTATTTTGTCAAAATCTCTTTCAAGATCCACCAGTGGTAAGTTGGATCATTGTTTGGAAGAACTGCTATCTGTAGTGGGGAATGATATTCTTGGAGATGTTGCTGAACAGAAAGAGGTGGAAAAAATTGCTTCTAAAATGATTGAAACTAGGAAACAAAAATCTTTTGAGACTCTGGAATTGATTGCTCAGAACATAACATTTCGAAGCCATGCCTCAAAACTTCTCTCTGTTGTAACTGCTCATTTACAGAATCATCTGACACCAAAAGTGAAGTCAAAATTGGAAAGCATGTTAAATCACATTGCTGCTGGTATTGAACGCAACCCCTCAGTGGACCAAACTGACCTATTTGTCTTCATATATGACCTTGTTCAAAAAAGAATTGAGGAAGAAAATGATCTGCATGCAAATTCTTCCAGTAACGGAGCGAACAATTATAAAAATGATGTGAGAGGGAGAACTGTTTCTTCAGGGCGGGTAATCGTTGCTAAATCAACATGTTCACATCTTATAACAGTGTTTGCTCTTGGACTACTGCACAAACGTTTAAAGAATTTGAAATTGAAGAAACATGATGAAGAACTGTTATCAAAGTTGGATTCCTTTGTGACAATACTAGGCAATTGCTTGAGTTCCAAGTATGAAGATATTTTGTCAGCATCCCTTAGATGTCTTGCCCCATTAATAAGTCTGCCACTGCCATCTCTCAAATCCCAAGCTGATAAGATGAAGACTACTCTGTTGGATATCGCCCACAGTTCAGCAACTTCCAGCAGTCTGTTAATGCAGTCATGTCTAAATTTGTTGACTAAGCTTCTGCGCACCACTGATATTACTCTTTCTTCAGATCAACTCCATGAGTTAATTCAATTTCCTTTGTTTGTTGATCTTGAAAGGAATCCCTCTGATGTAGCTCTTTCACTTCTAAAGGCCATTGTTAATCGCAAGCTAGTTGTTCCTGAGATATATGATGTTGTAATTCAAGTTGCAGAGCTGATGGTAACAAGTCAAGAAGAATCAATTCGCAAGAAATGCAGCCATATTTTATTGCAATTCTTACTTGATTATCAACTTTCAGATAAACGGTTGCAACAACATTTGGATTTTCTGCTGGCAAATCTGAGGCATGTCTTTAATAGTGAAGATTTCTATTTGTTTATATTTTAACTTTTTCCCCCCCTAAAATGGCTTTGTTATTGTTGCAGTTATAAGCATCCAAGTGGAAGGAAAGCCGTGCTTGAAATGCTACATGTAATTATAAAGAAATTTCCTCAAACTAAATTGGATGAGCAATCTAACACGTTATTTCTCCATTTGGTGTTCCGTTTGGTTAATGACCCTGATAATACAGTCCGGTTAATGATTGGTGTAGCTCTAAAACTGCTTGTTGGACGCATAAGTCCACATTCGCTATATTCCATACTGGAGTACGGTCTATCTTGGTATTTGGACAGAAAGCAGCAACTCCAGAGTGCTGGTGCACAGGTAAAGGTTTCTCACTGTAACCTGTACACTCAATTGTAAATTTTAATCTCATGTCCTTTCTTGGTTATTGAGGAGATATGTCTATATTTAGAGTAGGATACGTTCTCTATAATAATTTTTTTTCTCTCAAATGTTATAAGGCCTTGACTTGTCTTCCATTTCATTAAAAATTTAGAAATATCTTTTATAAGTTGAAGATTTTATTCAAAATCTTAGTCCAATTAGGTGCTCCAATCTAATTTACTCATGACAATCACTATTGTTAAAACTTCTGATATGCTACATCTGTAACTTAGATGCATTAACTGTTACAGAAACCAAATATCAATGCCAATGGTTATACGTAGGCTATGAAGACCTTTTGGTTCCAAGGAGAGTAATCTTTGGTTGCTTTAGCTTCTACAATGGTTGCTGTCTGCTAACCATTTGGCCGATTATTTATTAGTTTCCTACTTACCATGTGTTTACGTTGACTGGTCAGTATCCCGGCATCTCTGTTACCTGGACTATATTCCAGTCTTCCAAACTATGTTGTCATCAAGTGTATGGTTATCTGAGAAGTACTATTAGTTTTGAGATCATAAGGCGTCACCGGAATTTAACAGAATTGCTGGTTAAATGGTTATCCTTGTCAGCCCTATGTATGTAGTTTGTGCATGTTCCTATTCTGATGGCCGTTTGATGCATTGTACAGGTCTTGGGATTGCTGGTTGAAGTTATGAAGAAAGACTTTCAGGAGCATATTGATATTGTATTGCAAGTGGCAATAAGCATTTTACAGTCCACTAAAAATATTGTGGAAAAGCAACTGGATCTTCCTGATGAGACCACTATTCCTTTCTGGAAAGATGCCTACTATTCACTAGTTCTGTTGGAGAAGATCCTCTGTCACTTCCCTGATATTTTGCTGGATACGCGTCTGGAGGTAACCATTGTCTTCCTGTTAAGAAGATATTTTAAGAATTTCTTTGTGCTCAGTGTTAGATTGCATAGAATGTTGATTGTGCAGTGGAAGTGTGGAATGGAAGCAAGATTAATACGACAGTAATTAGAATGACAGTGCTTGCAATGAATTGGTTTGGATTGTAGATTGCTTTTTGTGTAAAAATGTAAACAAAATTGCAAATCTCAAGCATGAACAGTGTTTTTTAAATAAATTTCTTTATAAATATAAATTATGGAAATTTCTCAGCTGCAAACATATATAAACATCAATTTATAGAGCTGGAGAATACTGCTGAATTAGAAGTTCAATTGCTGAACATTCTGATGCGCATGCATCTAAATTGAGCTGTTGAAATTTATCTTGTTCTTCTTCTGTCCACTTTATTGTTTTTTTTTTTTTAGAAGGGGTGCAACATGAGGACTTCCCATCTTTGCACCTTCTTTGTCCATTTTAGTTGCACTTTAGCGAGTTTCAAGTTTTGTTTGTCTGTTTCTGATGATGTGCGTTTTTGCTATCCTAAATGGCCCTGATTTACTGTTAATTACAGCTGTTGGCTTTTTGCTCCCCAATTTTTATTAATAGTTTTACTTTCTTTTGCCTCATTTTCAGGATTTATGGGAAGCAGTTTGTGAGTTGTTGTTGCACCCCCATACGTGGTTGCGTAATATATCAAATCGCCTTATAGCCATGTATTTTGCTGCTGTTACTGAAGCTTGCAGGGAAGACGGGGAGAAGTCATTTGGAGATTTCTTCCTGATTAAGCCGAGTAGAGTATTTATGATAGCTGTTTCACTATGCTGTCAGCTAGAGACCCAAGATTCTTTTGATGATGCTTTCAGCAACCATATTACTGAGAATCTTGTGTCTGCAATCTGTAATATGCATTCTTTCAGGGGATATATGGAATGTGCAGATTTTCAAAACTTCTGGTCTAACCTTGGACAACATGAGCAGGGTCTATTTCTTAGAGCTTTTCAGTTGCTTGACTTGAGAAAAGGAAAAGGATTGTTTCTATCTATTATCTCTGGAGCAGGTGACCAAAATGATTGTCTTGCCTCTGGTGATTTCCAGTATTTGCTCGTCTCCAATTTGCTCAAAAAGATGGGAAAGATTGCTCTTCAAAAGGATGCTACTATTCAGGTTGGTCTGCTGGAGTCTGTTGCATTTGAATTATTTATATGTGGAGGATGGTAGAGAATTTTTCAGCCTGTTACAATTAAATATTTTTTTTTTAGATGTATATTTTTATTCTTTGCTTCTTGTGTTGATTAAAATACTAACTGTTAACTGTAATTTTAAATGTTTCATGTAGATGAAAATCATCTTCAACACTTTTAGGCTCATTTCATCAAAAATTAGTCAGGACTACTTGCAGCGCTATGTGGTTCATATGCTGCCATCATTGTATAAAGTTTGTGAAGGATTTGCAGGGAAGAATATCCCTGGTGAGTTTTGTCGTTCCCATCTGAGAGTACTAGTTTATATGATATGCTCTTTGCCCTATGTTGTCAATCATAGGAGGAAATTTTCTTGAAATGCAGAACAAAGCTGAAGTTCTTGTAAAATATATACTAAATAGTATTTGTAATATCATGATCATTCAATGTTCCTTATCCACAAGCTGCTGTTGCTTTTTTCAGATGATCTGAAGCAATTAGCAAAGGAAGTAAGTGATAGCATACGGGATACATTAGGCGGCCAGATTTTTGTACAGGTCTATAATGAGATCAGAAAGAATCTCAAGGCAAAGAGGGAGAAGAGGAAACAAGAGGACAAGCGTATGGCAGTAGTCAACCCAATGCGGAATGCCAAGAGGAAGTTGAGAATTGCCGCCAAGCATCGTGCCCACAAGAAGAGGAAGATTATGACAATAAGAATGGGGAGATGGTTACGTTAGAACGTGCAAACAATCGTTCGTTATATTCTCATGATTGAGAATCAATTTTGTAGGGATAATTGTACTTTGAGTTGAAAATGCAAGCAAGTGTAGCCTTTGATCTAATGCTGTATAGACACGGCCACATGGTCATGGAGATATGATAGAATCTAGTGTTGAGATTCTTCTTCAATACATTGTAAGTTCAGGCATTAATGAGATGGGAAAAAAGTGTTTATTCTATAACGCATACGTTCAAGCAATGAAGTAAGCAATATGCTGTTTGCATTAATATAGGCCTGAATAAAAACTGCAATCAAAGATTCCTGTTGATTTTTTTCCCCAAATTACCCTAACTATCGTTCATCATATTTCTGTTGCTCTGAATTTGTAGCGTCCGGAGACACACCCCGTAGGAAAAAGTCCAAGCCTATTAAAACGTCTTTAATGGTCTCCCCATTTCTCAACAAAGTGTTCCGATGGGTGGAAGTTTATTTATTGGTATTTTATGTTATTTTATTTTAGTCTTTGGGTTGGACTTCAAACCCTAATATATTCAGATAAGTCCGGTGCAGTATATTGATGGATAGGGTTAATTTTGGATTATTTTCTCTGTGAATTGATTGTATTTAAATTATTTTTAATATCTTTTATTTTTATTAAAAAGATTAAAAAAAAATTGAAGTTTCAAAAGTCAAGAGAAATTTAAAAATAATTAATTGAGGGGACAGTTAAAAAATAAACAATGGAGGAAACAATTTAAAAATATTCAATTTGTGAGATTTATGAGACGATAACTCAAAATGTACCTTCACGTGCAAGAATATAACGAGGACAAATTTGGAAAAAAAAGCCCATTTAAGCATTACAAAAGAGTCATGGAGTCACAGATTGTAGAGAGCGCGGGACTCGGAGATTATATCATAAATTGTGGCTGTGTTTTGTCGACGCTGAACGTAACGGCCTTCAGTTTCCCCTTTCTCAGAACTTTTAAACAAAACAACTGAAAAACATCTACGACAGCAGTAACAACAACACTTTCTCAGATAAATTTTCTTACCATTTTTAGGCTCAAACCCAAGAAAGAACCAAACCATCCATCACACAAATCAACATCTCGAAGACTCAAAAACGTTCCCAAAATTAAAAAAAAAAAAACAAGGAAAAACCATCATCAAAACTCTTTACATGGTCGTATTTTGATATGATATGACACACAATATGGGATATTAATCTTCCCAATTATCCCCTTTGCAGTGTGCCAAGAAAGGTACAATTAATTCTTTGTCATGCATGAATGAATATTAATAATTATGAATGTGATGTGTGCATAGTGTTTTGAATTGAATTTGATGGATTCAATGGAGCAGGGATTTGGGGTTGATAATCTTGGCATTTGCAAAGGAAAACAAAAAAAAACAAAAACAAAAAAGAGAATTTGATAATTGGTGAGTTTATTTGGTCAATGGGGATATCATCAGACAACGTTCATGGGTTTGTTTTGGCTGTATCGTCAAGCATTTTTATTGGCTCCAGTTTTATTATTAAGAAGAAAGGCCTCAAAAAAGCTGGGACTACTGGAACAAGAGCAGGTGAATTTCATCCCATTTCATTTCCTTTCATTTTATATCCCCATTATTTTTTTGATCAACTAATCAACGTTTGATTATTGAATTGGTGTCCTCAAGTGTTTTGTTGCTTGTAATTTAATTTGATCAGGCTCTGGAGGATATTCATACTTGTATGAACCTTGGTGGTGGGCTGGGATGATAACTAGTAAGTTTAACATTCTTATTAGCTCTTTTGGTTCCAATGGAACTATGAGTAAATGAATTGTTTTGCTTTGCTTCTTGGTTAGTTTTTATCCTTTTCTTTTACTATGGGGAATTTATATGTTTGTTATGATTGACAACGTTTGTGTATGCACTACTGGATACCGGTGAAAAGTTTTATCATGTACCTGAATTCTATTAACTGATTAACTTCGAATAAATTTGTCGTCATTAGGAATTAACAAACAGCTGATATGAATAACAACTGCATGCCGGTGAATGTAGAAGTACCATTAACATAGGTTAGAACAGTGACCTATTCATACAGATGTTCTATCACAGTTTTTTCAGTAATTCATTCGAACATAAAGTCACTATCCTATGTCTTTGTGTTTGTTGGCTGCATGGTAAACATTTTTGTGAGCGCTTCCATTGATACCGACATAATAAAGGAATGCTGGTTTGAGCATGGTTCAGATAAACACAATAGTTTATCTGAATGACTTGTGGAATGAACTTTGGCTTTTAGGAATAACAAACTGGAAGCCTGAAATATGCTGAGATTTGCAGAAATTATGAACATGAAGAGAATTTGTAATTTTATAATTTGTTCACATTTCCAACTTCATTGAAGATATTACTTCAGAAATGTTATAATCTCATTAGAAGTGGATTGTGGTAAAATAGTTTTAATAATAAACCCATTTGGTAGTTTCAGTTGTCAGAGGATAAGAACATAACCTTTTAAAATCATGAGGCTATATTGTGGAAAGATTGATATACCCACGCACGTGCGCACACCTACACAAGTTTGCTTCCTCTTTTACGTTTTTTGTTTGCTAGAAAGGGTCTATTAACTTGCTATCATATCTCCTCTGTCATCTAAAATCTTCTGATGATTGCTTCTTTCCAATATCTTTTAATCTTAATTATTCTGTTTTTGTAGTGATTGTTGGGGAGATAGCTAATTTTGCTGCCTATGCATTTGCACCTGCAATTCTTGTAACTCCTTTGGGAGCGTTAAGTATCATATTCAGGTGATGATGACCGTATCAACATTGATTGCAGTGGCAAATTCAAGAGAATTTTTTTTTTTTTTTTTGCTTGTTACTTTTAAATTTATTAGTCCACATACATGTATGTTTATTTCTACATACATATATACATAGGTAGACACTAGACTAAAATGGATGGCTGTGTTTACATTATAAAGTGGACCTATTTTTGTGTATTAGTTTCTGATGAGATCATTATTATGCAGTGCAGTGCTAGCTCATTTTATTCTGCAGGAGAAACTGCATATATTTGGTATGCTAGGATGTGCTCTGTGTGTGGTGGGCTCCGTAAGTATAGTTTTACATGCTCCACATGAGAGAACTATTCATTCTGTTAAGGAACTGTGGCACCTAGCTACACAGCCAGGTATTTAAGAAGTAAAACAAAATTTGATCATTTTAGCAGCCTGATATATTCGTTTTATTATTAGTCAGGGCTAATTTCAATCACTAAAGGCAACGATTAGTTGCATTGTCCAACAGTTTACACAAATGTTCATTTTTTTCAGGTTTCCTTGTCTATGGTGGCATAGTTTTGGTTGTGGTGGGTGTCCTAATTTTTAAGTTTGTGCCAACTCACGGGAACAGCCATTTGATAGTATATGTTGGAATTTGCTCAGCTATGGGCTCTATTACGGTCTGCGCATCATCTCCAATGAGTCTCCAATGAAACTTGTTTATGCTATGACAAAGTTTGATTCTCCAATGAGTCTAATACCATTATTTAAATGCAGGTGATGAGTGTGAAAGCATTAGGTATAGCTTTGAAGCTAAGTTTTTCAGGACATAATCAATTTGTCTACTACCAGACATGGATTTTCACTGTGGTTGTGATCTTTACCTGTCTTTTGCAAATAAACTACTTGAACAAGGTAAATTTGTAAAAATTCTCTCCATCTCTTTTGACTTTTTTTTGCTAAAGCTCTTTTTCCAGTCTAGAAGACAACTGAGCTTATACATTTTAAAGGTTGACGTTAGTGGATTATATAGGAGAATTGTAGTCACTGAATCAAGAATGTCGGTTCAGCCAAGTTAAAATTTAGTATATAACTCACAGAAATCTCTGTGCATAACTTGTGAGATGGAAGTTTCTTCTATTAATTAAAATTGCATTCTGGTGAATATTTATCTTGGAAATATAATCTTTTGCATTGAATTTTTATGGTAAATTCAGTGGCTTTTAGAGGTGACCTTATTTTTTCTCCCTAACTCATTTCTATACATAACTGTTTGCAAACTTCTATTTTCTTAGCCTTAAAATTTCCGACAATATTACTGAAGATGGTTGAATTTTCTTACAAATCTTCTAAAGGGAGATGATTTTTACGACATGACTGGAACCAGTAAATTTTCAAGCAGAGAGGGTATCTCAACACAAAACCAAAAGTACTTATTTACTGAAAATATACAGATGAAACAAGCTCACTACCTTGATTGATTAATCATCAGAATCTGCTTTTGGCCCGGTAACAATGAGGATAAAAAAATAAAACTGATATGATTCAGTTTTCCCCTTTCCTCTAACCACGGATGATTCCTTTTTTTTTTTTTTGAAAAAAAACTTCTCTTTCTATGTAGTAAATGTTTCCCTTTAAATGTCAAAATTCAACTATGCTTCTTGCCGAATGGCTTTAATGAATTATAAGTCCTTGCTGTTATTTGATTTTGGGGCAGAAACATGTTTAACCTTGTCGAGTTCTCATACATGGTGCAAACTGTAAGCCTTTAAATCATAGTTCTTTAGAGAACTTGTTTACAATTGCCTGATGAGTAAAAGATTACTATAATATGATATGATTTTTGCCACATAATTACAATCTTTTTTTGATGATTTCTATTTTATAAATTCCTATTTGCAATGAAAAGGTTTCACTTTATAAATTCCTTTTTGCAATGAAAAGGTTACATCTTCTTAACGAGTAGCGCTATGTATTTGCAGGCTTTGGACACCTTCAATACGGCTGTTATATCTCCAGTTTACTATGTCATGTTCACAACTCTCACCATCGTTGCTAGCATAATCATGTTCAAGGTATTAAATTAAACCAAGTTTGTGACATGCTTGAAATGTTACTTTTTCTTTACCATCATAATACTATAATGAAGTTTCTACATTTTTCAGTTACTAATAGGTAAAATTTCTGCATTTTTTGTTTTTTTAATTTTTTTCTTTCTAATTACAACAGGACTGGGACTCTCAAAATACATCACAGATAGTGACAGAATTGTGTGGCTTTGTTACAATCCTGTCTGGGACATTTCTTCTCCACAAAACAAAAGACATGGGGGACAGTCCAAGCAGTGATTCCCCGGTCTTTACAAACCAAAACACTAATCAAAACTCAAGTTGTTGACAGACATATCAAAGTATATACAAGAATGAAAGAATTTTTGCATTTTCGTCCTCCCGGAGAATGCCAGTTTCAAGATTCAAAGAAACCTTTGCGAGTGAAAGAATTCAGGAAAAGTTTATTAGTTAAAAGAGGAATGTTTCTTGATGAGAAAGCATGGGGCACAACTTATCAGAAGATACGTAGGAATTCTGACAGATTTAGATTTTTTTTTCCCCCTTCATCATCTTTTTAGCACTTTGATAGTATGTGTATACATATATATTATGGACAAAGACGGTTGTTTTAACAGGAAATTTTACACAAACTTGGTGTTTGTTGGCAAACCTATTGTGTTTGCATGTACCTGCTTTTGTGTCTAAATGGTCATTCAATTTTATTTTTAGAAAAATTATTAGGGGCGGATACAGGAATTCAATTCATGGAGTACATTTTAATTTAAAAAAAAAATTAACAACATAATAAGTGGTAAGAGCCAGTATAATTTTGTGTGTTTTTGTCTTTTTTTTTTTTTTTTTTTTTAATCAACCTGTGGTGCTTTAAATAGGTGAATTTTGGTGTGTGTATATATATATGTGTGTACTAGATTATTTTATTGCCGAGGAGAACAATTATAAACATCTTCAATACATGTTAAAATATTCTTCTCACGTAAAAAATTCTCTATTATTTTATTTTATTCGTTCAAGAAATCCATTAATAGGGAAAAACAAAATTCTTAATAACTAAATAATCCTTTAATTTAATTTCATTTTTTTATAATAATTGTTTACTTTCCAAGTGATATTTCAAGAGATTACTTTGACGAAGGTTTCGAATTCTCTTTCTTACAAAATGTTCGTTGACTGTCTTAATCTTCGAAGACTTGTCACTAAGCAAGCTACATTTAACCTTTTCTTTGTTTATGAACAGTGATGATATTCTTATTTTAATGAAGTGAATATGTGGTTAAAAGATATAAAAACATAAATTTTAATATATTAATAAATAAAAAGATATAATTTTTAATATATTAAAATATTTTTTTTTTATATTTCAATGTGTATCTTTATTAAAAAAGTACTCTCTCTCTATGACTATGTATAGGGTTTGTTTGTGATTGCAGATGAAATTTAATAAATTTTTTATTTTATAATTTTTTATAAAAAAAATATTTAATAAATTTTGTAAAAGCAGCTTATTTAATAAGATATCATACATTTTTTAAATTCTTATTATAACTATAGATTTTAATAAAAAGATAATTATATCTTATTTATCCATAAACCCTAATATATAAATTATACATTTATCTTTATCATATTTTATGTAATAGATTATAAAATTCTTTAAATTTTTTAATTGATTTTTTAATTGTAATTTTATATATTTAAGAAAAAAGAATAATTTTATTAAACATATTCTAAAAATAAAAATAATTAAAATATATATCTATTTTGGTTATTATATAATAAAACAACACTTTCGTAATAAATTTTACCAAACACATATACTTTACTTTTCAAATATATAGCAACTGCAACAACACAAATTATCAAACATAAAATTACATTTTTAATCAGTAATTTATTTTATCTATACAATATAAACAGTTTATTTCATCGGCATTTGTAATTCTAAACTGGCCTATAATCTATTCTCTATTTTTTTCTGCTATTGTTTTTACCTTTTTGCATCTATTTAAAAAATATAGAAGCAGAAAATACGAGATTGTGGTACGTACTTTTAGGGCTCGTGGTAATCTCCACTCTGATTTGAATTAAACAAAAAAAAAAAAAAACAAAAGGGGGAGAGGATGGGTGAAGACATTAATCACGATGATGTCAAAAGTTTGAAAAAAGTCAAAGAAACTCCACACTTTTGCCTCTACTCGAACACGTCCACGTGTACCGTGAGCAATGATCAATTTTATTCTCTGCGCTAACCCCACAAGTCACTAGATTACAAGGCAAATAACCCCAACTACCCGTTACCCAATTATTTTCTGCCACCTTTTTAGTGTCACCCACATGCTCTTTAACCGCGGACAATAAAACGCTGCGTTTTAGCCTACTTTTCTAACAAAAAGAGGAAAACACTGTTCGAATTCACTTTAACTGAACTACCCAGGTATCATTTTCTGTTAGATTCTCTCACTTTCTCATGTAATTTCCCCCAGAAAATCTACCTCAAACAAGTGCTCAACAAACCAAAAATTCCATCGAGCCTTGAATTTTCTTAACAGTCTGTAAATCTCAAGGTCAAGGTAAGGATTTTTACTCTCTTTTGTTTATCAATTTTGATGCCTTTTGCGATCTGGGTTGGGTTTGTTTTCGAGTTCTGAGTTTCCCTTCGATGCCATATTATTTAGTACGTGAAATTAGCAATAATAATAGTAATAATAATATTGAAATTATTTTCGAAGAAGAAGCTGGTATTTGTTATTTTATTTGTGCAAGTATTGGGATTGTAAAACAATGGTGACTTCAAGAAGAAAGAAATGGACTGAGGCGGAAGAGAAAACCCTAATAAACAAGTATGGTGAGATGGTCGCTGATGGGACTCTTGCGAAGATGAAAACCCGCGAGAAGAAGTATAAACCAATTGCTCTGTATGTGAATTCCATGCACCATGTTCGCGATTCTATCGCGTTTCCTTGGCACTGGTCATGGAAGGATGTTTCCACCAAGGTGCAGAATATGAGGCACCAGTATTTGTTAGTTAAACAGAAGATCAAGAAACCTGAATTGTCTGTGGACAATTCAGTTGGTGGGGAGTGTAACGGGGATGAGTTCGATTGGGCTGAGGGGCTTACTCATTGGTCTAACTTTTTAAGGTATAAGGAGGTTTTTGGAGATGTACCAGCATCGTATAACAGTAATATTAGTAATGGCAGTGATTTAATGGCGGTTGTTAATGAGGATAGGGAAAATGACGGTGGGTTTGTGGGGTTGGGTGCCGGGATGGAGATTGCTGATTTTGGGCAAATGGGTCATTCAGGAGATGGGGACTTTACCACGATTGATGGTGGAGAGAATGGGATGATGGGTTTGGGTTTTGACTATGATGGTGATGATGGGGAGGATAATTTTAATGGTCATCATGAAAGGGTTAGGGAGGATGGGGATAATGGGTTCGCATATGATGAAGGAGAGCATAATGGGTCTAACTTGAAGAAGAAGAGGAAGTTGTTGAAGGGGTTGGAGAAGAAGACATTGGGGTTTCTTGCTAATCAGTTGGGACAGTTGAAGGAAATGGAGGCTCGCTTTGAGCAACGTGAAGCAGAGAGAGAAAGGGAGAGGCAGAGGAGGGAAAATTTTCGGATAAAACTTGAGCAGGAATGGCAAAGGAAGTTGGAAGAGAGGGAGAAGGAGAGGGAAGAGAGGGATAAAGCAAAGGAGCATTTAAGGAGGCAGAGGATACAGGAATGGGAATCTATGGAGAAGGAGAAGGAGAGCGAAGAGAGGGAAAGAAGAAGAAGAGATGAAGAGTTGATTCAGGAGAGGGAGTGGGAAGAAAGGATTAATAGGCAGAGGTCAGAATGGAATAAGAGGATTGATGGAATGTTGAGTCAGCACAGGACAGAAATGGGTCAGATGCAGGCCCGTATTCTTCATGAGCAGCAAAATCTTACGAGCCAGTTGCTTGGGATTGTTTCCCAGTGGACTGGTCATCCTACTGGGCTCTCTGACCATACTGGTGCTGGTACCCATTATCTCTCGCAAATGATGCAGAATTTACACCATGTGAATGGAATGGTTCATGGAGATACTAGGGTTGAGGGAGATAATCAAGATGATCAATTCATTGTTGATGGATGACATTGTTCTCATGACGCTTTCATCTGCTTGATCAGCTATAATAATGAACAGTTGTGCAGGAGTGTTAACAGTGGTTTGGACAAGTGTAAAGGTCAGACAATTTTTCAACCTTCTTATTGTACTTTAAATTAGATATGTTTGTACATTGACATGTCTAGTTCAAATAGTGTCAATAAGGGATCTATAGATTTCTTTATTTCAAAATTTGTTGTAACTATATTTCTTGAATATAAATTAAGCCCCATTTCAACAATGTCGTACGATCTATGTATTTCTTTGTATTTTTATTCTCTTCTATTTTATTTTATTTCTTTTCTCCACTACCTTGTCAATTTATGTCAGTTTGCCGAAAATGAAAGATAGTCTACGACCAACATTCATGAAGCAAGGAAACAAGTTAAAGAGAAATGAAGTTGAGAACCATAATCTAAGTAGCTTTCTGGATTCATCTAAATTTGTCTATTATCATTCATATAAAGCAATTATCTTCAGCATGGTCTTACTGTTCCGTAGATACTGACAAAATGAATAGGGCTTACCCCATATCTTTGAAGGCTCACTTACACTTTAATAGGACAGCATTGGCATACTAGCCTCATATTCACCATTGCTTGCTCTTGCGTCTCGTGTAACAAAAACGTCCTGTGCTGCTCGGTTGGTTTCATAAGTTCAAATCATGGCTGGCAAAAGGGAGAAGAGTAAAATGTTGATGGACCACATGATTTTAATTCTTTCTTCAACTAGTGAATTGCCGTTAGCTTTTAGCTTACCTTATTGCATTTGATGTTTGCTCGGTTTGAGGTTAGCGCTGCTAATTTTTCCAAGTTAAACTTCAGCTACACAGTACCCTTTTTACGAAGATGATATAAGTCTGTTTCCTTTTTCACCTATAAATATTAAGAGATCACTTTAAAACCCATAGCAGTTTTATCTTTTTGGGGAAATTTAGGATAGTGCCTTGGAACACATCTCCTTTGAGTGCATACTTTTCGGCCATTCTATCATCTCTCTTTTGTGTCTTTGATACATCTATAGTTTTCTTTTTCAATAGTAATTGCTAAAACATTATAAAATTTTCCCTCATTTTTGATCTTCTGATTTTTCTCCTTCAAATTGTTTGAACTTTCCTGCAACTTTACTCCTATGGGCTGAGATAACTACACTCCCGCCATATTGATTTCTGCCAGTTATGTATGATAATCATCTCCTTGGTTTTTGTAAGTGTTGTTTTTGTTCTTTGTCACACTCTGTTGATGGTTGCGGAATTCTTAACAATATATTTGAGAACATAGATGGCTTGACTTTTTGATTTTTGATTTTGATTTTCTTTAGAAAGAAGCCAAAACACAATTGGTTTGATTCGTATATTTACAAGAAGAAAACCAGTGGTTCGGTAGCCTTAAAAAAAAAAAAAAGGGTTTGGTAGACTGGATGGCCTAAAGAATTAGCTTTCCGGGGGGTTTCAGGGTATGAATTAAGAGATTTGTGTCTATAGTTTGCTGTTCACAAGTGAATAAGTGTTAAGAAAGCACAACTGCTTCTGAAGCCTTAATCTGCAAGCAGAAAGGGACCCTCCATGTATTTCCTAATGAGAATGAAGGAAAGGAAGGGTTTGATTTTCATGAGTGTGATTGTGTGAATTGTTTTTAACTTATTGTATTACTATTTTTATAAACACATGCCTAAACATTGGTTACTCACAGATTTGGACCATCTGTTAGGGAAGTTTTCATCATCAAGAAAAATATTGAAAATGCATTTGAAGGCTTCAACTGATCTTTCCCAGTGATGACATTTAAGTTCATGATATTTTTTTTTTTTAAATTGAGACTAATCTATATGGGACAAGAAAACTGTTACTGTAATTAATAAGAAACAAATTTGTGCAAAGCAATTCCTTCTTTCCTGGAAATAACGGAAGAAGAGTTGCACCATAAGATATGGTGGCTTCATGGGGCTAGCAAGAAAAGTCAAATAAAAATTGGCCTTTCAGTCAAAGTGATGGTTCGTGTCATGTGCTACACGACTTGGAATGACTTCTATGGGACAACCAAAGTCACCCTTGTTGGCAGGTAATTTATTTTATTATTTGGCATTACAATTTTGTAACTTTGCTGATTTTTGAATGGAGGATAATGTGTGTTATCTGTACATCCAATGTAAAACCCTGATGGGAAAATGTGGAACCCAAAATTTATAGTATTGAAATCAGTTCTCTCTTCATCCTCCTCTTCCTGCCTTTCTATATTCTCTTTTTCATTTTTAAGATTCTTGTTGCTCACTTGGTTGCTACATTTGGTTGTTTAAGTTGTCTCTGACTTGTTTTTAAACTGTGACTGGGAAGGAGAATAAACTAAAGAGAGAGACATGAAGAAAAGTAATGAAAACTGAAACTTGGTCCTCTCTTTGCTAGTTCGGATTTTAGAGAGAGATAATAGAGAAATTATTGTGGTATTTTTATATTGTCAAAAATAAGATTTGAAGTTTCGTATGTTAAGGAGAAATTTGGGAAAGTGGGAAAGAGAGAAGGTCAATAATTAAAGGGTAGGCTTGGATAGAAATCCAATAGTAAAAAAATGTCTCAAATAATAGGAATTCTAAAATGTCTCTTTTCGCTTCTCTTTCTTCCAACCCTATGAAGTCAAAGGAAGAAAAAACTCTCAGTTGTAAAAATTGAGATTGATTGGTACTGGATATTTCTGTGGATGAGGCTCTTTCGTGGCAAGATATAGCAAAGAGAAAAGCAAGTTGAAATACTCAACATGCAGGCACACACAGTGAATTCAAATTTGACACTGTGAAGAACAATTGATGTATTTTAATTTCCAATGTCAGCTTGACTATACCAGTTATTTTGACGTGAATGTTACATTTGCAAATTTGCAAATGAAATTGTAAACAGGAAAGCCCTGGTCCAGTAATATTACTTGATTAGAACCCAAGTTTGGTTCCTGTATTCTCTCTCTCTCTCTCTCTCTCTCTCTGTAAATATGTGTGTTTGCTTGTGTGTGTGCATAGATATTTGTACTCTTTCTCCCCACCAAAATGCATTGGTGTTCTGTCCATCACCTTGGCAAGATGGTGTAATTCATCATCATGGTCCTAGTTTCCACATTTTCGTTGACTTTTGCTTGAGGTGTCGTGTTTTCAGAATGTTGAGAAAAACTTTCAAGTGCAATGGCGGCATAAGAGAAGAAGGTTTTAGATTTTATCTAATTTTCTTATTTTATTTATATTTTGTCTACTTACTTTCTGATAATATCAGTACATTTCGTTTTGACAATATGGTGACCCATAACTAACTCATTTTTCAAGGTTTGAAATGTGAATAGGTGATCTTGCAGTTTGGATTGCCATCTTAAAGCAATTATAGGGTTTATAAGAGAGCAGACTTGCCAATATAACTTACTGGAAATTACATTCTAGTTGGGCACTAGTTCTGTTTAGTTGATTTACTGTATAGTTAAATGGAATTTGTGTTCCATGGATTTCAATCATTTATGCAACTTTCCTAGGTGCAAACTAATGGCACAATTGTAGTCATGCAGCTACCAGTTGAAGTACCATGGAACATGGTAGCGGTTCAAAGAAATGATGAAAAGATTAAACAAGCAGTATGGTTGGTATCTTGCACCTTATGAGCTCACACTTGCTCAAGACTTGATTTAAGAACGTTTAGTCTTACAGCGACGATGTATTTATGCTTACTTTACTCTTGGATAAAACAGTGAACTTGCCTCTTTAGCTTATTTAGTACATCTGCATGAACTACTTGTGAGCTGCATTATGCATATCTTTTAAAATCATTATCGGCACAGGTTGTGCCCTGTTTTGCTAATTTGAGTTGGATTTTGGAAATAATTGAGGATGGAAGATTAAGGAAAACCATGCCTTGTATACACAATTGAACTGTATTAGAGATTTGACTGGTAGCCTCGATAGTATATCAGTAACAATATGTTGTCGAAGTTTAGCTCTGGCCTTTCAGCTTGATTCTTTATTAAATCAGTAAAAATGTGTTGTGGAAGTTTGGTTCTGGCTTTACAGCTTGATTCTTTAGGCATTCATTGCTATTTCTGTGTGAAAATAGACACTGTGAAGCCACTTTTCTAGAAATTTGGTTTATGACATGGCATGCTTTCTCTGATATTATAATGTTAAACCTACTAGTAATCTGTTTTTAGTTAATTAATTGGTCAATGCATCGCCACCTAAACTGGGCTGGACTGAGGTTTTAAAAGTCAGCCATTAGAGGCAGTTCGCACATGCTGATTTATTTATTGAAACTGAGATGACTCGGTAAAAATTTGGAAAGATGCCCATCACTGTGGCAGCGGTTATTTATATGCAATTGTGTCGTTACTGGGTGGTGCAAGTTGAATGATTCAATGAATTTTAAAATCCACATTCAAATTCATTCAGTTCCTAAGCAAATAATTTTATCAGAAACAAGAAATTGATTATTGAAGCTGCAACATATTACATTAGAATCATATGAATCTGCTTATTTGAACTTGCTTGCTTCATCAACAATTGGTGAAACTAAGCTTTCTTCATATATGACACCTTCAAACCAAGGCCACTCATCATATATCTCAAAATATCTAAATGTCTCTTCTTTGTGCTGTAAAAGACTAATTCCCTTCCATCACTCCCCAGCAAAAATTTGCCATCTTTTGTGAAGCCTATTAGAGTTGGATAGTATTCGTATTCTGGAAATTTGTCTCTTGAGATGCTAAACAATCTAGTCCATGATGATTCTTTCATTTCCCATGCCTCAAAAGAACCGTCCCTTTGATCATTAAATACAACAATGCGGTCTCCCCAATTCCGCAAATCTACAACTGAGGTAGTTTGGTCGATATGCTCTGGTAACAAAGCAACCTCTGTGAATCTTTCTTCTGTCAGATCGAATGATACGATTGCATAATTCTTATTCGAACCATTTTCCAGTATTCCAAGCCAATGCAGCTTGCCATTTGACAGAACCCCTAATCCGTAAATATCAATCCTTGCATGAAAGTACTGAATTTCTTTCCAGGAATTGTTTTTCAGGGAAAAAACCTGAACTTTAGTTTCCCTGGAAACATTTCCATTTCCAACAGTTGAAATGAAACCTGTAACGACTTTGTAATCATCACCAGAGGTATCATAACCAAACCCATCAGAAAAGTACCTCGTTCAGGAAAAGGAGCGGGCCTTGGCAATTCCCTGGAAACACGAGTACTCGGGTTCCACAGAACCATGTTAGTGGAATCAAAATCTATGCAAACCAAGCCATTACAGGATCCTATAATATCAGCATCATCTTCAGGAACTTTCTCCCCAGGATAACCAAGCTGCACTGTGATATTGCTGTCACTGCCATCATCAAATCCAAATGCTTCATAGTCAGTGGATTGAAGTGGAGACGTCGTGAGTAAGACTCTACGAATGTTACCAGTGCAGTCGGATTTTGCTTGTTTGAGTTGGGTCTTGGCAAATTGAGAATCAGAGATTAATGAAAACCATGGCTTGGATACACACTTGAACCATAAAAGAGACTTCACAGGTAGCCTTGATAGTATATCAGTCACTATGTCTTGGGGAAGTTTGGCCATGGCTTTTGGGCTTGATTTTGTGTAAATCTGGAGGATGAAACCAGTTCTGACATTGATTTTTAAAGGCTCATGTCACTTGATTTTTTCAGCAAGCGTGCTTTGCAAGCCTTGATTTTATATTACAATAATAAGCTAGGTAACCTGACATAGTTAACTGATCATTGCGTTGATGCAAAGCTGATCTGGAAGATCTATTTATTGAAACCAAGACGACTTTGACTCCGGATAAATAAATTTAAAGATGGCAATATCACTGTGACAACATTTGTTTACATATGCAATTAATTAATAATTAGGAGTTGCTGAAAGTTCGACTGATTCAATAATGCATGAATAGAATAAGACCAAAATCCACCCATTCATTAATTCTATTTGAGACGGTTAACACTTAATTAGCATCTTAAATGGAAAACAAACAAACTGATTTTCCTAGTTGAACTAATTGCATAAACTAAATCTCATTATAAGCATGAAAAAATGATCAAAATCTCCCTGTTTTTCAATATCTTTATTACTACTCTTTCTGTTTTCAGGTAATATACTTACTTACTTTCTTGTTTACAGTTTTTTTCTTTTTTTTTTTAATTTTTTGTTGTTGTTGTTGTTGTTGTTGAATTTGTATTATTCTTTTCTGTGGTGCCTACTTCAGTCTTTCTTCCGTTCGCATTGCTTGCTCACGCTCAGCCCTCCCTGTTTTCTGTCTTTCTTCTAATTTCCTTCTTCAAATCCAGTGGGGATTCTTCCCTTTTCTCCAAATTCGTTGACAATTACTGATTGAGATATCTTAGCTCTCATACAAACATGCCTATTGTATCTAAAATAGAGGTGTGTAATGCAGCACACGTGCATGATAGCGTGATAGAAGTCAACCAAAAGACTTCATAGCTCTCAAAGTCTAATTAGACTTGCAATAGTTATATTAAACTCTATATAAAGTAAGCTTCTAGATGTTTCTTTTCTTAGGCCTATCCAGCACATCATGGGTGCAAATTCCAATATCTCCCACGTGTATGTGATGGGATAACATCATAAACAGAGAATTGAAAGTAAGTTGCCCCAAAGCCTTAAATTCATCTCTCGGTCCTCCAAAAAGCAACCTATAGTACCTTGATCCAATGCAAAAGTTGAATATAAGGCACTTGCTTTGACAGCAACTGAGCTAACATGGTATCTCTTTCGTGAAATAAGGATTCCTCTTGCTCAGCCTCCTCAATTGCTTAGTGATAATTTAAGTGCTTTATATATGACTCTTCATCCTGTCTTCCATTCTCGCTTCAAGCATATAGAGGTTGATTATCACTTTCTTTGAGAAAAGGTTGCAGAAGGTACGATGGTGAGTGGAAATTGTCGATGTATTCACCAAAGCTCTCTTGAAAGTCATGTTTCGCAATTTCTAACAAAACCTAAGCATCCAGATCCTATGACACTTGCCAACTAGAGGGGGAGTAATAAGCAAGCTGTAAATGGTCAACAAAAGAAAATTCGCCAACGGTTAAAACACACAGCATAGCTTGCACAAGTCAAGGCTATCATTGAATTTCACTATCAAGAATTTAGAATATCACGTATCTTTAAAAAGGAAATATTTCATTACCTATTTTGTAGTTGAGGAAAGCAGCTTATGTACTCTAGCGATGTTTCTGTAGTTATGTAATTAATTCTCTGATAGCTAGCTATTTCATTATGTACATAACTTTTGTAAATTCATACTTTGTAAACAATCAAGGTCAAAATACGAGTTGTTATTTTTTTTTCAATAATACGTGTTGTATTATTTGTGAGTGCTGAATATCTAAACCTCAACTCTAAAGCAAAGGTACTAAGTTCTTTTTCAGAACTTATTTTCACGGAAAAAAAACCTGAACTCAGCTTCCTTGGAAACATCTCTAGTAGTAGAAATGAAACCTTTAATGGATTTATAATCATTAGATGATTGTTTTTAGGCATATCATAATGTTACTCTTGCTAGTAATCTGTTTATCGTTGATTTAATTGGTCAATGCATCAACACCTAAGCTGAGCTGGACATAGGTTTTAAATATCAGCCATTAGAGACACTGAGACTATCTGCAAATGCGGATTTTATTTAGAGTAGAAACCTAGATGACTTTGGCTCAGAACAAAAATTTGAAAGATACCTCCATTATTGTGGCAGTGATTACTTAATATGCATTTAGGAGTTGTTGTAAGTAGTTGAGTACTTCAGTGAACTTTAAAATCCAACCTCAAATTCACCCACTTGAGGCTCATGCATCTTGATCATAATCAAGTGAGTGAATAAATAACATAGTAGAATATGATGCCGCTGTCATTATGAATCACATTTCAAATACAGCAAATGACAATCACTATAACAAAACAGGCAATAGATGGTGCAAAATAATTGCTATTAAAAGGGGTACATGATAAATAATTTATCCGTCATCTATGTCACTGTTAATTAATTTATGATAGAATATTTTTCATCATTAATTCATGATGGTTTTTCACAGTCATATACCTGTCACACAATATTTTAATGTGAAAAAATAATTATATAAAATTTAAATTTATTTACGCACCTTTTTTGAAATTTTTGGTGGGAAATTGAATTATTTTTTATAAATTTATTAAATTTTGGCTGTAAATTATTTATGATAGAATTACTATGACTATTTCTCGTCATAAAGTTTTGATTTTTTTTAAAAATATTATAATTATAATTTATGGATGAATTCCTCTTTAATATCATCAAAAAACCCAAAAAAATTAATATTAATTAAAATCCATTCAATCCAACAAATTAATTTCAAAAGAAATACATTTGGTATTTAATGAGATCATCACTAATAAATAATAAAATGTCCCAAATTGAAAAAACCATTCTAAAATATAAAATAACAATTAAATTCCAATCAAAATCCAAGAAAAGCAATTAAAATTTCAGTCACCAACCCAAGTTACCCAACAAAAGTTCCAAAGATTAATCCACGTATTTCAACAGAAGCACTTGCAACAAAACTTCTAGCAACAACATCATCTTCCAAGAGCACTCTAATTCCAATCACATACCCAGTAACACTCCAACTAATACTCCAAATCATACATAACAACCCACCATCTTCCAACAATGCTCTAATTCTAGCCCTTACACAGCAATACTCGACCTATACCTAGCAACCCAATCTATTGCATTTAAAGCTCTAACAAAAGGCGGTCCTTGTTATCATTCAGTAGCAAAGAATTTTCGGAGGGAAAGTTTTCAATGAAAATTAAGGTTTTTGTTTTTGACAAAAATAATAAGAACCTAGTAAAAGTTTCTGCTGATTTTCTGAAAGCTTCGTTTTAAACACGATCTCCGTTGGCCCGTTATAGCCGTTGATGTGTTGAAAAGGCGTTTTAGGGCGTTGATCAGGAGTTGAAGGTGTTTTTGATTTGCATGTTTTCAGAAGCAGTGAAAATAAGCTTTGAAATGCCAGTTTTTGGCAAAATGACTTCCGCAATTTTCATAAAGCTTTTTTTTGGAGCACTCTGTATATCGGCGGGAAACCAGCGACGTAAATTCTGATGGTCAACCTGAATGGGGACTAGATCAGTTTGCACTGCTGGATTAACAAGCCACGTACAAGGTTCCCCAACTAGAAAGAACCTAGCATCCGTTTATTTGTCTATACCAGAATCAATCAAAATACCCAATATTATCAAATGCATAACATCTATACTACAATCCTTAACAATAACCATTATAGTTTGACACTACAACTGTAATTTCAACAAATTATAACAACTAATAACAAGGTGCATCTACAGTTTTATACTCATACTAACCATTTTGCTAATGCGACAAGGATGTGGAAAAAATGGTTAGCCCACTCCAAAAGAACCTCATTAAGTTCATTCTGAGTGTATTCCTTCTTTGTGTAAAAGTGTTAATCACAAGATTAATATTATCAAACTTGAAAAACAATGCCACAAATATAGTATAAAAGCAAGTTAAGATATATACTATTAAAGAATTTTCAAAATCATACCGCTGTCATGCTTTTGTTCTTTAGGCTTGAATTGTACAGTCCTGCAGAACTCCTTCCAATTTCTTAGTTTTTATCCCGAGAGCAATCAAAATGCACATTTGCTCACCTAAACTTTCAGCCTCAACATAAAGTTCTTTCACTTTAGTCTAGTAACACTTCTCAAATTTATCAAACTCATCATCAAGCCTCCTAAAAAAATACTGCTGTTATTCCCCTCTTTCCTCAACAATCTTCAGAAATGTTTTCAAAACAAAATAGTCCAAAAAATTGCTCGGACCTATTTTGTCTTTACATCTACAAGGGCTGTCTTGCTGCACCCGTTACATAGTGAAAACAGCCCCTACAATTTACCAGGGGCCGTTTTTACTGTAGAAAAGAAAAAAAAAAAAAGCCCCTATAAACTTTCAGCAGCTAATTAGAAAAGAAAATAATGTTATCTATGATAGACACCATTGTCGAAGTCATAGCAAATAACCTGCAAATTAGTAATAATAATAGCATTTACATCAGTTTATTAAATTGCTTTTATTATTATTATTATTTTTTTTTTTTTGCAGAGATATGTAAATGAAATAAATAATTCATTCACATATATTTGAATTATCTAACTACCAAAGAAATGTAGAGTAAAATAACTATATGCATTAAAGAAAAAAAATTATCTAGAATTAGAAACATTGCCTTTCCCATAACAATTAGCTCCCTTAGCAGAGTGAATACATTTTTTTTTTTTTTTTTTGGCAAGAGATAACTTAATACTTCACAAGTCCATGGAAGCCTAGAATCTATCAATGAAATTGCAACTTCTAACAAAAGAGTTGGTAGCATGTTCGATTCTTTTAAATTCACTAAAATTTGATTTTTAAATTCCTTTTTGTCAATAAATAATCGGATAAACAAACATTGAATTGCAATTCAACTTTCAGAAAATTTTGCACCATAAAAGGCTGGAAAAGTTATAAGATGCAAAGTTTCTTATATTATGGCACATTATTTCTTAGTAACTCACTACAAGAAAATAAGGCCAAGACAACAGTACTTTTACAATGTGTGTCAATTGGACGTTGTTAAACACAAAAGCCACAATGTTCAACAAAAGTAAGTTGTTAAATATCTACATTTTATTACATTTTGCAACATGCAAGATTGCACGTTGTTGAAACGTATATAACAACAACTTTCTACTTGTTGCCAATTATTAGAATGTTTTCACAACATGCGTGCATAGACCGTTGTTGAATGAAGTAATTTTTGACAACGTATGAACATGCATGTTGCTGAAAAGGTTTTAACAACGTTCTTTACCTGTCGTTAATTGTAGAAAATTTATTGCAATTCAATAACAAAGTTAATTATTATTACCTTACAATTTCTTATTATTTCCCATATTATGAAGGCACTGCGACACCGTTTTACCTTAAGATGAAAAGAAGGAAAACGCCTACAAAATTTTCATCTTCTTTCTCTGATCGAAAATTTTCCCTCTCATCTCTTAAATCCCTGACTACAATCTCTCATTCACCCAAACTCGTTTCCTCTCCCAAATCCCTTAAGCTGAAAAATTGTATCCTAAAGCATTTCAAAGTTATTGCTTGAATCTCCAAGAACCTTTCGAAGTAGAGTTTGATTAATTTTTAACTCCTTTGTCAAAGATAAGCAAACCCAAGTATTGGAGAATCGACAAATTCATGGCTATATCACATTCTATGGTAAGCTTTTAATTTTCTTTTGTTTTTTGGTGAACAATTTTTCTTTCTTAATTTCTTTAAATCTGTTCTGGGTGTACTTATGTTTAGTGAAATTGGATGTGGGTTTTTACTTTTTTCTTTTTGTGAGGAATTGGCACCAGCTTCTATTTTTGATAAGTAGGCGGTGGTAATCGAACTACCGACTTTCGAGCTGTTGTTGCCAATGTTATTCAAGTTCGAGCTACTGCTACTGTCTTCAAGTTCGAGCACGGAGACTATACTACAAGGAGTCGGCGACGCGAGAAAGACGGCGAATTAGCTGCCACATCTTCAACTTAAAGGTAAATTTTGGTGGAATTTGGGTTGAAATTAAATGAGTTTGAGAGGGAAGACGGGGTTTCGAGAGAAAGAAAAGGGATGTTTTGTTGGTGAGAAAGTGAGAGAAAATTGTTGGATTTGGACAGTGATGAGTTCTTTATTTTTACTTCTTTATTGTTCTTTATTGAGTAGATGTTGACGGTACAAGCATTATAATTAAGATTTTTAATGGCAAATATAGAGAAATAGAAGCAAACCTAGATTAAGAGTATGTAGCAGCATTTTTTAGGGATTTTTTTAGTTTTTTTGGGGGAAGCATTAGATACTAATTATTGTAGGTTTGTGGTCTAAACAGTAGCTATAACCTTAACCATAGTTTGAGGTTTCTTTTCTAAAAGCATTCATGGTAATTTCAGACAGAGATTGTGCATAATATGTAGCATGTCCGTGTCTCTTAAATAGAAAGGTTTCAAGTTTGCAGTCTTACAATGTAATGACTTGGTAAAGCATTATTATAAGGTATTATTATGAAGATTCTATTAAGCTTTATTTTAAGGTATTATTATGAGGATTCTATTAAACTCTATTTTCATTCGTTTTCTTTCACGAAATTAAAAATTATACCCAATTGAAATTATATACTACTCGTCCTTGAGAGGATTATGTAGACAGACAAAAGAATAAAAGGAATTTAGAGAAATTCATGTGTTAGGAAGAGCTAGCCTAGGGATGAAAGAATTATGCACATGACCTTCAGATTGCAAGTATGAACTTGGCGAAAATTGAGAAACTTTTTTGTATTATTACTATTTAACTTTTTCAATGTGATTTCTAATAGTTCACACATTTGCTTTTGATCTTCTTTTTTGTTTTATAGATCTTTAACATTTTATTTTTACTTCTTATTTTCGTTACTTCTTATTTTATTTATTTTATTTTTGCAGCATACTTCTTTATGATACTGTAAGGACACTACACAATAGATCTTGAACTTTTGAAGAGTTTAGATAAAGTTGTTGACATTTTCTTTATTTTGTATTGTCAATACATACATACATATATATATATATATATATATATATATATATATATATATATAAAATACTATAATGTTATTCAATTAATAAAGTGGAATTTTTTTAATTATATGTTATTTGTTTTTTACTTTGTATTTCATGCACTTGTTTGAGAGTTTCCAAATTAATTTAAAAATATATTATGTTAAAAAAACTAATTCACAACATGCATCTGCATGTTATTAAAAGATATCTGATAAAATAGTAGAAGACAACATTTACAGCCTGTGGTTAAAAACTTTTAAGCAACAGGCACATAATTTTCAACAGCACTCTTTATACGTTGTTAAAACAGACAGCCTTAAAGACAACATCTTGATCAACAGCATGCGATTGCCTGTTGTTGAAAGTGTTTAACAACGCACATTACACATTGTTAAATCTCATTTTTCTTGTAGTGACCGACTTCTACCTATTTCATGATTATTCATATTATTATTTATTATGTTGATCAATTGATTGTTGGATCATGCATGTGTATACGGTTGCAATCTCCAGAATCTCAAGGAAGCCACTAGTGATAATTAAACAAATGAACCTTAAAAAAAAAAAGAGTAGGTTGATCAATTGAATTACCTAAAGGCTTCGTGTCCAAAAATCATCGGCAAACGTAATTTAGGTGGCCAAAAAAAAAAAAAAAAATTGTCTTAATGTGATCAAATGAAATTTTTGTAAGTAAATCTTATATTGAGAGTTGACAGATTTGAATTTAGTTAATTAATTAAATTACCTTGGTTAATGATTTCTAGAAAGTAACATCACTGTGGTAGAAGGATGTGATAGAATCTTGATCCAAACCTTACAAGCCACCAGCAACAACATATTACTTGTTATTACCTGTATCTGTCTGCTTACCTCCCCCTTCCCGCCGCTTCACCTTTCGCTGGAATTGAAGCCAGTAATCAACACCAACTCTTTCATAATTTTCGATCAAACTCTCGTGAATTGAAGAGAACCACTAGCAGGGTTTGAAAGTCAACTCTTTTAGTTAGGTTAATTGGCTGTGAATGTAGGAAGTTTATTTAATTGTGAGTGAGGATTTGAGCTTCTAGGGTTTCAATTTCTTAGGTTTGGAGAGGTTTTGAGTGAGGTTTTTGAACTCAGACCATTTTGTGGCATTTTGATAAAACTCACGTTCAATTCCTTCATTTACTTTTCATATAATTTAAATTATCAATTGAATTATAATACACTTTTTGTTTTTCTTTTAATAAAATATTAAATCAAAATTTTGGTCAAACACAGTCAAATTTATATTTCTATCATAATTTCTTGATAGAAAAAAATTCTATCACTATTCATCATAAATTCGTGATAGACAATAATTTTATCGCAAAACTATCATCAATTTAGGATAGACCAAAATTCTATCATGATTCATTTACACTATAATGATATAAGTCAATTTCCCCAAAATAAGTCATAAATTGTGAGTCATTATTACCAATTTTCTTGCAGTGCAAGTGTTCAGAAAAAAAAGGAAAAAAAGAAAGGCCAAAACTGATAATGTCTTTGTTACTTTTTCATTGGAGCATTGTTTCTAGAACCTGCTTGCTTCATCAACAATTCGAGAAACTAAACTTTCTTAACACATGATATCTTCGAACCAATGCCACTTATCACATATCTCAAAATTTCTAAATGTCGTTTCTTTTTTGTTCTACAAAACTAACTTCCCCCCATCGATCTTCACCAAGCTTTATGCTCATTAGTAAAGCCTACTAGAGTTGGATAATATTCATATTTAGGAAATATCTTACTTGAGATGCCGAACAATCTCGTCCATGATGATTCTTTCATGTGTCATAAGGCATTCTTTCCAGGCCCCGAAACTATCGTCACTTTGATTGTTGAAAATGATAAGGCGGTCTTTCTAATTTCTCAAGTTTAAAACAGAGGCACTTTGGTCAATATGATCTTGTAAAAGACAAAACCTCTTTGAATCTTTCTTCTATCAGAGTGAATGACGCGATTCCATACTTCTTTTGGGAAGCAACTAATAATTTGTGCATAGTGAATTGAATAATCGGTACATTGCACCGACAGCTAAACTACTAAACGGGAAGATTGATTATTTATTGAAACCAAGATGACTCTGACTAAATCAACATAAATTTACCCACAATGTTACTATCAATTTGGCAGCAATTGTTATTTATGCAATTTGTAATTAGGAGTGGATAAAAGAGTCAATGCAATTGAATGGTTCTCCTCCATGAGAAAATTATCAAAATCCCCCATTATTTCAATAATTTGATTTTTTTTCTCTTCTAATCTAAAAATTTCAACACTTGAGAAAGTTCTATCAAATTCATTAATTTTTTTGTCTTTTACTATTCGACCCCTAGAATTACATTAATGACAAAATTAGATTAATATTTGCCGAGATAGTTGAACGATTGATGATCATAAGTCTGTTTCAAGGGGTAAATTAATAAAAGATATAAAAAATTGAATGTTAATAGAATCTTTCTATACAATGAGAGAGTTTTGAATCATGAGTTAGAAAAAGTTTAATTTCTACATAAGAAATTGTTTGGATAATTATTTCTGTGTAAACTAAAATCACATAATGGTAAAAATAAATTTAGTTAAATGTGTGTAGCTGCATTTAAATGAACAAAGAAACAAAAATAAAATAACAAACAATTTATTTGCCCTTTGATTTTCATGAAAGTTTTATCCTCCGAAATTTTTATCCTCCATGTCCAAGCATCATGCAGTTAATCTCCTCTTTGTATTCCATCTCCATCTATAACAAATATACAAGAATTATAATTAATTGTTGAGAAAATAATAAAGATATAAACGAAAATTGTAACATACAAAACTTGTTCGCAAAAACAAAAATAATGGAAAATTTATGTTTGGAATCACTTTGACAAAAGCACCTTATGATTTTTTTTTGGAAAAAATAGAAAATGAACTCAAGAAGCGACAAAATACCTGATCTGGAGTTTGTTCATGATGAAGAGTGCAGCCTTGAAACAAGGATGCAATAGCCTCTGGATCTAATGACATCTTCTCACGGTATGTTTTCATAGGGCTCTCTCTATAATATCATAAAATAAAATCAAAGGCGTGATAGTAAATAAATGATACATATAAAAGTGTACCAAGTCCGAACTTTCGAATTTTAAAAAATTTAGGGGCTTGTCTTTTACATGTTTGAAGTTCAAAATTTTATAATTTTAAAATTTTGAAAAATTTACTTTTTATTTTTTGGTAACTTATGTCTGATTTTCAAATATTTACATCTAAATAGAATAAAATTTTTTTTGTGATTTTTATCTGAATAAGAAATAGTATGAATGAGAAGTAAATATTACACATTCCAAAAGTATCTCTATAAAATATACTTATTTCCTAAATTATAAAATTTAATTCATTTTTTGTTTTGATTTACGAAGAAATAATGTCAAATAACATGTTTAAGATTTTTTTATTTATAAAAATATACAAGATGCCACTTACAACAGATGTTTAAAAAAATAAAAATATTGTTCAAATACTTATATTCAGACCCATTCAAACTTCAAAACAATTTAGACTCATTCAGATTTTAAATTAAAAAAAACAAACACTACTTTAATTTGGACTCGGAATCAAAATTGTCAAAATAATACAGTCATGTTACATGTAATGGGTCCGCTTATAATATAGCTGCTGCATGCCATCCAGCCATTTTTATTTTTTATTTTTAAACTTATTACCCGTTGGATTGCTTTTATACGCAATCCAACGGCTTTTATATTTCTCGCATGAAATCGGCTATCGAACGAATGAACTGGAGTGGAAACTGGCAAATATCAAGAGCAATTATCACATATAGCTACACTAATTTTATCTAAATATTAAGATTTTCAATTTAAATTAAGAAAATGTCAAAGACCCCCTCTTCAACGTGAAAAATTTGCATTTTCTTATGGCTGAAAAAATTATTTTGAAACATTATAATGTCTATATTAGTGAGAATAATATTTATTTTAGTGTAAATGAAATATATATTTTTCTTATTTTCCATCTAACTATTGGATGGTTTTTAAATAATTATAATTATTCATAGTACCAAATATCATAATTAATCATCAAATATTGTTATTCTCAATATTTGTTGAACTAGTGACTAATATTAATGATATAAATCTGTAATATATACAAGGCATATATAATGTACCATATATTTGATATTTGGATTATACTCACAAAGATTCTCTTACACAAATTACTTCATACAAATTTATCACAAATTAATTAAATTATTGCATACTTTTTTTTTGCTACATTATTAAATTATCGCATGTAACGTATTTGATATTAAGTTATTACTAGTACTATAGTTAATACTAGTTAAGGAAAAATGAGAATTACCTCCTACTACCCTCCCAAAGTTATAACAGCGTTAGTTTTATATATTATTTTACTATTCTACTCCTAGTCTTAATGTTAACTATAAAATTTAAATATTTTGAAAATACAAACCAAGTAAAATAACTTATATACCCTTAATAATCAAATTTTATTTTATACTGAATTATAAATTATAGCGAAAAATTACATGTAGTAAAAATGTCATAAATATCCCTGATAGTTATAAGTTATCCATTTAAATTGGAAAAAAACTTGGAGTGTGTGTGTGTGTATTCAAATAATTTTTCTCCATAATTTATAATTTCTTATTAAATTTATTTTATCATTAAGGGCATATAATTCATTTTACTTTATTTATATTCTAAAAATATTTAACTTTTATGGCTAACATCAAGACTATGCATTGAATAGTACAATAATATATAAGGCTAACACTGTTATAATTATAGGCGAATTTGGACCTATTTTAAAATATGAGAGGGTTTTTAGTTTTTCTAAACAACAAAGGATAATCTTTGTTTTTTTTCTTATTATTAATAACTGTTATTATAGTCATTATTATTATGATTAAACTAAGTTCAACTTATGATATTTTTTATGATATTATATATCTTTTATGAGATGTCTTGTATAGTCTATATGATATTATTTTTTATAATAATAAATTTTTTAATAATTTATATATGTATATGAATGTGTTTTTCTGAAGCGTGTATAATCTGATTTTATTTTTTAACCCCACTTGAAAACCACTCCGTCAAGTCAATGAGGGACAATTTATTAATATTAAATTTTGTATAATATAAAGCATAATTTTTAGGTATTATTACAATGGTTGTTGTTGACACTTTATTGTACCCTTAACTAAATTAACAATGTAACTAGACAATTATAATTTTAGTGCGATACCTAGAATTAAATAATTTAGGGAAAAAGACACCTACACTCTCGAGATTTTAGAAAATAGTTATGTAAACCCTGTTTTCACTAAGGGACACCAAGAAACCTTTCACTATAATATAATTTGACTTTATTTATTAAAAACAAATTGACTTTAAAATTTTTAATAAATACAAATATAATTTAAATAGTTTAATTTGTCTAATAAATTAATAACATTAAAATATTTTTTAATAAATAAAATAATTTTTAAAATGTAAATTATGATATTTATTTTAGTTATATATTTGTATTGTTATAAAAATTTTAAATAAATCTTTAGGTTAAACAGATTTTATAATTAATAAAATATATCTCATGTATTAATAATATCAAAAGTTTTATACAATATTGAAAATAATTTAAATTTTTAAATATTTATTTTAATATTATGTTTCTATTTATTAAAAAATTTAGTTTAATAAATATAAGATTGTAAAGCACTAAAATATTTTTTTATATATTGAATTATTTTAAAATGTATATATTGTTACATTTATTTTAATATTATATTTCCACTTATTATAAAATATTAGAGTCAATTTTTTTAATTAATAAAGTCAAAAGGGGTTTCCGTGTCTCTTAGTGAAAACTCAGGGATATACATGATCATTTTTCCGGAACTGACCTTTTTATAATTTAATCTTAATTGCATATGTGATTATATGATTTAAGTATGATAATTAAAAATTTAAAGTATAATATATTAATTTGAGTAATACTCACTTATAAATAGATATTATATAATTCGTGTAGTAATCAATGTAAAATATGATGTATAATCAATTATTACAAATTTATTACACTATTAGTATACAATAAAATAAACTATCACTAAAATATAATAATTAAAAATAAGGCAACATCAATTAAGGTATAAATTACGTACCCAACTATATAAGTATATTGTTAAATAAATTTATTTTTCATGACTTATAAAAAACTATTGCAATTTGAAGCAATAAATAAATAGTTTTAAAATAGCAGTCAACATTATTTTTAAATTATAATATTGAATTTACCTACGGGATAAAAATTTTCTTTCAATACTTAGTTTAGGAAGCAAAATTAATGTTTTAATATATTTTCTTTTTTTAAGGCATTAATTTTCAAATGTGTTTTTTTTTTTACAAAATATTGTTATTGTGCTTAAAGCGTTAATTAAAGATAAATAAACAGTGACTTAGCTGAATTGGATTCAAAGTTAATATTAATTTGCAAATATTAAAATTTCAATATAAGAATTAATTTTCACTGTTCTTGGGATAACATATAATAAATAAGTAATTTTTATTATCATAAATATTTGAAAAATAAAAATTTGAGCTGTACAAATTGCATATGCAATTGTGAAAAATGAAAATTTGGTTGAAGTGATGAGATATCAAAGAATTTATTTTGGAAAGAAAATGAGTACAATTAATTTGAATTAATAAAATAGGCATATCTATAATGATCAAAAGCTAAGTATAAATAAGTGGAGTTTAAGAAATTTCATGAAGTAAAGAAGATCAAAAGAGAAAAAAAAAAAACTCAAACATAATTAGATTAGGTAAATTCCTAATTTTTTTAACTTAGAATGTGCATTGTAGTTTATAAAAAAATTGAATAGGGGTTACAGTAGTGAAATTTTAATATATTGCAGTAAGTTGATATTTACTAAAATAAGAGGAGTAGAATGAAATTTACTCCTATTATATCATTTATTTTTTGTAATAAAAGTTTACTTTGAATTTAACCAATAATGTTGAAACTTAACGTAGGTACTGGGAACTTGAAACACAAAAGTAGTGAACTAATTAACTAAAATAATTGAACCCATAAGTGAGAAAGGTTAACCAAAAAATGGGACTAATCTAACCATGTATAAAATCTAAAAAGTAAATTTGGTATCTAACCCACTTTATTAAAATCTCACATAAATATCGAAACATTTAACACAATACTAGTGAAATTATTAGTTGAAACGCATGTGCCAGTAAAGGAGAAAGTTTAACCAAAAGTAGGGACTCGTCCAACAAGAAATTAAATTTACTTGTAATTTAACCTAAAATATTGGTATTTAACAAAGTTAGTGGAAATATTAAACACAAAACTCATGGATTGAAAAGTTGAAATATATAAACCTATAATTGAGACAAAATTAACCAAAATTAGGGATTAATCCAACAAAAAATAAAATTTTACAAAGTAAATTTAGTATCTAACCCAAATTATTGGAATCTTAACTAGATAATAGGAACACTCAACACAAAGCTAGTGGAATTATTAGTTGAAATAAATGAACCTATATGAGAGAAAGTTTAACCAAAATCAGGAAAATTATCCAATGAGAAATGATATATACTTGGAATTTAATCCAAAATATTGGTATTTAACAATTTCATTAGGAATATTAAACACAAAACTAGTGGATTGAAAAGTTGAAATATATAAACCTATCGTTGAGAAAGGTTAACCAAAATCAGGAGTCAATCGAACCAAAAATAAAATTTTACAAAGTAAAATCAGTATCTAATCCAAATTATTGGAATCAGGTTAACCAAATTATTGGAATCTTACCTCGATAAAATTACTGAAATTATTAATTGAAATACATGAACCCATAATGGAGAAAGATTAACCAAAATAATAAACTTTACTTGAATTTAACCTAAAATATTATTTTTTAACGATTTTAGTAGGAATAATAAACACAAAACTAATGAATGAAAAGTTGAAATATATTAACTTATAATTGAGAAAGTTTAACCAAAATTTGATACAAATCCAACCAAAAATTAAATGCTACAAAGTAGTTTGGTACTTAACCCAAATAATTGAAATCTTACCTAAATAATGGGAACATTCAACACAAAGCTAATGAAATTATTAGCTGAAACTCTTGTACCAATAATGGAGAAAGTTTAACCAAAATAAAAAACTATTCCAACGAGAAATAAACTTTACTTGGAATTTAACCCAAAATATTGATTTTTAATGATTTTAGTAGGAATAATAAACGCAAAACTAATGAATGAAAAGTTGAAATATATTAACCTATAATTGAGAAAGTTTAACCAAAATTTGATACAAATCCGACCAAAAATTAAAAACTATAAAATAGTTTGGTACTTAACCCAAATAATTAAAATCTTACCTAAATAATGGGAAGATTCAACACAAAGCTAGTGAAATTTTTAGCTAAAACTCTTGTACCAATAAGGGAGAAAGTTTAAGCAAAATTAGGAACTCATCCTACGAGAAGTGAAATTTACTTGTAATTTAACATAAAATATTGGTATTTAACGAATTTAGTAAGAACATTAAACACAAAACTAGTGGATTAAAAAGTTGAAATAAATGAACCAATAATGAGAAAGACTAACAAAAAATAGAGACATGCAAAATAAACTTGAAACATCTATCCATTAAATTGATATTTAACCAAAAAAATTAGAATATGATTCTTTTTATAATTTTTTAACATTTATTTATGTTAAAATTTTTAAAAAAATATTTTTCTCATTTAATTAATTTTTTTTTGTTTCAAATTTAAATTTTTTATATTTTTTTTTCATTTTATTATATTTTTTAAGCATTAAAATTAAATTTTAAAAATTATTAAATGAACAACCGGTAAAATATCGGTTGTTCAAATTTTTGGCAGCGGCTGTATAGGATACAGTCCTGCACTGTAAGATGACTCACATGTAATATATAATTTTAAGGATCATGCTATGTCACATCATATGTCATATACAACAGGCCTTGAATTGTTACGAAAAATAAGAAAAATACTGTAAGTGAAACAATTGAGCTGTTATGGGTGACAACTCTTGAGTTCGTTATATGTTACATTACATGTAACTTAGTCTAAACCTAATTTTGTTCATTCTAGTTCAAATTTGGATTTTGTAAAATTCGAACATCTGGTCCTTAGCACCATTAACTCAATAATAAGGCATACGTATGTAATTAACTAAAGTATGAAATACTAATAAACTACTTATAAAAGAAAGCTATGCTAAGACACATTGCCCACCACATGTGGAATTCATGGATTTCAAACAATCACAGCGCATGAACTACATGCAGACACATGCGTAATGTACCAAAATGGAAAAGATCAACACATCAACTCAATTCAGCATCAACAAGGAAAGTAACAAACCTTTGGAAACAAATATGGCAATTTGTATTAGGTGTTCGCATATCAGATTTTGCAGATTGGCATCAATACATACCTGATCCACGATTTTACGGATTATAAATTTTTTATCCAATCCAATTCACGAATTGGTGAAATTCAATCAAAATGCAATTCATATATCTGTGGATTAGATGCGGATTTGACCCAATCTATATCCAATCCACCATTTTACGGATTGGTTTGCGAGCTAAAAATTTTTAATCATGTCCTATCCATAAACTGACTAAATAAAAAAATTAATATAAAAATAATTTTACTACCGATCAAATTCACAATTAAATAAGATTTAAATAAATTAATTGTTTAAATAAAATTATGAAATACATTCAAAATTTCAAAATATAACACATAAAAAAAAATCTTATTTGTTTAGATCAGTACATGAAAAATTAATTTCTTAGGAAGCTATATTTTTTTTAGTTGATTTTATTTTATATTATAGCTGTATTTTTTTGTTATTTTTATTTTATATTATTATTAGATAAGATATAATATGGTGCTAATGTAACTATATTTTAATTTATTTATTTATTAGTAAGTATAACGCTGTATTTATAAGTTTAATTTTTTATTAAATAAATATTTTTTATTTTTTTGTGGATTCGTAAATTTTTATGGATTTACAGAAGTGAATCCATATCCAATCCACCTGCGGATTTTCAAATTTTTAAAATTTCAATTCATTCCAATCAAATCCAATCCACCAATCCACGGATTGAATTTTTACGGATCAAACGGATTGAGCGGATTGGATTAGATTCTAAACACTCTTATTTGTATTGCTCTTACCAAAGGCTTGCAATGGAATAATCTCACATAATCTCGTGACATGCTGACTACCAAAAAATTGATAGCCGACTATCATTCAAGTCTAGATTTTCTTCAAACCAAAAAAGTTGTTATTTGACTTTTCTCCTTAATAGAAAGCCATACTTTCGCATCAAAAAAAAAAAAAGTCTAGATTTTCTTCATAACATACCAACGGCTAGTTAATGTCTAAGTTTAGAATGAATCTCATTATTGTTGTAAAATATTTCTTCCATATATAATTCCTCAACTCCTATATAAATACATAATCCTTCTTGTACATTAAGAAAGTACATCATAAGCATTCAGTCACTCATAATGTTAGGAAAGGGACCCACACAAATAGTTGCAAATAAAGTATAAATAAACTCTTTTTCTCTTTGTGTGATTAAAAGGGGATGTGTACTATAAATTAATACACAAAAAATAAACCAACACAATTCAAAGCAATAAATCAACCACAAGACACATATTTTTACAAAGAAAACCCAAATCGAGAAAAATTATGGGACTGTGGTCTGACATAACCTTCCACTATATAAATAATGGGACTAAAACACAAATTCTTCTCCAGATAACACTTGAGGTTAACACATCAACAACACTCTAATGTATGTCTCTCTAACATGTAGGTATTTCAAGAGAAAATGGAATTAAATTTTTCTTCTAATCGTCTAATCAAATATTGAAACCCTTGAACATAAATTTGTTGTGCGCGGAATGCGGAATCAAGCACACCAAATAATTACAGAAAAATAAAGGACACAGAATTTTACGTGGTTCGGCAGTATGCCTACGTCCACGGGAGCAAGAGAAAAATAATTGTATTACTAACATTATTAGAGTACAAATTTGAGTAAAGAAAAGCTCACTTCCCAAAACCCAAATACACCCAAAGTACTCTCACACACACTCTCCAATTGCTCACACTCACAAAGCTCTAGAATTGCTTCACTTGCAATTCTCTTGAACTCTCAAATTTAGGATGATAAAGAATGAAGAAATGCCATCTATTTATAGGGAAAATAATGGCACTATTGCACCAACCCTTTTGCTATTCCACCTAACCTAAGCAAATTGTCAATGGTGTCCATTTGGCAAATTTGACAAATTTGCCAACTTTTTATTTTTTCTTCAATTTGTTTGGTAGCCTTTTGAAAATTTGCATGTTTTCTTGAATTTTGGATACCATATGCATGCGCCAATTCTAATTTTTCAACAATTCTCCACCTCGGCGAAGATTTGTCTAAATCTGAGCCGACTATCAATGAACCATCATCCCCAAAGTGGCTGCATCTTTGTGACTGCCTACGTACCCATAATTTGGGATCAAGCCAACCATAGTTCAAAATTCTTCAAACTCAACACATTCGAAGAATTTGAATTAATTTCAAACAATGTTGAAACTTAACTCCAGTAATCACCTTTGTCAACATATCTGATGGGTTATCTTTGGTATCGATCTTTCTTAACAACACAACACCGCTCTCGATAATCTCTCGCACATAATGATATTTCACATCTATGTGTTTTGTCTGAGCGTGATATGTTTGATTCTTCGCAAGGAATATTGCACTTTGAATTAATTTCAAACAATGTTGAAACTTAACTCCAGTAATCACCTTTGTCAACATATCTGATGGGTTATCTTTGGTATCGATCTTTCTTAACAACACAACACCGCTCTCGATAATCTCGCACATAATGATATTTCACATCTATGTGTTTTGTCCGAGCGTGATATGTTTGATTCTTCAGGAATATTGCACTTTGATTATCACGACCGTAATGTTCTCGGATTACTCCAAATCTCTAACAAGCCTTTCAACCGGATAGCCTTTTACAGTTGATCTGCCATATACTCGCTGGATAGAGCAATTGTCGATTGCGATCGACCTCCAACTAATCGGACCTCCACCCAATGTGAATCGTGGCCGTTGTTGATCTTAATGTCTTCAATGTCAACAATCGACTAACCACGGCATCATCTGAACATACCCAGATTTTGAGTCAACCATATGCTCCCATTCTTCTTGTCTCTACAAATCTCCATCCCAAGTATTTTTTGTGCATCACCCAAATCTTTCATCTCGAACTCAGATGCCAGCTGCTTCTTTATTCTTTCAATCTCACCTCTATTCTTCGAAGCTATAAGCATATCGTCGACATAGAGTTACAGATAGATGAAAGCTCCATCTTGTAGTCTTCTAAAGTAAACACAGTGGTCGTGTTCACTTCTGGTGAATTTCTGCCCTTGTATAAATTGATCAAATCTCTTGTACCCTTTGCCTTGGTATTTGTTTAGTCCGTTACAAAGATTTAATCAATCTACACACATGATTCTCCTTTCCAGCAACTTTGAAACCACAAGGCTGAGTCATATAGATTTCTTCCTCCAAATCTCCATGCAAGAATGCCGTCTTAACATCCAATTGAGCCAACTCTAACTCATATTCTACAACTAAAGCAAGTAGGATACGAATGGAAGTATGTTTTACGACTGGAGAGAAAACTTCATTATAATCAATACCTTCCTTCTGAGAAAAACCTTTTGCAACGAGCCTTGCCTTGTATCATGGAGTTGTTTGATTTGGAGATCCTTGCTTCTTGGTGTAGACCCACTTATTGCCAATAGCTCTTTTCCCTTTTGGTAACTTCACAAGTTCCCAAGTCTGATTTTGATGGAGAGATTTCATCTCTTCCTCCATGGCTAACTTCCACCATTACTTTCTTTCACCGCGTAATGCTTCACCGAAAGTGTTGGGGATGTCATCATCAATAACTGGAAGTGCATAGGCTACCACCATATCTTTAGTAAGCCATCCGGGTTTCTTTATCTCTCTTCTTGGCCTCCTTGTTGCTATAGAATCATCATTATCTACATCGTCAGTTGTTTCTTCATTTTGTGGGATATCGGAAGAAACAACTTGTTCTTCAACTCTGGGTGTCTCCTCCATAGTTGAACCGTTCTCTGATGTAGAGCTAACTGGTACATATGGAGTTGCATCAAACTCCACCTGCTGCGATACCTCTGTGGTCTTGTTCTCCACCTGCTGAGAACTTGAAGCTTTCAACATTGAAGTTTCATCAAATGTGACATCTCTGCTACACACAAACTTTTTATCTTTGAGATCCCAAAGCTTAAAGCCTTTTACTCCACCTTTGAATCCCACAAAGATAGCTTTTCTAGCACGAGGATCCAGTTTACCATCTTTGACATGATAATAAGCTGGACACTCGAATATACGGAGGGAATCATAGTCTTGTGCATGCTTTCCAGACCACATTTCCATAGGAGTTTTACCTCCGATTGCAGCAGAAAGCAACCGGTTTATCAAGTGACTTGCATAGCTCACAGCTTCAGCCCAAAACATTTTATCTAAAGCAGCATTAGATAACATACACCGTACCTTCTCCAGCAAAGTACGATTCATACGCTCAGCCACACCGTTCTGTTGCGGAGTATGTCTCACCGTGAAATGTCTTTTAATACCCTCGTTCTGGCATACTTGCAAGAATGGATCAGAAGTATATTCACCCCCATTGTCAGAACGCAATACTTTGATCTTTCTGCCAGTTTGAGTCTCCACCAGTTTCTTCCATTTCACGAAAATCTCTAGAACCTCATCCTTTGCTCGCATGGTGTACACCCACACACGTCTAGAGAAATCATCAACAAATGTAACAAAATAATGGCTTCCACCAATTGATGCAGTCTTGGTTGGTCCCCATACATCACTATGAACATATTCAAGGATCTCACGAGTATCGTGATTAGCAGTACCAAATTTGACCCTTGTTTTCTTGCCTACTACACAATGCTCACAGAAATTTAATTTACAGGTTTTGGTACCTTTTAAGAGTCTATGCCTCATCAGGGTTTGCAAAGACTTCTCTCCAGCATGTCCTAGTCGTACATGCCATAGCTTGGTGGTGTCACTGTGCGCCTCAGCAACATTTGCTTCATCAGTTGTACCTCCCTTCAAATAGTATAAATTGTGACGCCGAACCCCTTGTAGAATTACCATAGCCCCATATGTGATCTTCATTGTGCCATTTTCAATAGTAACCTTGTAGCCTTCAGCTTCTAGAGCACCCACAGAAATTAGATTTTTCTTTAAAGTTGGAACATATCTAACCTCTTTCAATTCTCTGACCATTCCATCAAACATTTTGAGCCGAATTGTTCCTATCCTCATTGTGCGACAAGGTTGATCATTCCCCATCACAACTGCACCAGATTCCAGATTATGAAAATCCGTAAACCATTCTTTAATGGGACACAAATGATAGGTTGCTCCAGTATCAAGTATCCACTCGCTCGAACTAGCCACATATGCAGCAGGAGTAATACTTAGTGAATAATCAGAGTCTTCATCTTTACGTGCCATGTTTCTTCCCATCTCTCTTTTGAGCCTTTGGACAATCTTTCTTCCAATGGCCCTTTTCATGACAAAAGGCACACTCATCTCGAGCTATGTTTCTGCTTCTCGATTTGGATCGAGAATTCTTTCCACCACGCTTCTTCTTTTTCTCCATCGTCCTTTCTCTGGCAAACAAAGCCTCGGATGATGCTTTTTCGGAATGTTTATCATTATTCCGAATTTTCAAATTTGTCAATGCTGTGCAGACATCTTTGAAGATGATTACGCTTTTCCCATATATCAAGGTAGTCACAAAATGGCTATATTCCTCTGGTAGTGAGTGTAACAAAATCATAGCCTTGACTTCATCCTTAATATCTTCATCAAGATTCTTCAAATCAGCAAGTAACTTTTCAAATCTTGAGACATGATCATGCATTGACACTCTAGGCTTCATTCGAAAGCCATATACTTGGCTCATTTCATGAAGACGATTTTCAGGACTTTTCAGCAAGTACTTCTCCTCCAATGTACGCCACAAAGTCATCGCACACTCCTCATCTTTTACCAAGTATTTCACCTCCTTAGTCAAACAAGATCTGATCTGACCACAGGCTTTCTCGTTCATACGATCCCAACTTTCTTCATCATACAAGTGTCTTTTATTTTTCAAAACAATATCGAGATCAATTTGAATAAGAGCATCCATAACTTCGCGCCTCCACATGCCGAAGTTGATTTTCCCATCAAACTTTTCAACATCGATCTTCTGACCACTTATAACAGGTACCGAAAGGCGAAAGTCTCGCCTCCCACCTGAATTATCTCCAGGAATAGTCTGGGTGGATCTCTCTCCACTTCTGGAAGTTTCACCTTCTACCATTTTCTCAATAAACTATTCCCACTTGACAGATCAGTGTCTATGTATACGTACGCGTGCAAAAATGCACCAGGAAAGTTCCCAGGAAAGACTGGAGGGGTCACACCGGTCCCACTTAAGACCCAGTCTCCTTAGGCTCTTATCGCCTTTGTGACAGAACTTTCCTAGACATGCACAAATCCACACCACTACACAAGCTACTAATTCTCCCAAGTACGAACGGTTAACTCCACCGTGTTGTGAGCAGACCGTATGTGAACAAGATCGTATACTTGAACAGGCCGATGCGTGAGCGATCGTATCGCCCAAAATACGAACCGTCGGCTCTGATACCACTTGTTGTGCGTGGAATGCGGAATCAAGCGCACCAAATAATTACAGAAAAATAAAGGACATAGAATAACGTGATTCGGAAGTATGCCTATGTCCACGGGAGCAAGAGAAAAATAATTGTATTATTAACAATTATTAGAGTACAAATTTGAGTAAAGAAAAACTCACTTCCCAAAACCCAAATATACTCAAAGCACTCTCACACACACTCTCCAATTGCTCACACTCACAAAGCTCTAGAATTGCTTCACTTGCAATTCTCTTGAACTCTCAAATTTGGGATGATAAAGAATGAAGAAATGCCATCTATTTATAGGGAAAATAATGGCACTATTGCACCAACCCTTTTGCTATTCCACCTAACCTAAGCAAATTGTCAATGGTGTTTGACAAATTTGCCAACTTTTTATTTTTTCTTCAATTTGTTTGGTAGCCTTTTGAAAATTTGCATGTTTTCTTGAATTTTGGATACCACATGCATGCGCCAATTCTGATTTTTCAACAAAATTGATATAATGGGCCATTGCATTTCTCTCTCTCTCTCACTAACTCAACACATTTTTGTGTTCTTCTCATGTTACTACTGCTTCCACTTATTTGCTTTTATAAATTATATACACTAATTTCACTTAGCCTTCCAATCTTTCTTTAATTACTTAAACACCCAATCTAATGGAAGCTTTAGGCTTGGACCACCAAAATGAGATGGATCCAACATACAATGCTCTTGAAAATTACCATAGTATCAAAGCTTATGACTTCTTTATCTAACACTCAAATCGGGGCCAAACTCTCTCCGTAAACTATCCACCAATGTGCTAACCTAATCTTTGTTAGACTCTCTAGCAACAACTATCTCTTATGGAGGTCCCAAATCTACAAGCTCCCACTACGAAGGAGCATGAGTCTTGGCTTAACGATAATCTCTTCTTCTTAAAGAAAGATTCTTGAAGCTTGATGACTTCTTAAAAAAATTCAAAGGGCTGTGCGACAATCTAGTTGCCATCGGAAAGCTGTTGACTAATGATGACAAAGTCTTTTAATTGGCATGACCACTGAGAACTGAGTATGTTGACTTTAAAATGGTTGTGTTGACCAAGCCTTCTTATCCAAGTCTAAAATTATTCCTGTCATCCTTAAAAACCATGAGCAGATTGCGATCGCTCAGAAAAACGATGGCAAAGAAGCGGATCCACAGCAACCTTTCTTTGGCCAACATGGACATGGGAAAAGTTTTCGGGGACAAAGACAAGAAGGCGACTTCAACAACAATCTTCGTTGAAGGAAATTTTCGGTTTAACAGTGGGCATAACAACACAATTGAATCTTTCAGCATGAATCAGTTACCCCTAACAACTCTTTGCTGCAGCTAAGGTTCAACAATAATGGTCCAAACTGCCACCTACCCCAAAACATTACAACACAGACAATAATTAGTGGAAACATAATTCTAAATTAGCTATATACTTCAAATTTATGGCAAGACTAACCATAATGCTACTGTTTTTAAACAAAATAACTACTACTTTGCTTTTTAAAGGCAGCACCACAAGCCCTTATGGCTATGAATCTGCATGATGAGAACAACCCACAACTTTATCCTGATTTAGGAGCTACTGGCCACATGATAAATAACACTAGTAGGTTAAAGAACTTCGTTCCTTGCAAAGGTTCTGATAAAATTTTTGTAGGGAATGTCTAAAACTTACCTAGTTCTCATATTGGTGATACCACACAAAGGAAATTAAACTTAAAAAAATCTTTTCGTTGTTTCCAAACTTAAAAAGAACCTCTTTTCAATAAATAAACTTATAGATGATATAGATTATTCAGTGGAATTTAACTCTTTTGACTTTGTTGTAAAAAATAAAGAGATCCTCTATCATTTTCCAGCAAAGCCTTTAATAATCTAGAATCATCAAACAGACTTCATGTCTTTATACTCCTTAACAAAATAGAGCTGTTGAAAGGAAGCATAGACATATAATGGAGACTACCTTTACAATTTCGTCTGAATCTTTGTTACCATTTGAGCATTTGATACAGGTTGTTTCAACAACCGTATATCTCATAGATAAAATGCCACAAATGATTATTAAGATGCAAACTCCTCATAAGTTACTTTTCAAGAAAACTCTTAATTATAATAAAATTAGAATTTTCAGTTGTCTCTTTAAATGACTACAATAAAATCAAATTTGACAAAAAGACTCTTCCTTGTATTTATGTAGGTAATAGCCACATTCACGAGCGGCACTGTTGTCTTTTTCTTAAAAACAATTGAATTTATATCTCTCGTCATTTAATCCTTGGTGAGTTATGTTTCCTTTATAAAAACTAAAAGATTCTTCTCCTGTGTAAGATGTTTGTAGCGTTCCCATTACCTGAGATGTGTCATATTGGCTCTTAAAAACTTTAACAGAGTCGTTCAATAGCAATTCTCTTGGGCACACTAAAGTTGATAATCTGAAACACACTACCACACGTTCAAATAGGAATGAATTATTATCTCGCACTCTAAGTCTTTTGGACAAAGCTGTGATATTTGAAAACCTTCATAAACCTCCCACCTTTTGACCTAGACATCCCATTATAATTTGACGTCAAAAGAGCTCCTCATACAATAACACATACATTGCTTTTAATGATAAGAAAAACATAAACACGACTTCACAACGAACTTTAAAAAAGTGACAATTATAACTCATGCGCCTTGAAAAATCTATTAGGAAAGTTATTTTTTGAACTAAACATCTTTCGTGCCAAAACAATAGTCTTTCCTATACTGACAATCAACAAGCTCAAACAAGATCTTGCCTTAGCCCTTTAAACCAATCATGTTACTATAATTGAACCAAAATCATTAAAATTTGCTCTCAAAGCTCTTCTATGGCTGCAAGCGATGCCCAATGAACTTGCTGCCTTCTATCAAAATAAGACATAGACCTTAGTTCCTCAACCTGATGCTAATATAGTTAGTTCAAAGTTGGTTTATAAAATCAAATATTGAGAAGATTGGTTCAGTGGATCAGTTAAAAGCCCTTTTATTCGTCAAGAGATATACACGAGTTCTTGGCATTGATTTTGACAAGACTTTTGGCCCTGTCATTAAACGAACTACTATACAACTTGCCTTAGCCCTTGTAATTAGTTCCAAATGGCTTATCAAACAACTAGATATTCAAAATGCCTTCTTACATAGTGAAGTAAAAAGAAGCTGCCAACATGGAGCGGCCACTTGGTTTTACGAATCAAAATCTCCCTAACCATGTTTGGTTGCTCCACAAGCCCTTATATTGAATCAAATAGACCTCAAATGCTTAGTTTAAGAGTTTATCTTTAGCATTTTTAGGTCTTGGATTTATAATGCAAGTTATGCAACCCAAGAGGGGGGATGAATTGGGTTTTTAAAGATAAAGCTAAACAAATCGCATAACGATTTAATCTAATGGCTTAATAAACACAAAAACAATAAATTTTATAACAATCAAATAAAAAATAAAAAATTGAACAATACTTAAAAATAAAAGAGTAAGGGAAGAGAAAGCAAACACAAGAATTTTTACGTGGTTCGGCAACTCCACGCCTCCAAACCAACCAAGCTCGAGGATTTCACTATCCAAGCCTCCCAAGGCTTTAAGTTTTTTACAATTGACTTCAAGGTATCCATAAACCTTTACAATTAAGAGATTATCTCTACAATCTCTTTTCCTCAAGTGTTTCTCTCACTTGAAAACTCATAATTTGATGAGAAATGAAAATTACAACAAAAACTCTCTATAAGAGTGGATTCACAAATAATAGCACAATAATGATTTAATCTATGATGATTTTGTGAATTGGAAGCTCAATATATGTTGTATGCTCTTGTTTATGCTTGCATTAGTCTCTTAAATAAAGTTTGAGTTGGGTTTTTATAGTTAAAGTCCGAAAACTAGTCGTTAGGCAAATTCTTGCAGCTAAGCGGTTAGCCGCTATGAACAGTAATGTTACCATTAGCTTTGAATTTTACTACAGTAATACTGTTAACAAAATTATAATTTTACCTCAAAACTTTCTTTAATTATACTATAACCCAAATGTCATAAAATTCTACAAAAAGATCTAATTTTAGAATTTCTAAATAATGCTTGTTATTCCTAAAACTTTTTAAAATTATGCTATCGCCCAAACTATAATAAACTTTATCAAAAAGGTTCTTTTCAAATTTTAGCATAATCACCATAAATTTTAAAGATCTCAAAACCTTTCACTTGGGCTCTAAATCTTTTATAAGTTACAGTATGGCTCAAAAGTTTCAAAAATTGGCAAATAGACCAACTCTGAAATTTAAATTATTTATAAAAGATCAAAGATTACAAATTTTTTTTATTTTAATCCAAAATTTTCAAATCCACATAATACTTTATCTTATAAATATACAATCTTTTAGTTTATTAAAAGTAATTATTTGCTAAACAAAATATTGAGCTTCTCAAATACTAAACTAAGTATAAATTAAATCATACCGGCTTTACAAGAAATTGTGCAATAATTTGTTCGTTGAGCTCTAAACTCTATTCTTGATTTCGCTGTTGTCCGTTGAGTGTTTTGAACTTGATTTCACTTGTATACATATGTTTGTTATCATCAAAATTATAATATGTGTAGCCCTTTTGACTAACAATCTCCCCCTTTTTGATGATGACATACATCTAATGTATTTTGACATATATGCTCCTCCTTAATACATGGCATATATAATTAAACATATAAATCAAATTCAAGATAAAACTCCCCATGAAAATATTTTTCTAGTTTGTTCTGACTTAAACATTACTGACACAATTAATAAGTGTCAATAAAAAAGATTACTAACACTAAATTAGTGACAGTAAAGTCAATTTTTCTAGTAGTGGGGCATAGAGTTTTGGCTCAGATTCTTGGCTTCCGCCTAGTTAAATTAAAAGAAACGAATACATGGTCTAACAGCTGCTGATTAATTCAAGGCTTTCATTAATTTCGCTTGTTATATAAGGTTGATTGTGCTATTTGATCCTCAGTGTTAATTAGCTTCACTTGATTGAGTTGACTTGATATTATATTGCATGTTGATTGAAGATTTGCTTAATAACATGGCGGAAATGTGATCAAGATAGATGATCAAGATAGATAAAACTCTCGCATAAAATAAGGATTTTGATGATAAAAAATTATTAAGCACGTGACATAATCTTTCTAATAGTAAACCGGAAAAGAGAACCCATGCACCCCAAATATAAGTCCAATTATAAATTCTGCTTGAAAAAATTAAAATACTAAATAAAATAATTAAACTTCAATTTTTTCTTACATCAAATAATCTTAGGTGACGATGTTTCTGATTGGCGTCGAAGGATAGTTGGGATTCTATACTTTTGAAATATTATTTTTTAATATTAATATTACTCATGAATTTGAATAGGTTATTCTTACTTTTTAAATTTTTTTACTAATTTTTTTTCTTACATTGCAAACATAAATTTTGAATCATTTATCATTAGAGTGATGATATTTCCACCCCACATTTTTTGTAAATCAACCTTATTTTTAAAAAAATAATTATAAAAGTTACACATTATTTTTAAAATTTTCAAATTAACAAGAACTTTGGAGAATTAATTAATTAAATCTATCTTAGTTGATTTTTTTTTATGATTTAGATTTTTTAGGATATTTGATTATAAAGATTGCTTTGATGTATGTTTAAATTGACTATTTTAATCTTCTAAAGTAAAATTATTAAGAATTTATTTTAACTTCAATATTTTTCTAATTTGTACCAAATTCATTGTTTCTAATTCTACTTTTTATTATTATGATTATTATTTTTTAATAAAACTAACATATTGTCTTTATGGCACAATTCTCATATAAATTATTAGATTGTCAAATTTATGTTATTTACACGTAAGGGTAGTGAAATAAAAATTAAGTTTCATTTAAAAATATTAGATTATAAGTCGCAAAATTAAATACCTAAATTATTAGATACAATAACTCATGTTTTATTGAGGTAATTTTATCTTTTTATCTCATAATAATAAAACAGTAACATAAAATTTATATTAAAATTTATGATCAAAGATGGTAAAAAAACTTAAGAAAAAAATTAATAAAAAAATTTAATTGATTAACTGTATAAAACTTTTATTAATTTATATTTTTTAAGAATATTGTGAACTTATCATAATTATTTTCTAAAAGTGGGATGGATTTACAAAAATAGTGGGGTGGAAATATGTAACATATGCATATACTATTCTAATTTAAGTGCATTAATATTTTATTTCGGTATGAATTTTACAATTGCCGGTAATATTACAATTTGTTGCGGATAGAATTTTCACGATTATTAATTATTTGGTGTTCAAATTAATTTAGAAATTATCACGATGTTGAATCGCGACAGATCGAGCGTGATTAAAAGCTCGGGTAATCAGATTTTATTTTCGTTTAATTTGTATTTTATAAAAAAAAAAAAAGGTTGCCGTTTTCTATATATTGAGAAGGAGAGAGAGAGAGAGAGAGAGGGAGAAAGAGAGAGAAACCGGGTTGACCCATAGACCCGACCCGACCCGACCATATCTCCCGATTTCGGCCACCGTTCCGGGCAAGCTTGGTACCGTCCCTGTCATCATCGCCACCGAAAACCGACCAGAACGCCGGTGAATTGAGACCGAAAGTCGCGGCCAAGACCCGTTTTTTGCCGCCGTTGATCCCATCGGTTTTGGGTGACGCCATCGCCTGGACTTTGTTCCTCAGCTTCCCAGCAATCTTTTCCGACCAACCACGACCACCGAGGATGTCGGATTTGCCGTGAACAATCACTGGAAAACTCACAGACTTGGGAAGCCCGATCCGTGCCATCCTTTGCACATAGAGGCCACCGCGAGCACCATTGGACTCGGTGTGGTGAACTGCAGACGACTTCCGTCGCCTGGGGTGAGGGTAATTCGCACTACTTTGGGAGTAAATTTATAATTTCTGAAAAATTATGGATAATTTGGTAATTTTTAATTATGGCAGTGAGGTAATTTGACATTACGAGGGTAATTCGGTAATTTGAATTATTAAGGACATTTCGATAATTTCGCACTTCGAGGGTAATTTCGTAAATTCAAAATTTGTGATTAATTTTGTGATTCGAATTGAGGACAAATTGGTAATTTAAAATTTTGAGGATAATTCAATAAATTATGACGACGGTAATTTGGTAAATATTGATGTTAGGGGCATTTTGGTAATTTTAGCATATAGGGGTATTTCAATAATTTTGGTAATTTTATTTACATGGGAATAGTTTATTACCGATAAATATTCGTTTCGAGATTTATTGCGTACAATTTAAGGTATTTCATGTTACGGAGAATAATTATATTGTTTACTTGAAATAGGAGGATCTACAAACGCGAATCAGCCTACAAATATAGTTGATACAGAGTCTGGACATCATCACTGTGAGTGGAATATATCAAATCTATTTTCAGATTATATTATGATTCTATAGTGCAGTACAAATTGTTTTTTATAAGTGAATATTTAATACTCCGATTTAATGGTTTTCTAGAAATTGATTTTAATTTACGTGCTGATATTTATCATTGTTAAAAATGAGATAGATTAATGATTTTATTGATGTTTTTGAGTAAATACATGATAATAGTTTTAAAAAGAAATAAGTGAATTTCAGATATGTTTCATGGTAAAAAAATGAGATTAAGATATGATTACATGTTTATGAATTTGTGCATAGATATTATTTTGAAATCATTAGACAGTACCCTTCCCTTTCAGATACAGAGATACAGATAAGATTAGATGAGATGAGATGAGAGGCCTTTGGGGCCTGTCTGAGCACACATAGAGGTTTTGGGTCATGTGTTTGGGTGTTTTTGCCTTTTGAGGGCTTATGCATGCAGTATAATGATTACAGAGATACAGATATTGAGATTACAGATGAGACAGTATTTTCCTCGTCTATCCGTGTAGCTCCGGGACATGATGGTTCCCTGATTGTCCGTCCGTCGAGGTCTGGATATGATGAGATTATTCCCCTGGTTACTTGTTTAGTGATAGTTTTTCAGTATTCAGAATTAAATGTTATCAGTGTTATAATCTCACCATTTTTATGCAGATTTATGAAATATTGCTATTTCAGTACATGTTTTGAATTAAATGAGTTATTAAAGTTCCTTGGTATTCCAATGAGATTGTTTTGAGAAAGATTAAAGCATTTCATTTAAATTAAATCTTTTATTTTAAAAAATTACTATCTACTCACTGAGCTCACTGAGTTTTATACTCACTTCACTTTTATTTTATTCTCCCCCAGGAGACTTGCAGGTACATCAGTTGACCCAGCAACTTTTGTAGATTGATTTTCAGACTATATGATGGTGATAGAAATTGTAAATATTTTGTTAAGATATTTTGGATCGTATAATTTATTTCATATTGTGGTTAAGAATATTTTACTATATTTGATATTATAATGTTTGAAGGCGATTTGGTATGTGGATTAAAGAAGTTGTTTGTGGGTGTTGGTTGGATTTGAAATTATTTTGGGAGTGTTGATTTCATAAATTTGCAGGTTGGGCATATTATATTTGTAAAGGAGGTTCTGCCAAATTTTCGGTAGATTTTCTTAAATATTAGAATTATTATTGTTTAAGTTAAACGAGATTAAATAGACTCACCCTGGAAGTTCGGGGCGGGTCGTTTCAAAATATCCCCATCTTTGTCATTAAGGTACAATCTAATTGTAAATATCCAAAGTAACTATATAAATTATTTTGCAGCTACTTGTTTTGAGAATACAATAACTTAAGAAAGATCATAATTTTATTAGTAAAGATAAGACATACGAGCAGATACTCGAAACATAACAAAATGCATTATAACATAGGACACACAAATCCTTTATTCTTAATATTTAAACCCATATGTCGTCCCATTTTTTAATCATTTCGAGATATTTCAACTACTAATTTAAATCTTGAACGATATTTTGCTATTCCATCAAGCAGTACAAGAGACTTGCGGGAATATGGTTGCTCAGTTCTTTATGGATAGACCTCAATGAGGGACTTCATGCCAAATATAGGTGCTATTTTGTAGTGACTGAAACCAGCATCGAAGAATAGCTTTGCCCATTCACTTTCAGTCCTCTCTTTTCCAGTAGCATTAACGCTCATCATAATGTCAAACAAGAACTTTGTTTCGGATAATTCATATTCCTCTTCCTGTGCACTGATAACAATATCTATTATTATTACCTTTCCTCTCTCACCATTGCTCGCAATTGCTTCTCTGCGTTTCTTCAGTATCTTCAACCCATCCTCATCACCTAATCCATGAAAAACCAACTGCAACCATGCCAATCACTCATTTAATTAATATCCACCATTTATAGTGCAGTTCCTGTGTTTGATCTAACATTATAGTTAAAATATAGGATACCTCATTCAAGTACTTTTTCTTTTTAATAAAATCCCAACAGATCGTGCGTGCGTCTATCTATCTGTCTATACACACACACATACATACACAAATCACACTTTTTAGAGTGCAGATTCGGTGTTTTAAATATCGTAAAATAATTTTATAGTGTTGTAGATAAAATGTTAACAAGTTCTTCTAAATTTATAAAATTCGATCTTACCTTGAAGAGAAAGGCATCCGCCGGAGGGATAAACTGAAACATGTCACCTGCTATGTATTTCAAGTTGTCGGCCTCAGGCAGGTTAGCAACAACATGCGGGAGGTCGAGTACAGTGCATTTGATGCCAGGGAATTCTTCAGAGATGATTCTGGAAAACGATCCGTTGCCACCTCCTACGTCAACCAATGAGCCCAACCCTTCAAAGATTTGCTTGCACTCGGCTTTGACAACAAAGCTTGTCATTATTTCAGAATCACTGGCCATTGCTTCATTAAACCGCTGGTTTATTCCAGGGTTTCGATTCATAAATTCCCAGAACTTGATTCCATGAACCGTTTCCCACAACGTGAACTCAGTCCCTTTGAACCAACTACTTAAGGACTGAAATGGAGCGACAAAAAATGGGTCAACAAATACTGAAACAGTTGGTGACAAACAGTAGGGCTTATCTTTGATGAGCAGAGTAGAAGCAGCTGTGAGCCCGTATGCTTCTTCTTGTCCATTGACTTTGGTTTTGTTAAAACAGCCCAAGTGAACTAACAAGCGCATGAGCCTGAATAGACCAGTCGTTTTTGTAGTCTGAATATCAAGTGCCGAGACCAATTCAGAAAGCGTGATGGCCCGTCCGTGGCTGTGAATTATATCCGCTATGCCTAGCTCAATCGCGCACTTGAGTGACATCGAGCTTAAATGATTAAACATGAGCTTATACAGCTGAGCTTGGCCTTGAAACAACTCTCCTGCTCCTTGATCTTGTTTCGGCTCCATAGATACTGATGATCAACTAAATAAAGCTTGTCTGATTGATCACTACGATAATAGGGAAGCACATTATATACAATCACGCTTGCTCACAAATGTGGACTAACTGTATGCAAGCATCTTTGACTCTCTCATATGAAAATGTGATTAGTTATAATCTAACAACACTGTTAACAACACTGTTAACATTGATTTCGTAATGACGCATGCGCACGACAAAAGGACAGTAAGATATATTTACTGATCAATAGTTCAATTATTATAATACTGTGATTGGCAGGGTGTGATAAATATACGGGCACATTTTACATATTCAATGTGCTGGTCTGTTTTTCAAATTTTTAAGACATTAATTTGAGTCAAAATGATTGTACTCGGAGTACGCGGTAGAGTTTTCAATTAATTTTATTTTTTTTCCTATTTAAATTTAAATTTGACAAAAGTGAGAGAGTTAAAAGATTAATTTTAAATCATTTATCTCTCTATCTTTTAAAAAAGAAAATTCGAAAAGGTAGCAGAGATTTTTCACATTAATATTTTACCATTTATTCATGGGTTGGCTGACAATACCGATGTATAACAAAAAAAATAGTATAAAAAATAGTATGCCATCAATTAAAAAAAATAAAAAATTTCATCACAAAAAAAGAATTCATCCCAACACAACACTTTTTTTATTTTTTTATGTCTTTTGTATTTAATTTTGTGCTATTTTAAATACATGCAACATTATTCATTCACTAAACGCATATAAAATTTCCAAATTAACCATCTTTATTAAAAATTATCTCTAAATTCTTTCTACGGCCAAAACTTAGCCAGCGCTGCTCTTATTGCAAACTATAGTGTATCTTTTGATAGCATCAAAAAGATAAGAAAAGATAAGAAATTTATAGCTTGTGCCTACTACAGTCTCTTATTCCATGCAATTAATACTGAACACGTAGAATTTTTACATTAAATTTTGTGCTACTTTTTTTTTATCTTAAGCACGAGATATCCTGGGAAGGGCTCCAACTGTGAAATACACCTTTAAGCCCGTACCACAACCAAGACTAAAAGTCCCCGCTCGAATCGGGAGGCACAGGTTCTCCCAATAAAGGTGACTTTCCTGCGACTCAATTGGAGAGCAAACTCAGTCAAGCCACTTAAGGGGACTCCATTGCCAGTGGAGCCAACACTTTGTTGGTAATTTTGTGCTACTTTAAATACATGCAGCCTTTTTCGTTCACTAAACGTATATCAAAATTACCAAATAAGGCATCTTTATTAAAATTTATGTCTAAGTTCTTTCTACCAACAAAACTACTCAACCTACATTGTTCTTATTGCAAACTCTAGTCTATCTTTTGATGGGTTCAAAAAGATAAGTGTTGATATCCGTATATGTTCAACATACAATTAATAGGAGATCTAAAAGCATGCCTTTTGATCCTTGAATGCGGAAGCGGATCATATTAAGGTTATATCACCGTCAAGTCGATTAAGAGGATAATTTCAAAGAAAAACATCTCGCTACCGTATGTTTATGATCAGAGGATAATTATAATAAAAGAAAATCCCCTCATAGCACATTGTAAGAGCCCACTGCCTTTTTCTCTCTTTTCATTCCTTGTATTTTCCTAATATATTTTACGTATTTGTCATATCTCTCACACACTTATCACATGACACGACCTGCCCCGACCTATATGTTGGATATGAGGCGAATCATACGATCTAATAACTAGAACTCACGGCACAAATTTAATTCATGAATATATAAAAATGGTCTCTACTATAAACACATAACAACCTTTGTGCCTCATTCGAAAATATATATTCAAAACTTACATAGCTCATATCTCACTATACACACTTACACTACAAATACATACATAAAAACATACGTAACATAAACGTTCTTAAAATGTAAGTCTTGCGGCAATACGTCTCGTGGCCCAACCTTAATTGACTAGAATTGATCAGCACCAAATTTATGGAAAATAGAAAATTAGGAAAATAATGAGCTTGCAGCTCAATAAGTGGATATATATATAAAATAATAATAATAACAAAGTAGTGTACTAGCATATATACATAATCATGGGACATAACTTCGCACTGAATTTAATGCATCTGCAAAAATGAGAATCATGCATACATGACAAAACTGCACCAAATAACACCCAGGAAAATAACTCTCAATACTTATTAGGATCGTCATCGCATGTGTAGAGTGGACAAAAACCTCTCAATACCTGATGGAATATAACTACATCCACGGATTGTCATGGGTGCAATTTCCACTATCTCCCACTTGTATGTCATGGGATAACACCATAAACAGAGAATTGAAAGTAAGTTACCCCAAAGCCTTAAATTCATCTCTTGGTCCTCCGAAAAGCAACCTACAGTATCTAGATCCAATGCAGAAGTTGAATATAAGGCACTTGCTTTAACAGCAACTGAGCTAACATGGATCACATATCTCTTTCGTGAAATAAGCATTCCTCATTCTCAACCTCCTCAATTGCTTAGAGATAATTTAAGTGCTTTATATATGATTATTCATCCTGTCTTTTATTCTTGCTTCAAGCATATAGAGGTTGATTATCACTTTCTTCGAGAAAAGGTTGCAAAATGTACTACGGTGAGAAAACTAGTTCCTTCTTCGTTGGAAATTGTCGATGTATTCACCAAAGCTCTCTTGAAAGCAATGTTTCGCAATTTCTAACAAAACCTTAGGATCCTGATCCTATGTCACTTGCCAACTAGAGGGGGAGTAATAAGCACGCTGTAAATGGTCAACAAAAGAAAATTCGCCAACGGTTAAAACACACAGCATAGCTTGCACAAGTCAAGGCTATCATTGAATTTCACTATCAAGAATTTCATTACTTATTTTGTAGTTTAGGAAAGCAGCTTATGTACTATAGCTATATTTCTCTAGTCATGTAATTAATTCTCTGGTAGCTAGCTATTTCATTATGTACATAACTTTTGTAAATTCACACTTTGTAAACAAGCAAGGTGAAAATACGAGTTATTTTTTTTTTAATAATACGAGTTGTATTATTTGTGAGTGCTAATTATATAAACCCCTCTCTTGTGTTCCAAGCCAATTCCTGATCGACAAATGTCAACTCTAAAGCAAAGGTACTAAGTTCTTTTTTAGGAGTTATTTTAATGGAAAAAAAAACCTGAACTCAGTTTCCTTGGAAACATCTCTAGCAGTAGAAATGAAACCTTTAATGGATTTATAATCATCAGATGATTGTTTTTAGGGATATCATAATGTTGATCTTGCTAGTAATCTGTTTATCGTTGATTTAATTGGTCAATGCATCAACACCTAAGCTGAGCTGGACATAGTTTTTAAATATCAGCCCTTGGAGACACTGAAACTATTTGCAAATGCAGATTTTATTTATAGTTGAAACCAAGATTACTTTGGCTCAGAATAAAAATTTGAAAGATACCTCCATTATTGTGGCAGTAATTACTTTATATGCATTTAGTAGTTGTTGTAAGTAGTTGAGTACTTCAGTGAACTTTAAAATCCAACCTCAAATTCACCCACTTGAGGCTCATGCATCTTGATCATAAACACGTGAGTGAATAAATAACATGGCAGAATACGAATCTATCAAATTTCTTTTCTATTTTTTTTTTTTTTTGCTTTTATTTTCAAAAACTTGTAAAGATGCCGCTGTCATTATGAATCACATTCAGATACAGCAAATGACGATCACTATAACAAAGGCAATAGATGGTGCAAAATAATTGCCATTAAAGGGGTACATGACAAACAATTTATCCATCATCTATGTCACCGGTGTTAACTTATGATAGAATATTTTCTATTATTAATTCATGGTAGTTTTTCACAGTCATATACCTGTTACACAATATTTTAATGTGAAAAAATAATTATATAAAATTTAAATTTATTTACGCACCTTTTCTTAAATTTTTGGTGGGAAATTGAATTATTTTTTATAAATTTATTATTCAATTTTAGCGGTAAATTAATTATGATAGAATTAGTATGACTATTTCTCGTCATAAAGTTTTGATTTTTAAAAAAAATATTATAATTATAATTTATTGATGAATTCCCGTTTAATATCCTCAAAAAATAAAAAAAAAAGTAATATTAATTAACATCAATTCAATCGAACAAATTAATTTCAAAAGAAATACATTTAGTATTCAATGAGATCATCACTAATAAATAATAAAATATCGCAAATTGAATAAACCATTCTAAATATAAAATAACAGTTAAATTCCAATCAAAATCCAAGAAAAGCAATTAAAATTTCAGTCACCAACCCAAGTTCCCCAACAAAACTTCCAAAGATTAATCCAAGTATTTCAACAAAAGGACTTGCAGCAAAACTTCCAGCAACAACATCATCTTCCAAGAGCACTCTAATTCCAACCACATACCTAGCAACACTCTAACTAATACTCCGAATCATACATAACAACCCACCATCTTCCCACAGTGCTCTAATTCTAGCCCTTACACAACAGTACTGGACCTATACCTAGCAACCCAATCTATACCAGAATCAATCAAAATACCCAATATTATCAAATGCATAACATGTATACTACAATCCTTTACAATAACCATTATAGTTTAACACTATAACTTTAATTTCAACAAATTATAACAATTAATAACAAGGTGCATCTACAGTTTCATACTATACTAGCTATTTTGCTAATGCGACAAGGATGTGGAAAAAATGGTTAGCCCACTCCAAAAGAACCTCATTAAGGATGTGGAAAAAATGGTTAGCTCATTCTGAGTGTATTTATTCTTTGTGTTAAAGTGTTAATCACAAGATTAATATTATCAAACTTGAAAAATAATGCCACAAATATAATATAGAAGCAAGTTAAGATAAATACTATTCAAGAATTTTCAAAATCATCCCGCTGTCATGCTTTTGTTCTTCAGGCTTGAATTGTACAGAATCCTACAGAACGCCTTCCAATTTCTTAGTTTTTATCTCGAGAGCAATCAAATGTGCATTTGCTCACCTAAACTTTCAGCTTCAACATAAATTTCTTTCACTTTAGTCTAGTAACACTTCTCAAATTTATCAAACTCATCATCAAGCCTCCTAAAAAAATACTGCTGTTATTCTCCTCTTTCCTCAACAATCTTCAAAAACGTTTTCAAAACAAAATATTCCAAAAAATTGCTCGGAGCTGTTTTGTCTTTACATCTACAAGGGCTGTCTTGCTGCCGTTATATAGTGAAAACAACCCCTGCAATTTACCAGGGCTGTTTTTACAGTAGAAAAGTAAAAAAAAAAAAAAAAAAAAAAGCCCCTATAAACTTTCAGCAGCTAATTAGAAAAGAAAATAATGTTATCTATGATAGACACCATTGTCGAAGTCATAGCAAATAACTTGCAAATTAGTAATAATAATAGCATTTATATCAGTTTATTAAATTGCTTTTATTATTATTATATTTTTTTTGCAGAGATATGTAAATGAAATAAATAATTCATTTACATAGTTGGGATGCTATACTTTTGAAATATTAATTTTTAATGTTAATATTACTCATTAATTTGAATAGGTTATTCTTACTTTTTAAATTTTTTTACTAATTTTTTTTCTTACATTGCAAACATAAATTTTGAATCATTTATCATTAGAGTGATGATATTTCCACCCCACATTTTTTGTAAATCCACCTTATTTTTAAAAAATAATTATAAAAGTTACACATTATTTTTAAAAATTTCAAATTAAGAAGAACTTTGGAGAATTAATTAATTAAATCTATCTTAGTTGATTTTTTTTTTTTATGATTTAGATTTTTTAGGATATTTGATTATAAAGATTGCTTTGATGTATGTTTAAATTGACTATTTTAATCTTATAAATTAAAATTATTAAGAATTTATTTTAACTTCAATATTTTTCTAATTTGTACCAAATTCATTGTTTCTAATACTACTTTTTATTATTATGATTATTATTTTTTAATAAAACTAACATATTGTTTTTATGGCACAATTCTCATATAAATTATTAGATTGTCAAATTGATGTTATTTACACGTAAGGGTAGTGAAATAAAAATTAAGTTTCATTTAAAAATATTAGATTATAAGTCGCAAAATTAAATGCCTAAATTATTAGATACAATAACTCATGTTTTATTGAGGTAATTTTATCTTTTTATCTCATAATAATAAAACAGTAACATAAAATTTATATTAAAATTTATGATCAAAGATGGTAAAAAAACTTAAGAAAAAAATTAATAAAAGAATTTAATTGATTAACTGTATAAAAATTTTATTAATTTATATTTTTTAAGAATATTGTGAACTTATCATAATTATTTTCTAAAAGTGGGGTGGATTTACAAAAATAGTGGGGTGGAAATATGTAACATATGCATATACTATTCTAATTTAAGTGCATTAATATTTTATTTTGGTATGAATTTTATAGTTGCCCGTATATTACAATTTGTTATAGATAGAATTTTCACGATTATTAATTATTTGGTGTTCGAATTAATTTAGAAATTATCATGATATTGAATCGAGACAGATCGAGCTCAATTAAAAGCTCGGGTAATCGGATTTTATTTTCGTTTAATTTGTATTTTGTAAAAAAAAAAAGGTTGATGTTTTCTATAAATTGATAAGGAGAGAGAGAGAGTGTGTAATATATGCACTCTAATTATTTTAAATTAGTGCATCTATAAATTTTATTCCAGTATTAATTTTACTGTTGCCGGTAATATCACGAGTTGTCACAGACATATTTTGACGCATTTTGATTTTTAGTTAAAGCTCGAATTAATTTCAGAATTTTCACGGTGTTAAATCGCGATAGAGTGAGCGCGATCAGAAGTCCGGATAATCGAATTTTATTTCCGTCTCGGGTCCGATATTCGAATAATCAGTATTTCGGAAAAAAAAAATTTTTTCATTTTTGATTTTCCGTTTCTGTTTTAAAGAGAGAAAGAGAGAGAAGGAGAAAGAGAGAAGAGGAAAGAGAGAGAGAGAGAAACCCGAAAACCCGCCCCGACCCGTTTCCGTTGACCCGGCCGTAACTTCCGATTCCGACCACTTCACGGGCCGAGCTTAGTACCCAATTGAAGCTCTTGAGAAGCCGGTCATACCCGTACGAGTCTTGTCGCCAGAAATCGAGCAGAACGCCGGCGAACTGAAGCCGAAAACTCGCGGCAAGATCCGATTTTCGTCGCCGTCGATCTAGCCGGAGTTGGGTGACGCTACCACTTGGGAATTAATCCTCAGCCTCCCAGCAACCTTTCCCGACCAACCAAGATTACCGGAGACGTCTGATTTGCCGGGAACGACCACCGGAAAAAAACCCGCGGCTTTGGAGCTTTGATCCGCTGCCGTCGCCGCACGTGGCTTGACACCGCCGGCATGGTTGAACTCAGAGCAGCCGGAACTAGCTGAGTTGAGCTTCCTGTCGCCGTTGGACGAAGTCCAGTTACCGTTGACCGTTGAGGGGCAATTCGGTAAATTCACAAGCTTTGGGGGTCAATTTGTAATTTCTGGGAAGTTTTGGATAAATTGGTAATTTTGAGTTAGGACAGTTTGGTAAATTGACATTATGAGGACAAATCGGTAATTTGAGTTATTAAGGACATTTCGGTAAATTCGTACTTCGGGGGTAATTTTGTAAAATTCAGAACCAGTGATTAATTATATTGTTCGGACCGAGGACAAATCGATAATTTATAATTTCGTGGATAATTCGATAAATTATGGTTCTGAGGATAATTTGATTAATATTGACGTCAGGGGTATTTTTGTAATTTTGCCATATAGGGGCATTTCGGTAATTTTATTCACACGGAAATAGTTTATTTCGAATAAATATTCGTTTCAAGATTTATTACATTTTAATTAGCGGCATTTCATGTTACGGAGAATAATTACGTTGTTTATTTTAAATAGGAGGATCTTCGAACGCGAATCAGCCAACAGATATAGTTGACATAGAGTCAGGACATCATCACTGTGAGTGGAATATATAAAATCTATTTTTATAGTTGTGATAGTAAAGCATGTTTATGAAATAAGTATGTTAAATGTTTAAATTTAATAATTTTCTCATAAAATAGATTTCTAGTTATAAACCGATATTTATTAATATTGTAATGAGATTGATTAATGATTTTATTATTATTTTTGAGTAAATACGTGATAATAGTTTTAAAGAGAATTCAGTAGATTTGAGAGATGTTTCACAGAAAAGAAGAGAGATTTCAGATTTAGTAAAATGCTTATGAATGTATGTATAGATATTATTTTGAAAGCATTCATTCCCTATCGGTCTGGATCGGATCGAGATGAGATTAGAGGCTGGGTCCCGAACACACAGGTTTGGGCGTATGTTTGGTGCTTTTGCCTTTTGGGGCTTATGCATGCAGAGATCAGATATTGATTCTGAGATGAGACAATATTTCCCCGTCTATCCGTGTAGCTCCGGGACATGATGGTTCCCTGATTGTCCGTCCGTTGAGGTCCGGATATGATGAGATTATTTCCCTGGGTACTTGTTTAGTGACAGTTTATCAGTATTCAGTATTTGATATTATCAGTATTATGATTTTAGTGATTTCATGCAGATTTATGAATTATTTCTATTTCAGTACATGATTTAAAGTAAAAAGAATTTATTAAAGTTCTTCCGAGTTTTTAATGAGAATTGTTCAGAGAAAGATTAAAGTATTTGTTTTAAATAAAGTTAGTTATTTCAAAAATTACTATCCACTCACTGACCTTCACTGAGTTTTATACTCACTCCGCTTTTATTATATTTTATTTCCCCCCCCCAGGAGACTTGCAGGTACCTCAGTTGACCCAGCAGCAGTTGTAGATTAATTTTCGAACTATATGATGGTGCTAGGAATTGTAGATATTTTTTTTATTAAGATATTTGGGACTGTATTAATAATTTCGTATTTATGGTTTAAAATATTTTATTGTATTTTGATATTATAATATTTGGAGGAGTTGGTTGATTTTGAAATCATATTGGAAGTGTTAATTTCGTGAATTTGCAGATTGGGTATAGTATAGTTATAGAGGAGGTTTGACGGAGTTGTCGAAGCTCCTCAAAACAAATACTGATTCACCTAAATAAATTTGTAGAAGTAGTGAAACCAGGTCGAATCCCAAGAGAACTATGTATTTAATCTCTCAAAGTTTAAAACAAAATTAATTTCCAAGAAAAGCGATTGAGCTTCGCTTCCAAACGGATAGCGTTTAAGGGAAAGCAGTTAGCCGTTTGCGAGTTGAAGAATGCAGGCGTTAAGGCTAACCGGTTGAGGAATCTGGATGACCGTTTTCTCGCAAGCTTCGACTTGATTCGGACAACCGGAAGAGAACTGGAAATCCGTTTGTGGTCGGTAATGATTACGGCGCGATCCGAAACCGGGTTGAGGAAAATCCTAAGACCGAATTCGATTTGTGATGTTTGAATCTGAACCGGATAACGGTCATGGAAAGCCAAAAGCCGTTTCTTGTTCTTCTCGGTTCTGACTTCGATTCGGCTAGCCGGATGAGGAATCCGGAAGACCGTTTGCGTGCTGTCTTGATTCTGGAAATATGCGGCTATCCGGATGAAGGAAACGGAAGGCCGGTTGCGGGAACTCTGGATTTCTGGACTAAACGGCAATCCGGTTAATGAAACCGGTTAGCCGTTTTTCTGGGAGCTGAGTTGTTCTTTGTAACAAGAAATTAATAAAACAAAATAAACTAAAATAAAACAAGATTTAAAATTAAGCAAGGGAAATCAATCTTACCAAACTTCCAATCCAATGGTGTAAATTCCATCCAATTGCAATTTTGATCATAGGCCAAAAATATAAATTACTCAATCCAAGAACTTAGTCTACTTAATCGGAATCCCGCAGAAAGTAATTATTCTCCTAATGTAAATAGACTCAAACAATCGCCTAAATCCAAACTTATCACCAATTTAACTGATCATCGCTCCATATCAAATTAAGTGATAGATTAAGAATAGTGAGAACGACTAAAACAAGATCAATTAATTCAGATTACTCCAATTTAATCAATTTGTATTTTTTTTTATTTCCCTATATATCACAAGCTATGTAATTGTGGTATCAATATACACACACATGAGCCAACTCCTTGCTACTCATTTCAGTTATTCATGACAATTACGGATCACAAACTCCTGACTAGCGATAGAAAAATAAATATTGAATTAAGGCGTCAACTCAATCAATATAAATAATTCATATGAAATAAGAACAAGAAAATAAAAATTACTTGGATTGAAGAAATTCTTGTTAAGTTCAAAGCCTCACAAAATTACAACTGGAATTTGATTAACCCCTGGACTGGAATTAAAACCTTAGCCACTCATGGTGGCCAAACAAAACAAAAGTTGTTGAAGAAGACAAATTGCAGCAGCCGTTTGTTTCTCCCTTGCTCACGCCCAATTTCTTTCTTTTTAAGCTTGGATGGTTTGTCACGCCACTTTGCTTCCTTTTTATAATGCTTTCGTCCCCTCCTTGTTTCCTTTTGCTGAATTTTTGTTTCCTTTTTCTTATAATATTAGGAAACCTTGTCTCCTCTTTTATCTCTCAACTAATCCTTCTCTAATTCTGATTGCTAGGAAACCGACTCCTTCTAGGAAAAGGTCAGCCCACGTTTGCAAAGCCCAAATAAAGCCATTTTTGTCCAAATTTCATCATAATCTCCATGTTTCATCTCCTAAATCAAATCAAACACAATTTCCACAATTTAGCACGAAATCAATCAAAATATGAGGGAATTAAACAAAATATAGTATGACTATTTATAACCTATCAAGGTTCTGCCGAATTTTTTTTTTTATAGAATATTTCGGACATTATAATTTTATTAAGTCAGTTAAGAGAGATTAGATAGATTTGCCCTGAGAGCTCGGGGCGGGTCTCTTCAGAGAGAGGGAGAAAGAGAGAGAAATCGGGTTGACCCGTAGACCCGACCCGACCCGCATTTTGACCCGACCATATCTCCCGATTTCGGCCACCGTTCCGGGCAAGCTTGGTACCGATCGGAAGCTCTTAAGACGTTGGTCGTATCCCTGTCATCCTCGTCGCTGGAAACTGACCAGAACGCTGGTGAATTGAGACCGAAAGTCACGGCCAAGACCCGTTTTCCGCCGCCGTTAATCCCGTCGGTTTTAGGTGACGCCACCACCTGGAATTTGTTCCTCAGCTTCCCAGCAATCTTTTCCGACCAACCACGGCCACCGAGGACGTCGGATTTGCCATGAACGATCACCTGAAAACTCACAGACTTGGGAAGCTCGATCCGACGCAGTCATCAAGACGAGGGAGGCCAACGCCAAAGACCATTGACTCGGGCGTGGCAGACCAGACCCGAGCTTCCCATCGCCGTTGATCGGTGAGGGGTAATTCGGTAATTTCACAAGTTTTTGGGGAGAAATTTTTAATTTCTAGAAAATTATGGATAATTTGGTAATTTTTGATTAGGGCAGTGAGGTAATTTGACATTACGAGGGTAATTGGGTAATTTGAATTATTAAGGACATTTCGATAATTTCGCACTTCGAGGGTAATTTCGTAAAATTGAAATTTGTGATTAATTTTGTGATTCGAATTGAGGACAAATTGATAATTTAGAATTTTGAAGATAATTCGATAATTTATGGTTCCGATGGTAATTTGGTAAATATTGATGTTGGGGGCATTTTGGTAATTTTGGCATATAGGGGTATTTCGGTAATTTTGGTAATTTTATTCATACAAGAATAGTTTATTACGGATAAATATTCGTTTCGATATTTATTGCGTAAAATTTACTGTATTTTATGTTACGGAGAATAATTATATTGTTTACTTGAAATAGGAGGATTTACAAACGCGAATCAGCCTACAAATATAGTTGATACAGAGTCTGGATATTATCACTGTGAGTGGAATATACAAAATTTATTTTCAGAATATATTATGATTTTATAGTGCAGTATAGATTGTTTTTTATAATTGAATATTTAATACTCCGATTTAATGGTTTTCTAGAAATTGATTTTAATTTACGTGCTGATATTTATCATTGTTTAAAATGAGATAGATTAATGATTTTATTGATGTTTTTGAGTAAATACATGATAATAGCTTTAAAAATAAATAATTGAATTTCAGATATGTTTCATGGTAAAGAAATGAGATTAAGATATGATTACATGTTTATGAGTTTGTGTATAGATATTGTTTTGAAATCATTAGACAGTACCCTTCCCTTTCAGATACAGAGATACATATAAGATTAGATGAGATGGGATGAGAGGCCTTTGGGGCCTGTCTGAGCACACATAGAGGCTTTGGGCCGTGTGTTTTAGTGTTTTTGCCTTTTGAGGACTTCTGCATGCAGTATAATGATTACATAGATACAGATATTGAGATTACGGATGAGACAGTATTTTCCCTGTCTATCCATGTAGCTCCGGGACATGATGGTTCCTTGATTGTCCGTCCCTTGAGGTCTGGATATGATGAGATTATTCCTCTGAGTACTTGTTTAGTGATAGTTTTTCAGTATTCAGTATTAAATTTTATCAATGTTATGATCTCACTGTGTTTATGCAAATTTATGAAATATTGCTATTTCAGTACATGTTTTGAATTAAACGAGTTATTAAAGTTCCTTGGTATTCCAATGAGATTGTTTTGAGAAATATTAAAGCATTTCATTTAAATTAAATCTTTTATTTTAAAAAATTACTATCTACTCACTGAGCTCACTGAGTTTTATACTCACTTCACTTTTATTTTATTCTCCCCCAGGAGACTTGCAGGTACATCAGTTGACCCAGCAACTTTTGTAGATTGATTTTCAGACTATATGATGGTGATAGAAATTGTAAATATTTTGTTAAGATATTTTGGATCGTATAATTTATTTCATATTGTGGTTAAGAATATTTTACTATATTTGATATTATAATGTTTGAAGGCGATTTGGTATGTGGATTAAAGAAGTTGTTTGTGGGTGTTGGTTGGATTTGAAATTATTTTGGGAGTGTTGATTTCATAAATTTGCAGGTTGGGCATATTATATTTATAAAGGAGGTTCTGCCAAATTTTCGGTAGATTTTCTTAAATATTAGAATTATTATTGTTTAAGTTAAACGAGATTAAATAGACTCACCCTGGAAGTTCGGGGCGGGTCGTTTCAAAATATCCCCATCTTTGTCATTAATGTACAATCTAATTGTAAATATCCAAAGTAATTATATAAATTATTTTGCAGCTACTTGTTTTGAGAATACAATAACTTAAGAAAGATCATAATTTTATTAGTAAAGATAAGACATACGAGCAGATACTCGAAACATAACAAAATGCATTATAACATAGGACACACAAATCCTTTATTCTTAATATTTAAACCCATATGTCGTCCCATTTTTTAATCATTTCGAGATATTTCAACTACTAATTTAAATCTTGAACGATATTTTGCTATTCCATCAAGCAGTACAAGAGACTTGCGGGAATATGGTTGCTCAGTTCTTTATGGATAGACCTCAATGAGGGACTTCATGCCAAATATAGGTGCTATTTTGTAGTGACTGAAACCAGCATCGAAGAATAGCTTTGCCCATTCACTTTCAGTCCTCTCTTTTCCAGTAGCATTAACGCTCATCATAATGTCAAACAAGAACTTTGTTTCGGATAATTCATATTCCTCTTCCTGTGCACTGATAACAATATCTATTATTATTACCTTTCCTCTCTCACCATTGCTCGCAATTGCTTCTCTGTGTTTCTTCAGTATCTTCAACCCATCCTCATCACCTAATCCATGAAAAACCAACTGCAACCATGCCAATCACTCATTTAATTAATATCCACCATTTATAGTGCAGTTCCTGTGTTTGATCTAACATTATAGTTAAAATATAGGATACCTCATTCAAGTACTTTTTCTTTTTAATAAAATCCCAACAGATCGTGCGTGCGTCTATCTATCTGTCTATACACACACACATACATACACAAATCACACTTTTTAGAGTGCAGATTCGGTGTTTTAAATATCGTAAAATAATTTTATAGTGTTGTAGATAAAATGTTAACAAGTTCTTCTAAATTTATAAAATTCGATCTTACCTTGAAGAGAAAGGCATCCGCCGGAGGGATAAACTGAAACATGTCACCTGCTATGTATTTCAAGTTGTCGGCCTCAGGCAGGTTAGCAACAACATGCGGGAGGTCGAGTACAGTGCATTTGATGCCAGGGAATTCTTCAGAGATGATTCTGGAAAACGATCCGTTGCCACCTCCTACGTCAACCAATGAGCCCAACCCTTCAAAGATTTGCTTGCACTCGGCTTTGACAACAAAGCTTGTCATTATTTCAGAATCACTGGCCATTGCTTCATTAAACCGCTGGTTTATTCCATGGTTTCGATTCGTAAATTCCCAGAACTTGATTCCGTGAACAGTTTCCCACAACGTGAACTCAGTCCCTTTGAACCAACTACTTAAAGACTGAAATGGAGCGACAAAAAATGGGTCAACAAATACTGAAACAGTTGGTGACAAACAGTAGGGCTTATCTTTGATGAGCAGAGTAGAAGCAGCTGTGAGCCCGTATGCTTCTTCTTGTCCATTGACTTTGGTTTTGTTAAAACAGCCCAAGTGAACTAACAAGCGCGTGAGCCTGAATAGACCAGTCGTTTTTGTAGGCTGAATATCAAGTGCCGAGACCAATTCAGAAAGCGTGATGGCCCGTCCGTGGCTGTGAATTATATCCGCTATGCCTAGCTCAATCGCGCACTTGAGTGACATCGAGCTTAAATGATTAAACATGAGCTTATACAGCTGAGCTTGGCCTTGAAACAACTCTCCTGCTCCTTGATCTTGTTTCGGCTCCATAGATACTGATGATCAACTAAATAAAGCTTGCCTGATTGATCACACACGATAATAGAGAAGCACATTATATACAATCACGCTTGCTCACAAATGTGGACTAACTGTATGCAAGCATCTTTGACTCCTCATATGAAAATGTGATTAGTTATAATCTAACAAGTTACAATCTAACAACACTATTAACATTGATTTCGTAATGACGCATGCGCACAAGAAAAGGACAGTAAGATATATTTACTGATCAATGGTTCAATTATTATAATACTTTGATTGGCAGGGTGTGATAAATATACTGGCACATTTTACATATTCAATGTGCTGGTCTGTTTTTCAAATTTTTAAGACATTAATTTGAGTCAAAATGATTGTACTCGGAGTACGAGGTAGAGTTTTCAATTAATTTTATTTTTTTTGCTATTTAAATTTAAATTTGACAAAAGTTAGAGAGTTAAAAGATTAATTTGAAATCATTTATCTCTCTATCTTTTAAAAAAGAAAATTCGAAAAGGTAGCAGAGATTTTTCACATTAATATTTTACCATTTATTCATGGGTTGGCTGACAAAACCGATGTATAATAAAAAAAATAGTATAAAAAATAGTATGCCATCAATAAAAAAAATAAAAAATTTCATTACAAAACAAGAATTCATCACAACAGAATAATTTTTTATTTTTTTATGTCTTTTGTATTAAATTTTGTGCTATTTTAAATACATGCAGCATTATTCATTCACTGAACGCATATAAAATTTCCAAATTAACCATCTTTATTAAAAAGTATCTCTAAATTCTTTCTACTGCCAAAACTTAGCCAGCGCTGTTCTTATTGCAAACTATAGTGTATCTTTTGATAGCTTCAAAAAGATAAGAAAAGATAAGAAATTTATAGCTTGTGCCCACTACAGTCTCTTATTCCATGCAATTCAGTATTGCAAACTATAGTGTATCTTTTGATAGCTTCAAAAAGATAAGAAAAGATAAGAAAAGATACCCCGTGGCTAAAAACCAAAAAAAAAAAAAAAAAGATAAGAAAAGATAAGAAATTTATAGCTTGTGCCCACTACAGTCTCTTATTCCATGCAATTAATACTGAACACTTAGAATTTTTACATTAAATTTTGTGCTACTTTTTTTTTTTTCTTATCCACGAGATGTCCTTGGAAGAGCCCCAACTGTGGGAGGCACCTTTAAACCCGTACCATAACACAGACTAGAAGTCCCTGCTCGAACCGGGAGGCACAGGTTCTCCTAACAAAGGCGACTTCCCTGCGACTCAAACTGGGGAGCAAACTTAATCAAGCTACTTAAGGGGACTCCATTGCCAGTGGAGCCAACACTTTGTTGGTAATTTTGTGCTACTTTAAATTCATGCAGTCTTTTTCGTTCACTAAACGTATATCAAAATTTCCAAATAAGGCATCTTTATTAAAATTTATGTCTAAGTTCTTTCTACCAACAAAACTACTCAACCTACATTGTTATTATTGCAAACTATAGTCTATCTTTTGATGGGTTCAAAAAGATATGTGTTGATATCCGTATATGTTCAACATACAGTTAATAGGAGATCTAAAAGCATGCCTTTTGATCCTTGAATGCGGAAGCGGATCATATTAAGGTTATATCACCGTCAAGTCGATTAAGGGGATAATTTCAAAGAAAAACGTCACGCTACTGTATGTTTATGATCAGAGGATAATTATAATAAAAGAAAATCCCCTCATATCACATTGTAAGAGCCCACTGCCTTTTTCTCTCGTTTTCATTCCTTGTATTTCCTAATATATTTTACGTATTTGTCATATCTCTCACACACTTATCACATGACACGACCTGCCCCGACCTATATGTTGGATCTGAGGCGAATCATACGATCTAATAACTAGAACTCACGGCACAAATTTAATTCATGAATATATAAAAATGGTCTCTACTATAACCACATAACAACCTTTGTGCCTCATTCGAAAATATATATTCAAAACTTACATAGCTCATATCTCACTATACTAACTTGCACTACAAATACATACATAAAAACATACGTAACATAAATGTGCTTAAAATGTAAGTCTTGCGGCAATACGTCTCCTGGCCCAACCTTAATTGACTAGAATTGATCAGCACCAAATCTTATGGAAAATAGATAAATAGGAAAATAATGAGCTTGCAGCTCAATAAGTGGATATATATATAAAATAATAATAATAATAATAACAAAGTAGTGGACTAGCATATATACATAATCATGGGACATAACTTCGCACTGAATTTAATGCATCTTCAAAAATGAGAATCATGCATACATGACAAAACTGCGCCAAATAATACCCAGGAAAATACTCTCAATACTTACTAGGATCGTCATCGCATGTGTAGAGTGGACAAAAACCTCTCAATACCTGATGGAATTTAACTACATCCACGAATAGAGTAAGCTAACTCTCAATATGCATGTATAGAGTTTATAGGGAAGGGTACATATATGGTTTATTGGCAATCACATCTTATAACTTACTCAAACATATAATATGTGTACATGTGACCATAACATGATATTAAATCATACTATCAAACATAAATGCTTCATGTAATATATAATAATAATAATAGTATCCTCTCACAGAGCTTGTTCACTACGGGGTTCGGCTCCTGTTGGTTCCTGAATTCTTGGATTTCTCCTAAAATACAGGATTCAAAATTAATTATTAGAACTGATGTAAAAAATTATAAGTATAAGGCAAATTAAATCATAACTACTTAAATTTTATAAATCTATTACCCACTAACTCATTTAATATAGATCTAACTATCCAATTCTAATTCCCATAATGTTTTTTTTCTCCTTTTCCTTTCTTTGTCTTTTTTCCCCACACTCAGCTTCTTTCTGTTTTTTTTTTTTTCCTTATTTTCTTTTTCTTCTCTCTTTTCTCTTCTCCACTTTCTTATTTCTCTTCCCTTTCCCTTTGTTTGCTCTCGGTTCTCAAATTTGGTAAATAAAGCAACTGTTCAAATTTTTTGCATTTTATACAGCCACCGACGGCCATCGAATGTAAGCAAGAAGCTCTCAATTTTTAAATATATATAAGCATCACTTGAAGAAATCAAGCATATAGCTGGCTGCTTCCGAATCATGCACATGTGCTGCATTACATACCTCTATTTTAGATACAATAGGTATGTTTATATGAGAGCTGATAAGAGTTGCAGTAGTTATATTAAACTCTATGTAAATAAGCTTCTAGATGTTTCTTTTCTTGGGCCTATCCAGAACATCATGGGTGCTAATTCCACTATCTCCCACTTGTATGTGATGGGATAACACCATAAACAGAGAATTGAAAGTAAGTTACCCCAAAGCCTTAAATTCATCTCTTGGTCCTCCGAAAAGCAACCTACAGTATCTAGATCCAATGCAGAAGTTGAATATAAGGCACTTGCTTTGACAGCAACTGAGCTAACATGGATCACATATCTCTTTCGTGAAATAAGCATTCCTCATGCTCAACCTCCTCAATTGTTTAGAGATAATTTAAGTGCTTTATATATGATTATTCATCCTGTCTTTTATTCTCGCTTCAAGCATATAGAGGTTGATTATCACTTTCTTCGAGAAAGGTTGCAGAAGGTACTAGGGTGAGAAAACTAGTTCCTTCTTCCTTGGAAATTGTCGATGTATTCACCAAAGCTCTCTTGAAAGCCATGTTTCGCAATTTCTAACAAAACCTTAGGATCCAGATCCTATGTCACTTGCCAACTAGAGGGGGAGTAATAAGCAGGCTGTAAATGGTCAACAAAAGAAAATTCGCCAACGGTTAAAACACACAGCATAGCTTGCGCAAGTCAAGGCTATCATTGAATTTCACTATCAAGAATTTCATTACTTATTTTGTAGTTTAGGAAAGCAACTTATGTACTATAGCTATATTTCTCTAGTCATGTAATTAATTCTCTGATAGCTAGCTATTTCATTATGTACATAACTTTTGTAAATTCACACTTTGTAAACAAGCAAGGTGAAAATACGAGTTATTTTTTTTTAATAATACGAGTTGTATTATTTGTGAGTGCTAATTATATAAACCCCTCTCTTGTGTTCCAAGCCAATTCCTGATCGACAAATGTCAACTCTAAAGCGAAGGAACTAAGTTCTTTTTCAGGACTTATTTTCATGGAAAAAAAAACCTTAACTCAGTTTCCTTGGAAACATCTCTAGCAGTAGAAATAAAACCTTTAATGGATTTATAATCATCAGGTGAATGTTTTTAGGGATATCATAATGTTAATCTTGCTAGAAATCTGTTTATCGTTGATTTAATTGGTCAATGCATCAACACCTAAGCTGAGCTGGACATAGTTTTTAAATATCAGCCCTTAGAGACACTGAAACTATTTGCAAATGCAGATTTTGTTTATAGTTGAAACCAAGATTACTTTGGCTCAGAATAAAAATTTGAAAGATAACTATTGTGGCAGTAATTACTTTATATGCATTTAGTAGTTGTTGTAAGTAGTTGAGTACTTCAGTGAACTTTAAAATCCAACCTCAATTTCACCCACTTGAGGCTCATGCATCTTGGTCATAAACACGTGACTGAATAAATAACATAGCAGAATACGAATCTATCAAATTTCTTTTCTATTTTTTTTTTTTTTTTGCTTTTTATTTTCAAAATCTTGTAAAGATGCCACTGTCATTATGAATCACATTTCAGATACAGCAAATGACGATCACTATAACAAAGGCAACAGATGGTGCAAAATAATTGCCATTAAAAGGGTACATGACAAATAGTTTATCCATCATCCATGTCACTGGTATTAATTAATGATAGAATATTTTTTATTATTAATTCATGATAGTTTTTCACAGTCATATACCTGTCACACAATATTTTAATGTGAAAAAATAATTATATAAAATTTAAATTTATTTACACATCTTTTTTTAAATTTTTTGTGGGAAATTGAATTTTTTTTTTTATAAATTTATTATTCAATTTTGGCGGTAAATTATTTATGATAGAATTACTATGACTATTTCTCGTCATAAAGTTTTGATTTTTTTAAAAAATATTATAATTATAATTTATTGATGAATTCCCGTTTAATATCCTCAAAAAATAAAAAAAAATTAATATTAATTAACATCAATTCAATCGAACAAATTAATTTCAAAAGAAGTACATTTAGTATTCAATGAGATCATCACTAATAAATAATAAAATATCCCAAATTGAAAAAACCATTCTAAATATAAAATAACAGTTAAATTCCAATCAAAATCCAAGAAAAGCAATTAAAATTTCAGTCACCAACCCAAGTTCCCCAACAAAACTTCCAAAGATTAATCCAAGTATTTCAACAAAAGGACTTGCAGCAAAACTTCCAGCAACAACATCATCTTCCAAGAGCACTCTAATTCCAACCAATACCTAGCAACACTCCAACTAATACTCCGAATCATGCATAACAACACAGTGCTCTAATTCTAGCCCTTACACAGCAATACTGGACCTATACCTAGCAACCCAATCTATACCATAATCAATCAAAATACCCAATATTATCAAATGCATAACATGTATACTACAATCCTTAACAATAACCATTATAGTTTAACACTATAACTTTAATTTCGACAAATTATAACAATTAATAACAAGGTGCATCTACAGTTTCATACTATACTAACTATTTTGCTAATGCGACAAGGATGTGGAAAAAATGGTTAGCCCACTCCAAAAGAACCTCATTAAGTTCATTCTAAGTGTATTTCTTCTTTGTGTTAAAGTGTTAATCACAAGATTAATATTATCGAACTTGAAAAATAATGCCACAAATATAATATCAAAGCAAGTTAAGATATATAGTATTCAAGAATTTTCAAAATCATCCCGCTATCATGCTTTTGTTCTTCAGGCTTGAATTGTACAGAATCCTGCAGAACTCCTTCCAATTGCTTAGTTTTTATCTCGAGAACAATCAAATGTGCATTTGCTCACCTAAACTTTCAACTTCAACATAAATTTCTTTCACTTTAGTCTAGTAACACTTCTCAAATTTATCAAACTCATCATCAAGCCTCCTAAAAAAATACTGCTGTTATTCTCCTCTTTCCTCAACAATCTTCAAAAATGTTTTCAAAACAAAATATTCCAAAAAATTGCTCGGAGCTGTTTTGTCTTTACATCTACAAGGGCTATCTTGCTGCCGTTATATAGTGAAAACAACCCCTGCAATTTACCGGGGGCTATTTTTACTGTAGAAAAGCAAAAAAAAAAAAAAGCCCCTATAAAATTTCAGCAACTAATTAGAAAAGAAAATAATGTTATCTATGATAGACACCATTGTCGAAGTCATAGCAAATAACCTGCAAATTAGTAATAATAATAGCATTTATATCAGTTTATTAAATTGCTTTTATTATTATTATATTTTTTTTTGCAGAGATATGTAATTGAAATAAATAATTCATTCACATATATTTGAATTATCTAACTAACAAAGAAATGTAGAGTAAAATAACTATATGCATTAAAGAAAAAGAAATTACCTATAATTGGAAACATTACCTTTCCCATAACAATTAGCTCCCTTAGCAGAGTGAAAACATTTTTTTTTTTGCAAGAGATAAACTTAATACTTCACAAGTCCATGGAAGCCTAGAATCTATCAATGAAATTACAACTTCTAACAAGAGAGTTGGTAGCATGTTCGATTCTTTTAAAATCACTAAAATTTAATTTTTAAATTCCTTTTTGTCCAATAAATAATCGGATAAACAAACATTGAATTGCAATTCAACTTTCAGAAAAATTTGCATCATAAAAGGCTCAAAAAGTTATAAGATGCAAAATTTGTTATATTATGACACATTATTTCTCAGTGCTGACTCCTACCTATTTCATGATTATTCATATTATTATTTATTTTGTTGATCACTTGATTGTTAGGTCATGCATGTGTATACGGTTGCAGTCTCTAGAATCTCAAAGAAGCCACTAGTGATAATTAAGCCAACAGAGTGAATAATTAAGCAAATGAACCTAAAAAAAAAAAGAGTAGGTTGATCAATTGAATTATCTAATGGCTTCGTGATTGAAAATCATGGGCAACCGTAATTTAGGCGGCTGAAAAAAACTTAATGGTCTTAATGTCATCAAATGGAAAGACAAGTTAGAGTTTATTTTTGTAAGTAAATCTTATATTGAGAGTTGACAGATTTAAATTTAGTTAATTAATTAAATTACCTTAGTTAATGATATCTAGAAAGTAACATCACTGTGGTAGAAGGATGTGATAGAATCTTGATTCAAACCTCACAAACCACCACTAACAACATATTACTTGTCATTACCTGTATCTGTCTGCTTACCTTCCCCTTCCCGTCGCTTCACCTTTCGCTGGAATTGAAGCAAATGATCAACACCAGCTCTTTCATAATTTTCATCAAACTCTCGTGAATTGAAGAGAACCACTAGTAGGACGTCGACTCTATGGCCTATCGGTGGGATTTGAAAGATCAACTCTTTTACTTAGGTTAATTGGTTGTGAATGTAGGAAGTTTATTTAATCGTGAGCGAGGATTTGATCTTCTAGGGTTTCAGTTTCCTAGGTTTGGAGAGGTATTGAGTGAGGTCTTCTAATTCAGAACATTTTGTAGCATTTTTGATAAAACTCACGTTCAATTCCTTCATTTACTTTTCATTATAATTTAAATTATCAATTAAATTAGAATACACTTTTTCTTTTTCTTTTAATAAAATATTGAATCAAAATTTTGGTCAAACAAGGTCAATTTTGTATTTCTATCATAATTTCTTGATAGAAAAAATTTATATCACTATTCTATCATAAATTCTTGATAGACAATAATTCTATTACAAAACTATCATCAATTTATGACAGACCAAAATTTTGTCATGATTCATTTATACTACAATGATATAAGTCAATTTCCCTAAAATACATTATAAACTGTTGGTTATCTATTACCAGTTTTCTTGTAATGCAAGAGTTCAGAAAAAAAAAAAAAAAGAAAGGCTAAAGCTAATAATGTCTTTGTTACTTTTTAATTAGAGCATTGTTTCTAGAACCTGCTTGCTTCATCAACAATTCGAGAAACTAAACTTTCTTTACAGATGATATCTTTGAACCAATGCCACTTATCACTATCTAAACATTTCTAAATGTCATTTCTTTTTTGTTCCACAAAACTAACTTCCCCCCATCAATCTTCACCAAGCTTTATGCTCCTTAGTAAAGCCTACTAGAGTAGGATAACATTCATATTTAGGAGATATCTTACTTGAGATGCTGAACAATCTAGTCCGTGATGATTGTTTCATGTGTGATAAGGCATTCTTTCCGGGCCCCGAAACTATTGTCACTTTGATTGTTGAAAATGATAAGGCGGTCTTTCTAATTTCTCAAGTTTAAAATAGAGGCACTTTGGTCAATATGATCTTGCAAAAGACAAAACCTCTTTGAATCTTTCTTCTATCAGAGCGAATGACGCGATTGCATACTTCTTCTGGGAAGCGACTAATAATTTGTGCATAGTGAATTTAATAATCGGTACAATGCACTGACAGCTAAGCTACTAAAGGGGAAGATTGATTATTTATTGAAACCAAGATGACTCTGACTAAATCAACATAAATTTACCCACAATGTTACTATCAATTTGGCAGCAATTGTTATTTATGCAATTTGAATTAGGAGTGGATAAAAGAGTCAATGCAATTGAATGTTTCTCCTCTATGGGAAAATTATCAAAATCCCCCATTATTTCAATAATTTGATTTTTTCTCTTCTTATTTCAAAATTTCAACACTTAAGAAAGTTCTATCAAATTTCATTAATTTTTTGTCTTACTATTCTACCCCTAGAATTACATTAATGAAAAAATTAGATTAGCATTTGCCGAGATAGTTGAATGATTGATGATCATAAGTCTGTTTCAAGGGGTAAATTAATAAAAGATATAAAAAATTGAATGTTAATAGAATCTTTCTATACAATGAGAGAGTTTTGAATCATGAGTTAGAAAAAGTTTAATTTCTACATAAGAAATTGTTTGGATAATTATTTCTGTGTAAACTAAAATCACATAATGGTAAAAATAAATTTAGTTAAATGTGTGTAGCTGCATTTAAATGAACAAAGAAACAAAAATAAAATAACAAACAATTTATTTGCCCTTTGATTTTCATGAAAGTTTTATCCTCTGAAATTTTTATCCTCCATGTCCAAGCATCATGCAGTTAATCTCCTCTTTGTATTCCATCTCCATCTATAACAAATATACAAGAATTATAATTAATTGTTGAGAAAATAATAAAGATATAAGCAAAAATTGTAACATACAAAACTTGTTCGCAAAAACAAAAATAATGGAAAATTTATGTTTGGAATCACTTTGAGAAAAGAACCTTATGATTTTTTTTGGAAAAAATAGAAAATGAACTCAAGAAGCGACAAAATACTTGATCTGGAGTTTGTTCATGATGAAGAGTGCAGCCTTGAAACAAGGATGCAATCGCCTCTGGATCTAATGACATCTTCTCACGGTATGTTTTCACTGGGCTCTCTCTATAATATCATAAAATAAAATCAAAGGCGTGATAGTAAATAAATGATACATATAAAAGTGTACCAAGTCCGAACTTTCGATATTTATAAAATTCAGGGGCTTGTCTTTTACATGTTTGAAGTTCAAAATTTTATAATTTTAAAATTTTTTAAAATTTACTTTTTATTTTTTGGTAACTTATGTCTGATTTTTAAATATTTATATCTAAATAGAATAATTTTTTTTTTGTGATTTTTATCTGAATAAGAAATAGTATGAATGTGAAGTAAATATTACACATTCCAAAAATATCTCTATAAAATATACTTATTTCCTAAATTATAAAATTTAATTCATTTTTTGTTTTGATTTACGAAGAAATAATGTCAAATAACATGTTTAAGATTATTTATTTATAAAAATATACAAGATGCCACTTACAACAGATGTTTAAAAAAATAAAAATATTGTTCAAATACTTATATTCAGACCCATTCAAACTTCAAAACAATTTAGACTCATTCAGATTTTAGATTAAAAAAAACAAACACTACTGTAATTTGGACTTGGAATCAAAATTGTCAAAATAATACAGTCATGTTACATGTAATATATAATTTTAAGGGTCATGCTATGTCACATCATATGTCATATACAACAGGCCTTGAATTGTTATGAAAAATAAGAAAAATATTGTAAGTGAAACAATTTAGCTGTTATGGGTGACAACTCTTGAGTTCATTATATGTTACATTACATGTAACTTAGTCTAAACCTAATTTTTTTCATTCTAGTTCAAATTTGGATTTTGTAAAATTCGAACATCTCGTCCTTAGCACCATTAACTCAATAATAGGGCATAAGTATGTAATTAACTAAAGTATGAAATAGTAATAAACTACTTATAAAAGAAAGCTATGCTAAGACACATTGCCCACCACATGTGGAATTCATAGATTTCAAACAATCACAGCGCATGAACTACATGCAGACACATGCGTAATGTACCAAAATGAAAAGATCAACATATCAACTCAATTCAGCATCAACAAGGAAAGTAACAAACCTTTGGAAACAAATATGGCAATTTGTATTAGGTTTTCGCAGATCAGATTTTGCAGATTGGGCATCAATACATACTTGATCTACGATTTTACGGATTATAAATTTTTTATCCAATCTAATTCACGAATTGGTAAAATTCAATCCAAATGCAATCCATATATCTGTGGATTAGATGCGGATTTGAGCCAATATATATCAAATCCACCATTTTACGGATTGGTTTGCGAGCTAAAAATATTTAATCATGTTCTATCCACAAACTGACTAAATAAAAAAATTAATATAAAAATAAATTTAGTACCGATCAAATTCACAATTAAATAAGATTTAAATAAATTAATTTTTAAATAAAATTATGAAATACATTCAAAATTTCAAAATATAACACAGAAAAAAAATCTTATTTGTTTAGATTAGTACATGAAAAATTAATTTCTTAGGAAGCTATATTTTTTTAGTTATTTTAATTTTATATTATAGCTATATTTTTTTTTGTTATTTTTTATTTTATATTATTATTAGATAAGATATAATATGGTGCTAATGTAACTATATTTTAATTTATTTATTTATTAGTAAGTATAATGCCATATTTATAAGTTTACTTTTTTATTAAATAAATATTTTTTATTTTTTTGCGGATTTGTAAATTTTTACGGATTTACAAAAGTGAATCTGTATCCAATCCCCCTACAGATTTTCAAATTTTTAAATTTTCAATTCAATCCAATCCAATCCAATCCAGCAATCCACGGATTGAATTTTTACGGATCAAATGGATTGAGCATATCGAATTAGATTCTAAATCCCCTTATTTGTATTGCTCTTACCAAAGGCTTGCAATGGAATAATCTCACATAATCTTGTGACATGCTGACTACCAAAAAATTGATAGCCGACTATCATTCAAGTCTAGATTTTCTTCGTAACATAACCAACGGCTAGTTAATGTCTAAGTTTAGAATGAATCTCATTATTTTTGTAAAATATTCTTCCATATATAATTCCTCAACTCCTATATAAATACATAATCCTTCTTGTATATTAAGAAAGTACATCATAAGCATTCAGTCACTCATAATGTTAGGAAAAGAACCCACAAAAATAGTTGCAAAGAAAGTACAAATAAACTCTTTTTCTATTTGTGTGATAAGGGATGTGTACTATAAATTAATACACAAAAAATAAACCAACACAATTCAAAGTAATAAATCAACCACAAGACACACATATTTTTACAAAGAAAACCCAAATCGAGAAAAATTATGGGACTGTGGTCTGACATAACCTTCCACTATATAAATAATGGGACTAAAATACAAATTCTTCTCCAGATAACACTTGAGATTAACACAACAACAACACTCTAATGTATGTCTCTCTAACATGTAGGTATTTCAGGAGAAAATGGAATTAAATTTTGCTTCTAATCGTCTAATCAAATATTGAAACCCTTGAACACAAATTAATATAATGGGCCATTGCATTTCTCTCTCTCCCTCTCACTCACTCACATATTTTTATGTTCTTCTCATGTTACTACTGCTTCCACTTATTTGCTTTTATAAATTATAAACACTAATTTCACTTAGCCTTCAAATCTTTCTTTAATTACTTAAACACCCAATCTAATGGAAGCTTTAGGCTTGGACCACCAAAATGAGATGGATCCAACATACAATGCTCTTGAAAATTACCATAGTATCAAAGCTTATGACTTCTTTATCTAACACTCAAATCGGGGCCAAACTCTCTCCGTGAACTATCTACCAATTTGCTAACCTAATCTTTGTTAGACTCTCTAGCAACAACTATCTCTTATGGAGGTCCCAAATCTACAAGCTCCCACTACGAAGGAGCATAAGTCTTGGTTTAACGATAATCTCTTTTTCTTAAAGACAGCTTCTTGAAGCTTGATGACTTATTACAACACAGACACTAATTAGTGGAAACATAATTCTCAATTAGGTATAATACGTCAAATTTATGGCAAGACTAACCATAATGCTACTGTTTATAAACAAAGGTACTACTACTTTACTCTTTAAAAGGCAGCACCATAAGCCCTTATGGCTATGAATCTGCATTATGAGAACAACCCACAACTTTATCCTGATTTAGAAGCTACTGCCCACATGATAAATAACAGTAGTCGGTTAAAGAAATTTGTTCCTTGCAAAGGTTCTGATAAAATTTTTGTAGGGAATGTCTAAAACTTACCTAGTTCTCATATTGGTGATACCACACAAAGGAAATTAAACTTAAAAAAATCTTTTCATTGTTTCCAAACTTAAAAAGAACCTCTTTTCAATAAATAAACTTATAGATGATATAAATTATTCAGTGGAATTTAACTCTTTTGACTTTGTTGTAAAAAATAAAGAGAACCTCTACCATTTTCCAACAAAGCCTTTAACGATCTAGAATCATCAAACAGACTTCATGTCTTTATACTCCTTAACAAAATAGAGCTGTTGAAAGGAAGCATAGACATATAATGGAGACTACCTTTACAATTTCGTCTGAATCTTTGTTACCATTTGAGCATTTGATACAGGTTATTTCAACAACCGCATATCTCATAGATAAAATGGCACAAATGATTAGTAAGATGCAAACGCCTCATAAGTTACTTTTCAAGGAAACTCTTAATTATAATAAAATTAGAATTTTCCGTTGTCTCTTTAAATGACTATAATAAAATCAAATTTGACAAAAAGACTTTTCCTTGTATTTATGTAGGTAATAGCCACATTCACGAGGGACACTGCTGCCTTTTTCTTAAAAACAATTGAATTTATATCTCTCGTCATTTAATCCTTGGTGAGTTATGTTTCCTTTATAAAAACTAAAAGATTCTTCTCCTGTGTAAGATGTTTGTAGCGTTCCCATTACCTTAGATGTGTCATATTGGCTCTTAAAAACTTTAACAGAGTCGTTCAATAGCAATTCTCTTGAGCACACTAAAGTTGATAATATGAAACACACTACCACACCTTCAAATAGGAATGAATCATTATCTCGCACTCTAAGTCTTTGGGACAAAGCTGTGATAATTGAAAACCTTCATAAACCTCCTACCTCTTGACCTAGACATCCCATTAGAAATTCACCTCAAAAGAGCTCCTCATACAATAACACAGACATTGCTTTTAATGATAATAAAAACATAAACACGACTTCACAACAAACTCTAAAAAAGTGACAATTATAACTCATGTGCCTTGAAAAATCTATTAGGAAAGTTATTTTTTGAACTAAACATCTCTCCTGCCAAAGCAATAGAGTCCTTCCTATACTGACAATCAACAAGCTCAAACAAGATCTTGCCTTAGCCCTTTAAACCAATCATGTTACTATAATTAAACCAAAATCATTAAAATTTGCTCTCAAAGCTCTTCTATGGCTGCAAGCGATGCCCAATGAACTTGCTGCCTTCTATCAAAATAAGACATAGACCTTAGTTCCTCAACCTGATGCTAATATAGTTAGTTCAAAGTGGGTTTATAAAATCAAATATTGAGAAGATTGGTTCAGTGGATCAGTTAAAAGCCCTTTTATTCGTAAAGGGATATACACAAGTTCTTGGCATTGATTTTGACAACACTTTTGGCCCTGTCATTAAGCCAACTACTATACAACTTGTCTTAGCCCTTGTAATTAGTCCTAAATGGCTTATCAAACAACTAGATATTAAAAATGCCTTCTTACATAGTGAAGTAAAAAGAAACTGCCAACATGGAGTGGCCACTTGGTTTTACGAATCAAAATCTCCTTAACCATGTTTGGTTGCTCCACAAGCCCTTATATTGAATCAAATAGACCTCAAATGCTTAGTTTAAGTGGTTATCATTAGCATTTTCAGGTCTTGGATTTATAATGCAAGTTATGCAACCCAAGAGGGGGGATGAATTGGGTGTTTAAAGATAAAGCTAAACAAATCGTACAACGATTTAATCTAATACCTTAATAAACACAAAAACAATAAATTTTATAACAATCAAATCAAAAATAATAAATTGAACAATACTTAAAAATAAAAGAGTAAGGGAAGAGAAAGCAAACACAATAATTTTTATGTGGTTCGGCAACCTCGCCTATGTCCACGCCTCCAAACCAACCAAGCTCGAGGATTTCATTATCCAAGCCTTCCAAGGCTTTAAGTTCTTGACAATTGACTTCAAGGTGTCTATAAACCTTTACAATTAAAAGATTATCTCTACAATCTCTTTAACTCAAGTGTTTCTCTCACTTGAAAACTCATAATTTGATGAGAAATGAAAATTACAACAAAAACTTTCTATAAGAGTGGATTCACAAATAATACCACAATAATGATTTAATCTATGATGATTTTGTGAATTGGAAGCTCAATATATGTTATATGCTCTTGTTTATGCTTGCATTAGTCTCTCAATGAAGTTTGGGTTGAGTTTTTATGGTTAAAATCCGAAAACTAGTCGTTATAGGCAAATTCGTGCAGCTAAGCGGTTAGCCGCTGTGAACAGTAATGTTACCGTTAGTTTTGAATTTTACTACAATAATATTGTTCATAAAATTATAATTTTACCCTAAAACTTTCTTTAATTATACTATAACCCAAAATGTCATAAAACTTTATAAAAAGATCTAATTTTAGAATTTCTAAATAATGCTTGTCATTCCTAAAACTTTTTGAAATTATGCAATCGCCCAAACTATAATAAACTTTATCAAAAAGGTTCTTTTCAAGTTTTAGCATAATCACCATAAATTTTAAAGATCTCAAAACCTTTCACTTAGGCCCTCAATCTTTTATAAGTTACAGTATGGCTCAAAAGTTTCAAAAATTGGCAAATAAGACCAACTCTAAAATTTAAATTATTTATAAAAAATCAAAGATTACAAAAATTTTTCATTTTAATCCAAATTTCTCAAATTCACATAATACTTTATCTTATAAATATAAAACCTTTTAGTTTATTAAAAGTAATTATTTACTAAATAAAATACTGAGTTTCTCAAATACTAAACTAAGTATAAATTTAATCATACCGGTTTTACAAGAAATTGTGCAATAATTTGTCCGTTGAGCTCTAAAGTCTATTCTTGATTTGGCCGTTGTCCGTTGAGTGTTTTGAACTTGATTTCACTTGCATAGATATGTTTGTTATCATCAAAATTATAATATGTGTAACCCTTTTACCTAACAATCTCCCCCTTTTTTATGATGACATACATCTCATGTATTTTGACATATATGCTGCTCCTTAATACATGGCATATATAATTAAACATACAAATCAAATTTAAGATAAAACTCCCCCTGAAAATATGGTCTATAACAATTTGTAAACTCCCCCTTAATATTTCAAAACCATGCACAAATACTTCAAGTATAAAAATTATATTACCTGTCTCCGAATTCAAAAATACATGACTTCTCTCCCTTCATCATCAAAATTAATATAAAGCAATGCTTACACCAAGAATTACAGGAGATACAATCAAGAGATATGAAAATTTAGCAAGCAATTAACCAAAGATTCACAACATTTCAAGAATTCATAACATATCATCCAAATACAAAAGCATCCAAACATCTCATAACAATCATCCTTAATCCATACTTAAAACACAAATGCATATGAAAAATGTAGTGCAAAGTGACAGATGACAAAAAAATAAAACAATGTTCTAAAGAGGAGGATGTGATGAAGAGGATGGTGGTGGAAACCTAAGAGCTATAAAAAGCTACTGCTGGCCATTAAAAATTTACTGTTATTGAGCAAAGAGCCGATATTATTGATCAAATAATTGCTGCTACTGCTCAAAGATTTGTTGTTGCTCCGAAATAGATTGAATTTGAAAGGCCTCAAGCTGAGATTGAAGTTGGCTCTACTGCGCAGAAAGAGAATCCATTTTAGTCAACATCTAATATATCGGATCCTCAAGGTCGGCTGAAGAGGATTGGGAAAGACCCGTGGAAGGTGGAAGATGTGAGCGCTGTGGGACACTAAGATCAGGGAGCTGCTCTGGTGGAAGAACATCGTTAAAGAAATGATGATCTGCAGGAGCATGTTCAGTAACCTTGGATGTGTATATCCGGTCTTTAGACCAGTTATTGTCCACCCATATAAATCCCAAATTGACGATGACTTCATCTCCTAGTTCCTTTGTATTTAAAAAGGTTGGTTCAATAATAGGTACTTTAAAATACTTGAGAATGCGGGTAATAATCTACCATAAGGGAGGGATCTTTTAGCTATACAAGGTGTGCTAAGCATATGATGAAGTATAATATAACCAACATTGAGCTTCCTACCCTCTAAAATACAATCCAATAGGGCCACATCCAATTAGTTAACTTAATCCCCATGACCATACCTAAGAGTAATAACATGGTGAAGAACATAATGAAGGATTCTAGTTTGAAGAGGTAAGACTTGAGATTTCAAAGGTGATTGACAAAACTTGAAAGACAAGTCATGTCGTCGACAAATTTTCTGAACAACATTTTCAAGGGAAAACCATGAATAATCTATTTTGGTTCTAGCATTGTATAGTTCCAATCCATCATTTGGAGTTCCAAGGATACGATTCAACATTCCAACATCGAATTCAAAGTGAATTCTCGCAATACTTGTAACAATCTTTTCCGAGATTTCTATATCCATATTCAAATAAAAAAATTTGACTAAATTTTCATAATATGGCTCCTTAATAACTAAGACATTTTTCTAACCCATGGTCATAAGAAAATTATTAAGAGATTCATCACAAATTGCCAAATTTGCCAAATTTTCAAGATTGACAAAATAAGGAGGAATGACCGACCTTGGCATTAAGTTGTTGAGAAATTATTTCCGAAATGTAAGATGAAAATGGGTTGATAAGAACTCTGTATTATCTCCATAATCTTCCTTGCGTCTCTTGGCTATTTGTTTGCTCTTGAATTTGTCACCACCCATCATTGTTAAAACAAAATCAAGCTTGATTATGCAATTCGGGTTTCCAAAAAATTGAGTGAAATGGATGCGTTCGAGTCAAGAGAATCGATCTTAGAAATGATTGAAGGCTATAAATGATATTAATTGAATAAAAAATAAGTTGAAGAAAGCAAAAAATTATAGAGAAAGAAACGGTCAAGCTAGGTTTGTTTTTTTTTTAGATTGAGGAATTTTGTGAAGAGATGATGAAATGGTGTTTTGAGAATGAAAATTGAAGGAGTAATGGATGAATAATAAGTTGGATGATTAATTTTGGCAAGAGAATGTGTGAAAGATGAAGAAATTTGAGAGAGAAATGGAGAGTGACTATTCCCGCATGAGAGAGATAATAATAAAATGATGAAGAACAAGTGAAGAAATGATGATTGAAAAGTGTTTAATGAGAGTGAAATACATGGGTATTGGTTTAAATGATTAATTTTGGTGTAAAAATGGTGAGAGATGAAGAAAAATTGAATGAAAATGGAGGAGAGCTGCTCACGGTTTTGGAGAGGGAGAACATATGAAGAAGAAAGACAAATCAAGAAGAAAAGGGCTTAAAACCCATGACCAAGCGGCTAGCCGCTTGCTCTCGGGTTGGAGGGCAGTTTCCAAGCGGCTAGCCGTCTGGTTGCTGTCCAACTGCACAATAGTTGCTTTCCGGCTAATTTTGATCAATCCCGAGGTCATTTATGTTCCCGAAACATCTCAAGAGCCATTTTAATGCATGAATCATGATTTTAAACATTCAAAAAATGATAAATTCAAACAAATAATTAATCCATCAAGTATATATCATGAAACACATAAGTATTCAAAAGTTTTTAAATCAAACACCTCACATATCTATCATTCTCAAACACTTCATAAATATCAACAATCACCAAGCAAACAATTTTAATAGATTCAATAACATAATTAGAGATGTTAATGCGAAAATTTGATCATCCCAAGTTCGTGCTGAATTTTTGAAAATTGTTCTTCGCAAAGAGGTTTTGTAAAATATCGGCAAGTTGTTTTTCCGTAGAGATAAATTCTAACGCAATATCACCCTTTTGAACATGATCTCTCAAGAAATGATGTCTAATCTCTATATGCTTAGTTCTAGAGTGTTGAATTGGATTCTTTGATAGATTTATAACACTAGTATTATCACACTTGATAGGAATTTGTTTAAGATTAATGCCATAGTCTCTAAGCATTTGTTTCATCCAAAGGGCAACAACAACTATCTGCGGCAATATATTCTGCCTTAGTGGTTGAGAGTACAACCGAGTTTTGTTTCTTACTAAACCATGAAACAAGTGAATGACCTAAGAAATGACAAGATCCACTAGCACTTTTCCTATCGACCTTATAATCGGCAAAATTGGCATCCGAATAACAAGTTAAATCTATATGAGTTCCTCTGAGATACCAAAGGCCATGATCTATGGTTCCACTCAAATAAAAAAAAAATTCTTTTAACAGTAAGCAAATGAGATTCCTTGGGACATGATTGAAATCTTGCACACAAACATACACTAAACATGATATCGGGTCTACTTGCGGTTAAGTAAAGTAAAGAGCCGATCATACCTCAATATTTTTTAATATCAACTTCTTTACCTTTTTCATCTTTGTCAAGCTTGATTGTTGTGCTCATTGGAGTGCTCTTGGTGTTTGAGTCATCAATGCCAAATCTCTTGAGCAAATCTTTGACATATTTAGCCTCGTTGATGAAGATTCACTCATTGTTTTGCTTGATTTGAAGTCCAAGGAAATACTTCAATTCTCCTATCATGCTCATTTCAAATTCCTTACTCATACAAGATGAAAACTTCTTGCACAAGGAAAACTCCTTGCACAAGGACTCATTAGTCGAACCAAAAATAATATCATCAACATAAATTTGAACAACAAGTATGTCTTGGTTTTTATGCTTAACGAAGACAGTAGTATCCGCTTTTTCCATTGAAAAACCATTATCCAGCAATAAATTTTTAAGCCTATCATGCCATGCTCTAGGTTTTTGTTTCAATCCATACAATGCTTTTGATAACTTATAAACATGATCTGAAAATTTTTTATTTTCAAAACCAGGTGTTTGTTTCACATAAACTTCCCCCATAATATAACCATTTAAGAAAGCAATTTTGACATCCACTTGAAATAAACTGCAATCTTTATGACATGCATATGCTAACAAATTCTATTGGATTCTAATTTACCTACAGGTGCAAATGTGTCATCAAAATCAATTCCTTCTTCTTGGTTGTATCCTTGAGCTACTAATCTAGCTTTATTCCTTACAACCACACCGGATTCATCCATCTTATTTCTAAATATCCATTTAGTACCTATGATGGATTGATGTTCTGGTTTAGGAACTAATTCCCACACATTATTTCTCTCAAATTGATTCAACGCCTCTTACATTGCCATAATCCAAGATTCATCATTTTCTGCATCTGCAAAGGATTTTTGTTCAATTTGAGAAATAAATGCACTATACTCACATGTGTTCTTAAGTGATGATCTAGTTGTAACACCTCTTAATGGATCTCTTAAAATAGCATCTTTAGGGTGAGAAGGAATATACCTCCACTTATTTGGGAGTGATTGAGAAGAACCTTCATTTTTCTCCGCATTTGTTTCTTCATGTTGGTCCTCTTGATTTTCTGTAGTCTTTTGGCTGTTCTTTGATGAATCGTCTTGTGCCTTTTCATCTGCATCATCACCAACAACTTTCTTTGTGAAGGAAGGGCTAGACCTGTTGAATGTAACATGCATAGACTCTTCCACAACTAAAGTTCTTTTGTTATAAACTCTATAAGCTTTGCTTGACTTTGAATACCCGAGAAAGATGCCAACATCAGATTTTGAATCAAAATTTTCAAGATTATCTTTTGTATTCAAAATAAAATATTTGTATAAAAAAACTTTGAAATAACCAATATTGGGTTTTCTATCTTTCCAAAGCTCATAGGGAGTTTTATTGAGATGAGATCTAATCAACACCTGATTTAAAATATAACAAGCGGTGTTGACGGTTTCGGGCAAAAAATACTTAAGTAATGCATTTTCATTCAACATAGTCCTAGCAATTTCTTGAATAAATCTATTCTTTCTCTCAATAACTTCATTTTGTTGTGGAGTTCTAGGTGATTAAAATTGATGCTCAATGCCAAAATCATTAAAAAAGTCTTAAATGCATGATTTTCAAATTCTTTACCATGATCACTTCTAATACAAGAAATAGAATAACATTTTTCATTTTAAACCTTTTTACAGAAAACTCTAAATGCATCAAAGGCATCATCCTTATTAGCTAAGAACAATACCCATGTGTATCTAGAATAATCATCAACAATCACAAATGCATAATACTTGCCACTCAAGCTAGCATATCTAGATGGTCCAAACAAATCCATATGAAGTAATTGAAGTGGTTTTGAAGTAAAGACATGATTCTTGTTTTTTAAAGAAGTTTTGATTTGTTTTGCAAATTGGCAAGCTTCACAAATTCTATCTTTTTGAAAATTAATTTTTGGAAGACCTTTGACCAAATCATTTTTCGAAATTTTTAAAATTAAATCCATGTTTGCATGACCTAGTCTTCTATGCCATAACCATCCATCATCATGCAATGCCGAGAAACATTTATCAATAGTACATGCACAATCTATATTAATGGTATAAATATTAACACATCTATTTACTACAAATTAAACCTTTCTATCATATGCATTCTCAATAACACATCTAGTCTTATTAAAAACCACTTTATAACCCGGATCACATAATTGACTAATGCTAAGTAAATTGTGTTTCAAGTTTTCAACCAAACACACATTTTCAATAAGAGTAGAGGATACATTACCGACATTGCCAATACCAATGATCTTTCATTTTGAATTATCTCTAAATGATACATCTCTACCATTTTCGATCTTGTTAAAACTTGAAAACCAAGAATAATTTCCTAGCATGTGTCTTGAACAACCACTATCTAAGTACCATTTATTATTCTTCTTCTTCAAGCCTTGCAGAGAATATTTTAAGTCTTAGGTACCAAACCTTTTTGGGTCCTTAAGGGTTAGCAATGGTTCCTTTTAGAACCCAAATGCATTTCACACCATAATATGCATTTCTTTCCACATGACATCTATTTTTCATGTGACAATTTCTTTTGCAATAATGACAAACAATCTTATGATCACTTGTGGAGGTAGCTTTAACAAAATAATTCTTATAATACTTTTGCTTCAAGTTAGGCTTATACACAAGTCCTCATTTATCAAATACACATTTTTTAGAGTTAAGCAAATTATCTAACATCTTTTGCCCATTTGTGAATTTTATCATAATTTCATTTAGCTCATTATTCTTCTTCTTAAGCACTTCATTCTCTTTTATCAATTCTTCAACATGTGATTTTTCATGCTCATATGAGGTATTGGGTTTCTCATTTGATAATCCAACTCTATCATGCAATGTTTTGTTCTATAGTTCTAGGCATGTAATCTTTGCACTTAGCGATTCATTTTCATTTTTGAGCTCTACCATTTTCTTTTCAAGACATACATTCTTTTTACCAATTTTCATAAATTCATCATGCAATTCTTTAAAAGCATCATGTAATTCATCATATGTAGGAAGATCACTTACCTCATCAAGTTCATCATATGATTCTTCCCCAAAGGCCATAAGAGCTAAATTTGTTATTTCTTGTTGCTCTTCATCATCACTCGTTTCTTCATCGCTATCATTCCACGTGGCCACCATTATTATCTTCTTAAACTTGTTAAGAAGAGGGCATTCCTTTTGGTTCTTGAAGTCTCTAAATTTTCTTCGTTCACCGGTTTTTTTAAAAAATTTTCTAAACCTCCTTGCTAACATAGCCAACTTCTCATCGTCCGGCTCACTTTCCCCATCACTCTCATATTTTGTGACTTTGAGAGTAATGCTTTTCTTCTTCTCCTCATTGCATATTTCCGCTGCTAAGTCTTCCTCATAAGAAATAAGAGAACCAATTAAATCATCAATAGGTAAGACATTTAAATCTTTGGCTTCCTCAATGATAGTTCTTTTCGGTCTCCATTCCTTAGGTAACGATCTAATGATTTTCTTCACTTTCTCGCTATTTGAAAAGGTTTTTTCTAGGGGTCCTAGAGTGTTCACTATGTCCGTAAATCTAGTATATATAGAATATACACTCTCATTTTGTTCCATTTGAAATAATTCATATTGTCGAGTGTACCTACTAATTTTAGACTCTTTCACTTGATTCGTGCCTTCATAAAAAAATTTGAGTTTGCGCCAAATGTCATAAGCGCTTTTACAATTAGACACTCTATGAAACTCTTTCTTATCTAATGCGCAAAATAAGGTATTCGTAGCTTTGGAATTCAGAGAAGCTTTTCACTTTTCCAATTCATTCGATTCCCGTAAAGGTTTTGGAATATCTTCCTCGACTTCATTTTTAGTGAAAGGCATAAATGGACCATCACATACAACTTCCCAAATTTCATAATTTAGGGCTTGTAAATAAATTCTCATCTTAGTTTTCCAATATAAGTAGTCATTTTCGTCAAAGAACGATGGTCTAGTTGTGGACTGTACTTTTCTAAAGGTTGAGCCATTTTGGGTTGCCATGGATCTTTTACTCTAGACGGTTAAGTCTTAATAAGAGAGCCTGACAGAGTTGTCGAAGCTCTTCAAAATAAATACTGATTCAACTAAATAAATTTGTAGAAATAGTGAAACCAGGTCGAATCCCAAGAGAACTATGTATTTAATTTCTCAAAGTTTAAAACAAAAATTAATTTCCAAAGAAAACTAGATTTGCAAATAAACGGCGAACCGTTTATTGTTATCGGTGAACCGTTAATTGTTCGAAGTTTTCTGGAACTATTCAGACAACCGGTTAAGGGAAAACGGAAGACCGTTTATGATTTGTCAACTCACTGACTCTAATCGGCTAACCGGTAAGGGAAAACGGCAAACCGAATTCGGGTTGGCTTGGTTCTTGAATTAATCGGCTAACCGTTTAGGGAAAACGGAAAACCGAATCTCGCTTCAGTAACCTTTTCGGGCATTAATCGGCTAACCGTTAGAGTAATCAAGCAAACCGAATTTTTGGTCCTTTTTCTCTATCGGTTCTGGAAATAAACGGTTAGCCGTTTGGGATTAACGGTTCGCCGATAGAGGTTAACGGTTCGCCGTTAGTGATTAACGGTTAACCGTTTTTCTGGGTTTTAATTTTCTTCTTTTTTAACGAGAAATAGATAAAATAAAATAAAAATAACTAGACTTTAAAATTAAACAAAGAAATTCAATCTTACCAAACTTCCAATCCAAGGGTATCAATTCCATCCAATTGCAATTTTGATCATAGGCTTAAATATAAATTACTCAATCCAAGAACTTAGTCTACTTAATCGGAATCCCGCAGAAAGCAATTATTCTCCTAATGTAATAGACTCAAACAATCGCTCAAATCCAAACTTACCACTAATTTAACTGGGTATCATCGTTCCATATCAAATTAAGTGATAGCATTAAAAATAGTGAGAATGACTAAAACAAGATCAATTAATTCAGATTACTCCAATTTAATCAATTTGTATTTTTATTTCCCTAGAGCCTATCATGCAAGCTATGTAATTGTGGCCATCAATATACACACACATGAGCCAACTCCTTGCTACTCAATTCAGTCATTCATGACAATTACGGATCACAAACTCATGACTAGCGGTAGAAAAATAAATATTGAATTAAGGCGTCAACTTAATCAACATAAATAATTCATAGAAAATAAGAACAAGAAAATAAAAATTACTTGGATGAAGAAATTCTTGTTAAGTTCAAAGCCTCACAAAATTACAACTGGAATTTGATTAACCCCTGGACCGGAATTAAAACCTTAGCCACTCATGGTGGCCAAACAAAACAAAAGTTGTTTAAAAGAACAAGTTGCAGCCGATTGCTTTGCTTTCTTGACTTTCTCACGTTCCAGCTCTCTTTTTCACCCCCTTCTCACGTTGGCTTCCTTGGCCTTTTATATTGCTAGCTTTTGTTTGCTTTCCCTCACGTTTCTTTTCCTCTTTTGCTAGCTTTCCTAATCCTTCTTGGCTTCTTCTCCTCTTAATGCTAGGAAACCGTCTCCTTCAAGTCAACGGTCAGCCCACGTTCCAAAGCCCAAATAAAGTCCTTATTATCCACTTTTTATCATAATCTCCATGTTTCACCTCCTAAATTAAATCAAACATAATTTCCACAAATTAACACAAGATCAATCAAAATATGAGGGAATTAAACTAAATATAATATGACTATTTATAACCTATCAGAGCCTCGCTCTGATACCAAATGAAATGCAAGTTCTGCAACCCAAGAGGGGGGATGAATTGGGTTTTTAAAGATAAAGCAAAACAAATCGTACAACGATTTAATCTAACGCCTTAATAAACACAAAAACAATAAATTTTATAACAATCAAATCAAAAATACTAAATTGATTAATACTTAAAAATAAAAGAGTAAGGGAAGAGAAAGCAAACACAACAATTTTAAAGCCAACCAATGAAGCGACCCGCCCGAATCCCTAGTGCGAGTCTATCGGATCTCGCTTAACTGAAATAATAATTCTAAAATCTGATAAATTCTATCAAAAATTCGGCAAAACCTCCTCTATAATTATAATATACCCCGCCTGCAAATTCATGAAATTAACACTTCCAATATAATTTCCGAATTCAACCAACACCTCTAACCAACTTATTTAATCCACAAATCAAATTTCATCCAAATACTACAACATCAAATATAATAAAATATTTTTAACCACAAATATGAAATAAATTATTCAATCCAAAATATCTTAATAAAATGTCCACAATTCCTAGCACCATCATATGACTCGAAAATCAATCTACGATTGTTGTTGTTGGGTCGACTGATGTACCTGCAAGTCTCCTGGGGGAAAATATAATAAAAGCGGAGTGAGCATAAAACTCAGTGAGATCAGTGAGTGGATAGTAATTTTTAAAAATAAAAGATTTAATCTTTTTCTAAACAATCTTATTAAAATCTCGAAAGAAATTTAATAACTTCTTTTAATTTAAATTATACACTGGGAGAATAAAATTACTTAAATCCGCATAAAATCAATGAAATAATAATTCCGATAACATCAAATACTGAATTACAAAAACCATCAACTTCTAAACACAATTTCACCAAATCACATGCGAAACAAAATCAGTAATAAATCATTTAACATTTAAATCAGATTACTAACCATGAAAAACATATATAATATCGTACTCAATATTCTTGGAAATCATATCTCAATAACATATAGAATACGCAAATCTAAAAATCATCACTAAACGAGTACCCAGGGGAATAATCTCATCTATCCGGACCTCAGCGGACGGGCAATGACGTACTATCTGGGTACCATCATACCCCAGAGCTACATGGATAGGCTGGGAAGTACTATCTCATATCTCAACATATCTGTACATATATCATCTGTATCATCATACTGTATGCATATGCCCCCAAAAGGCGAAAGTGCCCAAACACACGGCCCAAAGCCTCTATGTGTGTTCAGACGGGCCCCAAAGGCCTCTCATCTCATCTTATCTGTATCACTGTATCTGGAGGGGAGGGTACTGTCTAACGATTTTAAAAAAAATCTCTATACTCATAATCATATAAAATCAATTCATACTTCTAATAATACATTTCCTTTCATCATCACATTTAAATCCACTTTTCTCAACATCAAAATACCATCATATTTATTCGAAATCAATACGAAAATTCAATAACCAAATATTTTAATATAATACCAATGCGTGAATAAAATCCATTTCGAGAAAATCATTAAATCAAACATTTAACATACTCATTTTGTAAACATGCTTTACTATCGCAATTAACCATGAAAATAGGTTTTCTATATTCCACTCACAGTGACAATGTCCAATCTCAGTATCAATAACGTCTGTAGACTGACTCTCGTTTGTAAATCCTCCGAATTTCCCCTCACCGGTCAACGGTGACCGGACTTCAGTGAACGGCGATGGGAAGCTCAAGTCTGCTAGTTCCGGCCACGCTGAGTCCAATGGCGCCGGCGGTGACCATCCACGTGCGGCGACGGCGTTGGATCGAAGCTCCAAAGTCGCAATCATTCCTGCGATCGTTCACGGAAATTCCGACATCCCCAATGGTCGTGGCTGGTCGGAAAACATTGCTGGGAAGCTGAGGAACAAATTACAGCCGGTGGCATCACCCAAAATAGGTGGGATCAACGGCAGCAAAAATAAATCTTGGCCGCACCTTTCGGCCTCTTTTCACCGGTGTTCCGGTCAGTTTCCAGTGACGAGGATGGCACAGATACATAGCTCGTCTCTCAAGCTTCGAAATGGTACCTTGCATGCCCAGAACGGAGGTCGGAAGTGGGAGATCCCACCAGGTCAAACAGGTCAAACCCGGTTGTCTTCTCTCTCTCTCTCTCTCTCTCTCTCAATATATAGAACCCGAAAAACCGAAACCTTCTCTCTGTTTTTTTTTCTTCTTTTACAAAATACAAATTAAACGAATATCGGACCCATGACGAAAATAAAAATTCAGTTTCCCAAGCTTCTAATCGCGCTCAATTTATCTCAATTCAACACCGTAATAATTCATAAATAAATTCGGACATCAAATAAAGGAAAATCAGGTCTGGGGTATTACAATCAAGCTCGAGGATTTCACTATCCAAGCCTCCCAAGGCTTTAAGTTTTTTACAATTGACTTCAAGGTGTCAATGAACCTTTACAATTAAGAGATTATCTTTCCAATCTCTTCACCCCCAGTGTTTTTCTTACTTGAACACTCACAATTTAATGAGAAATGAAAATTTCAACAAAAACTCTCTATAAGAGTGGATTCAGAAATAATAGCACAATAATGATTTAATCTATGATGATTTTTCGAATTGGAAGCTTAATATATGTTATATGCTCTTTTTTATACTTGCATTAGTCTCTAAAATGAAGTTTAGATTGAGTTTTTATAGTTAAAGCCCGAAAACTAGCCGTTATAGGTAAATTCCCGCAGCCAAGTGGTAAGCCGCTTTATTTATCCGGTTAGCCATTGTGAACAGTGATGTCACCGTTAGATTTGAATTTTGCTACGGTAAAAAGGACATTCTTTTATTATGCTATAGCCCAAAACGTCATAAAACTTTGTAAAAAAGGTCCTTTTCAAGTTTGTCATTCCAGAATTTTTAGATAATGTTTGTCATTCCTAAAACTTTTTAAAATTATGCAATGTTCCAAACTGTAATAAACTTTGTCAAAAAGGTCCTTTTCATGTTTTAATCTAATCACCATAAATTTTAAAGATCTCAAAATCTTTCATTTAGGCCCTCAATCTTTTATAAGTTACAGTATGGCTCAAAAGTTTCAAAATTTGGCAAATAAGTCCAATTCTAAAATTTAAATTATTTATTAAAAATCAAAGATTACAAAACCTTTTCATTTTAATCCAAATTTCTCAAATCCACATAATACTTTATCTTATAAATATAAAAAAATTTAGTTTATGAATAGTAATTATTTACTAAATAAAATATTGAGCTTCTCAAATGCTAAACCAAGTATAAATTAAATCATACCAACTTTACAAGAAATTGTCGCAATAATTTGTCCGTTGAGCTCTAAACTCTATTCTTGATTTCGCCGTTGTCCGTTGAGTGTTTTGAACTTCATTTCACTTGCATAAAAATTATCCTTAAAAAACTAGTGAATTTGTAAAATACAATATTTATTAAAATCACTCAATATATATGTTTGTTATCATCAAAATTATAATATGTGTAGCCCTTTAAGCTAACACCTCTTTATTTTTTATGCTAGCAACATTATGATTTGCTTTTAGTTTATGTTGACGATGTAATTATTACAAGAAATAATCTCAAAAGAATTGAATCCATCATCAACCAACTCAGCACTCTGTTTGCACTAAAAGACTTAAGCTTATTGAGCTACTCTTTATGAATTGAGATTCGGTGCTTTACAAGATACATTTTTTATCCTAAGCCCAATACATGCATGACTTGTTAACCAAGGCTGCTATACATGATTCCATCCTTAATCGGACCCTTATGTTTGTCAAAAGCTAACTATAAGATGATGATAAAAAACCCATATGTGCCACACAATAATGTACCTTTGTCGACAGCCTATAATATCTCATATTCACTAGGCTAGACATCATTCATGCTGTCAAGAAAGCTTATTAACACTTTCAAAACCCTGCTACACAAGACCTAAAAGAAGTTACAAGAATCCTATGCTATCTCAAAGACACTATCAATTTCGGATTTCGATTCCTTTGAGCAAAGCTCCAATCAATCAAAGCCTTTTCGAACTCTAATTGCATTGGTAGCTTTGAAATAATGTTGGCAAATTAAGGGCTTAGACCAGGCTTGAACTAAACCTTTTCAAGCCAAGGCCTGGGCCTAACTTGTGGAGAATAAGCCCAGGCCTTTCAAAAGCTCATCCAAACTTCATTATTTTTTTAAATAAATTTTTAATAAAGTAAAAAAATTTAAATTAAAAATAATGAATCAATACATAATAGAATAATAGCCAAATATTCAAAATATTATAACACAACAAAATAGATAATAAATACTAATATAAAAAACATATTAATATAATATTTTGAGTTTTTAATTTGATATTTTTTATTTATAAATAAAAAAGTTTGGGCTTGATATTAGTAACACAATATAATAAATCACAAATACTAAAATAAAAATGTTAATCTAGTATTTTAAATTTTTAATTTGATATATTTTTTATTTATAAATTAAAAAGCCCGGGTTTTTTTCTAAGCCTTTATTTAGGTCCAATCTATGCGGAATTTATATTTTTCAGCGCATATCCAGGCCCAATCCATGTAGCTCAGCTCGGACTTTTTTGGCAATCTTGCCTTGAAATAGAATGTTGCACAACATGCTTTTGTGTTTACCTTGGGACAAATTTAATCTCATGGTGTAATAAGAAACAAAAAATCGTTGCATGATCCATTGCAGAAGTAGAACATCGGGCTTAATTTGTCTTCTAAAATGGCTTAATTAACTTAGATTCTTTCTTTATTGTAGGACATTGGGGTCTCAACTTTACATGTTCTTCACCTCCTCTACGACAACTAGGGCGCCATCAACATGACACATAATCCACTTCTTCATGCTTATAGCAAACACATAAAAATCGACATCTATTTCGTTCGTGAAGAAGTCATTCAAGGACCCCTTGAAGCCAAGCATGTTCCCTTCTTGTTGCAAACTATAGATATGCTTACCAAACCACTTGGTAAAGATCTTCTCTTCCTTTTTTAACACAAGCTTGGCATTCACACTAAGTATTAGAAAGTGTATATTTATAAAAGAGAAAATTGTCATTTAACACTCCAAATCTCACTAACATCGCTACTTTTATATATTTAAGTCTCTTGTGATTTAATTATGTGTGTTTTATTTTAATTAAGTATTTAATGTATTATTTTATGTATTTAAGGGGCTCCATAGTCATTTCACTATGAATGAGAGATCAAAGAGCAAAACACAGCAAATCTGAACTCAAGACAGTAAAAAACTTTACAAGAAGCATAAAATGATGAACGGCATTGTTCACATGTATGGTACTATTCACGACACTATTTACATATACAGACCGATGGTGTGGCATTTACCAATGACGTGGTAGCATTCGATTGGACGAATGATGTGGCATTGACTGCTTATGTGGCGTTCACTGATGATGTGCCATTGACCTATGATATGTCACGATCCTATAGGACTAAAATGTTAATGTAGAGTTGACCAATGACGTGGTAGTATGTTAGTGGACCAAAAAACATGCGTACGATACATGCATATACACAATGATAGTCCTGATGATCTGTTCTATCCAATTAGAACTTACTGCGTGGCGCAATCTTGAGCGTCTAAATTGTTTTAATCCAACGGCCATGAGTTACTCATTGTATCTATGAAAAGGGGACTCCCCCCTAATTTGACACCGTTGAATTCATTTTTTAGCTCCATGTTTTGTAATTCCTTCTCCATTTTTTATTTTTCTATGTATTTTATTAAATTTGAATTTTACCCCTAGTTCGATTATGAGTAGCTAATTTTCTTTCAAGCTTGGGTTGAAGGTGAAGTCTCAACATATTCCACGGATATAATATGGTAAATTTACTTTCTCTTCCCTCCGATTTTTATAGATGTTTTGACTTTTCGTCTATAAATAGTAATAATCTTGTCTAGTGTAAAGTTATTACTATTTGTCATGATAAGCCCTTAGCACCATATTCATTAGAATGAGATTCATGAGGAGTGAAAACTCCCCTCATAACTTAATTGGCACTAATAAGGAATATTAAGCCCATTGTGCATGTTGATGCAGATCCAGATACCCAAGCACTTCATTTCAATAGATTTTACTTTAATTTATTCTCGCCATTCTAATTTAAATTTTAGGATAAATCTAGATCACTTTCACTATAAATCTAGCCACCCACTTAGAAAATTAACTTTATACGCAATTAAAATCCACCTCTTCGTGGGATCAATACTCGTCACCGTTAATCTATTCTACAATAGATTAAATCACTTGCGAGTTCAATAAAATTTGCACAACAAATTTTTGGCACCGTTACCGGGAAGATAACTTATTTTAATTTGTAGAATTAATTTTTTAAAATAATTTTTTCTTGGTTGCTTTTTTTCCTTAAAAAAAGTGAATCTGCATTTTGAATTAAATATTTCTTTTCTTTTTCTCTTCTTTAAATTTCTATAATTTAATTTTCATGTTGTTTTTCTTTGTAATGTTTTCATTTTTCTTGTTATTTTTCTTTGTAATTTATTTTAATTTTAGTTAATTTGCTTCACCTTTTTTTATAGCACTTAAATGTGTTTTCATAATAAAGTTGTAACAGCGTAACAAATTTAGTATCATTATTTCTCCCTCTTCTTTATTTTTATTAGTTTTGTTCTCTTTTTTTTTTGTGTTCTTTACATGCATGGTCTCGAAGGTCACAATTAGATAATCTTGAGTCTATAGACTTTGAATTGGAAAAAATACTTTGCACACACAAACACGTTACAATTAAAAATAAAATTGAAATGAATTTGCAACAATCAGCACCACAAGAGAGGCCATTTAAGAACTACTTCAGTCCCTTAGCTAATTTAAGCACATCATGGATAAGATACCCAAATGTAGCATCTAGGAGTTTTGAGTTAAAATCTAATGTGCTAAACTGCTTCCCAACATCCTATGGCCTAAAAAATGAAGACTCATATAATCATTTGAATGATTTTTATGTTGTTTGTCAAACTTTTAAATATGGAAATTTTTCAGATGATGATGTTAAACTTATATTATTCTTATTTTCTTTAAAGGATAAAGCTCGTTTATGATTAAATACATCGGTTGCTAATAAAGTTACATCATGGAAGCTTGTATTTCGCTATCTCCGTGGAACAATTGACATGGGATTATTTTATCCAAATGGATCAAAGTCTCCACTAATTGGATTTGTAGATGCTGGATATCTCTAAGATCCACATAAAGTCTGTTCTCAAACGGGCTATTTATTTACCTCTGGCAATAATGTTGTGTCATGGCGATCAATGAAACAAATAATGGTTGCAACATCTTCAAATCATTAAGAAATACTTGCTATTCATGAAGCAAGCTGTGAGTGCATTTGGTTAAGATCAATGATACAACATATTCGAGAAACATGTGGATTGTCATCAATTAAGAATAACCCCACAATATTATATGAGGATAATGCAGCATGCATTGCCCAAATTAAAGGTGGTTATGTAAAAGGTGATATGACCAAGCATATTTCATCCAAATTCTTTTATACACATGAACTTCAAAAGAATGGTGATATAGATATTCAGCAAATACGCTTAAGTGATAATCTTGCTGATTTATTCACAAAATCCTTACCAACGGCGACATTTAAAAAGTTGGTATACAAAATTAGGATGCGTCAGCTCAAAGATTTTTCTCTAAATCTTGAAGAATCTATGCCAAGATGAGGAGGAGTATACCTATTGGGGAACATAACTTATTTTGGGGGAAATTTTATAAGTTGTACCCTTTTTCCTCACTAGGTTTTTATCCCTAGGGTTTTTCCTAGAAAGATTTTAATGAGGCAACTCTATATCTCCAAAATTATCCAAAACATCAAAGAATAATGTACTCTTTTTCCTTTACTAATTTTTTCCTAAGGGTTTTTTTTTAGTAAAGGTTTTAATGAGGCATATTCTTTGTAATGAACATCCAAGGGGGAGTGTTATGAATTTATTAAAATAAATGTGGATGTTCATAACATACATCCCTTAGCCTCTCCACTATCTCCCATTAGCAACCTTTAGTTTCCTTATAACTCCCACTATCTCACAAGGAATTATGATCCATAATTCTTCATTAATTTTATGGGGTGATTATGTAATTATAAAAGGAGAACTTATCTCTTTATTTTGTACACACAATTGGAATGAATAAAATCACTCTATAATACATTATTCTCTCATTTTTATTCTTTATCTTGTGTTGATTCTTGTTACTTCTTTATTTGTGTTGCTGGCTAATAGCTTTTCTAACAATTCTTACTTTTTTACTTTTTTAATTTTTTTCCTTAGATTGCAGACACAAATTTTGAATCATTTACCATTAAGGTACAACCTAATTGTAAATATAAATTATTTTGCAGCTACGAATTTTGAGAATACAATAACTTAAGAAAGATCATAATTTTATCAGTAAAGATAAAACATACGAGCAGATACTCGAAACAATAACAAAATGCATTATGACATAGGACACACAAATCCTTTATTCTTAATAAATTAAAGGGTGGTCTAGGATACCTAAGTTTTCATGGCAAAAGACTATAGCATTTTAATCGAGTAACTCATCCTATATTTAAACCCATGTGTCACCCCATTTTCTTGTCATTTCGAGACATTTCAACAAACTTGCGGGAAAATGGTTGCTCAGTTCATTTTGTAGTGACTGAAACCAGCATCGAAGAATAGCTTTGCGCATTCACTTTCAGTCCTCTCTTTTCCAGTGGCATTAACGCTCATCATAATGTCAGACAAGAGCTTAGTTTCGGTTAATTCATGTTCCTCTTCCTCTGCATTGATGACAATATCTATTATTATTACCTTCCCTCTCTCACCATTGCTTCTCTGCGTTTCTTCAGTATCTTCAACCCATCCTCATCACCTAAGCCATGAAAAACCAACTGCAACCATGCCAATCACTCATTTAATTAATATCAACCGTTTCCAGTGGAGTCCGGCTGTTTGATCTACCATTTTAGTTAAATATTGGATACCGCTTTCGCGTACTTTGTTTCTGTTTTTTTAATAAAATTCCAACACTTCATGTGTGCATCTGTCAATCTATCTATCTATCTATCTATCTAGGCACACAACATACACAAACCACACTTTCTAGAATTCAGATTTGTTGTTTTACAATATTGTAAAATAATTTTATAGTGTTGTAGATAAAATGTTATACAATCTTTTACCAATATCGCAAAACTAAGAATCTACACTTGAAAAAATGCGGTGCAACCGCATTAGAGAATGACTACATAAATGATCATGCTCAAGCCTAAACTTCTGGATTCTGTAAAATTCAAATTTTAATTAAATTAGAGTTTTGTAGCACTTTGCAATTAATTTAAATCTGACTTGAATTATTCAAATCCTCACTTTGCAAGATTCAAACGGTTAACAAGTTCTTCTAAATTTCTAAAATTCGATCTTACCTTGAAGAGAAAGGCATCCGCCGGAGGGATAAACTGAAACATGTCACCTGCTATGCATTTCAGGTTGTCGGCCTGAGGCAGGTTAGCAACAGCATGCGGGAGGTCGAGTACAGTGCATTTGATGCCACGGAATGCTTCAGAGATGATTCTGGAAAACGATCCGTTGCCACCTCCTACGTCAACCAATGAGCCCAACCCTTCAAAGATTTGCTTGCAACTCGGCTTTGACAACAAAGCTTGTCATTATTTCAGAATCACTGGACATTGCTTCATTGAACCGCTGGTTTATTCCAGGGTTTCGATTCATAAATTCCCAGAACTTGATTCCATGAACAGTTTCCCACAACGTTAACTCAGTCCCTTTGAACCAACTACTCAAAGACTGAAATGGAGTGACAAAAAATGGGTCAACAAATACTGAAACAGTTGGTGTCAAACAGTAGGGCTTATCTTTGATGAGCAGAGTAGAAGCAGCTGTGAGCCCATATGCTTCTTCTTGTCCATTGACTTGGGTCTTGTTAAAGCAGCCCAAGTGAACTAACAAGCGCATGAGCCTGAATAGACCAGTGGTTTTTGTAGGCTGAATATCAAGTGCCGAGACCAATTCAGAAAGAGTGATGGCCCGTCCGTGGCTGTGAATTATATCCGCGATGCCCAGCTCAAACGCGCACTTAAGTGACATCGAGCTTAAATGATTAAACATGAGCTTATACAGCTGAGCTTGGCCTTGAAACAACTCTCCTGCTCCTTGATCCTGTTTCGGCTCCATAGATACTGATGATCATCTAAATAAAGCTTGCCTGATTGATCACACACGATAATAGAGAAGCACAGTATATATAATCACGCCTGCTCACAAATGTGGACTAACTGTATGCAACCATCTTGGACTCCTTATATGAATATTTGCAAATGTGATTAGTTATAATCTAACAAATTACAATCTAACAACAGTGTTAACATTGATTTCGTAATGACGCATCCGCGGGAGAAAAGGACAGTAAGTATATTTACTGATCAATGATTGAATTATTATAACAACGTGATTGGCAGGGTGTGATAAATATACATGCACATTTTATATATTCAATGTGCGGGTCTGTGTTGAAAATGTGATTTAAACAAAAAAAGGGACAAAATGATGGGTGGTTGAGGAATTCAAAGATGGTGAGTGGTTTTCCATGTGAAGCTTGTGTTGTGTGATTAGTTTATTCTCTACCTAATTTTTTGAATAGCATGCCATCATTAAAAAAAAAATAGTGGTGTAGTTGAATTGTTTGAATTTAAGTGATGTATTTGGGATGTTTATTATATGAATTGTGTTGCAAGACATTTTATGTTTGATATATTTTGAGTTTTCTTTTGGTTGTACAACAAACATAAAGAATATAATTAAAATAAAGATATATTATTATTCAAAAGCAGCATAACATTATTGAATACTGGCATTACATATTTAAAATAACATTAATAATTTTTATATTACCGAGTCAATTTATGATGCTATGGCCACATAAATCACTGATATGTGACTAGTATTATGAGACACTAACATCACCATCTCAATATTTTAATAATATTGTAGTGAAATAAATTACTGATAAAGAAATCACTGACACTAAAAATTAGTGTCAATGTGTTCTAACTTGAACATTAGTGACATAATTAACAAGTGTCAATAAAAACAATTAGTGATACTAAATTAGTGTCAATAAAGTCCATTTTTCTAGTAGTGGGGCATAGAGTTTTGGCTCAGATTCTTGGCTTCCGCCTAGTTAAATTAAAAGAAAAGAATAGAAGTCTGACAGCTACTGATTAATTCAAGGCTTTCATTATTTTCGCTTGTTATATAAGGTTGATTGTGCTATTTGATCCTCTGTTTTAATTAGCTTCACTTGATTGAGATGACTTGATATTATTCCTCATGTTAATTGAAGATTTTCTTAATAACATGGCAGAAATGTGATCGAGATAAACCTCTCGCAAAAACTAAGGATTTAATGATAAAAAATTATTAAGCACCTGACATAATCTTTCTAATAGTAAACCGGAAAAGAGAATCCATGCACCCCAATATATAAGTCCAACTATAAATTCTGCCTGAAAAAATTAAAATACGAAATAAAATAATTAAACTTCAATTTTTTCCTACATAAAATAATCTTAGGCGACGATGTTTCTGATTGACGTCGAAGGATAGTGGGGATGCTATACTTTTGAAATATTAATTTTTTATATTAATATTACTCATTAATTTGAATAGGTTATTCTTACTTTTTTACTTTTTTAATTTTTTAATTTTTGTACTAATTTTAATTTTTTTACTTAGATTGCAAACATAAATTTTGAATCGTTTATCATTTAGGTACAACCTATGAAACGACCCGCCCCGAACTTTCAGGATGAGTCTATCTAATCTCGCTTAACTGAATAAATAATAATTCTAATATTTAAGAAATTCTATCGAAAATTCAGCAGAGTCCCTCCTATAAATATAATATACCCAACTCTACCATTTATAAAATTTAACACTCCGAAAACAATTCTAAATTCAACCAACACCCACAACCAACTTTTTTATTCCACATACCAAATCTCATCCAAACACCATAATATCAAATACAGTAAAATATTCTTAATCGTAAATATGAGATAAATTATACAATCCAAAATATCTTAATAAAATATCTAAAATTCCTAGCACCATCATGTAGCCCGAAATATCAATCTAACAGATGTTGTTGGGTCGACTGATGTACTTGCAAGTCTCCTAGAGGGGGAATATAATAAAAATAGAGTGAGTATAAAACTCAGTGAGCTCAATGAGTGGATAGTAGTTTTTGAAAAATAAATGATTTAATAATAAAAAAATACTTTAATCTTTCTCTAAACAATCTCATTAAAATCTCAAAAGATCTTTAATAAATTCATTTAATTCAAACCGTATACTGAAATAGCAATATTTCATAATCTGCATGAAATCAATGAGATCATAATACTGATAACATCAAATACTGAATAACGAAAAACTATCACCAAACAAGTACCCAGGGGGATAATCTCATCATATCCGAACCTCGACGGACGAACAATCAAGGAATCATCATGCCCCGGAGCTACACGGATAGACGGAAAAAATATCATCTCATCTGTCTCATCTGTAATCTCAATCTCTGTATCTCTGTAATCATTATTCTGCATGCATAAGCCACCGAAAGGCAAAAGCGCCTAAACACACGGCCCAAAGCCTCTATGTGTGTTCAGTCGAGCCCCAAAGTCCACTCATCTCATCTCATTTTATCTGTGTCACTATATCTGAAAGGGAAGGGTATTGTCTAATGATTTCAAAAATAATATTATAAGCAAATTCACATATAATCACATCTGAATCTTTTTTTTTTTTCCATGAAACATATCTCAATCCACTTAATTCTCTTTAAAACTATTATCATGTATTTGCTCAATAATAATAATAAAATCATTAATCTACCTTGTTTTTAATAATAATAAATATCAACACGTAAATTAAAATCAATTTCTAGAAAATCATTAAATCGGAGCATTAAATATTCATTTATCAAAATAAGCTGTACTGCACTATAAAATCAGAACATAATATAAAAATAGGTTTTGTATATTCCACTCACAGTGATGATATCCAAACTCGGTATCAACTATGTCTGCAGGCTGATTCTCGTTTGTGGATCCTACTATTTCAAGTAAACGACATAATTATTCTTCGTAACATGAAATACAACTAATTATACTCAATAAATCTCGAAACAAATATTTATCCGTAATAAACTATTCCCGTATGAATAAAATTACTGAAATTACCGAAATACCCTTGTATGCAAAAATTACCAAAATGCCCCCAACCTCAATATTTACTAAATTACCGTCGAAACCATAATTTATCAAATTATCCTCAAAATTCTAAATTATCAATTTGTCATCAATCTGAATCACAAAATTAATCACAAGTTTCCAATTTACGAAATTACCCTCGAAGTGTGAAATTACCAATATGTCCTTAATAATTTAAATTACTGAATTACCCTCGTAATGTCAAATTACCTCATTGCCCTAATAAAAAATTACCAAATTATCCATATTTTTAAAAATTATAAATTTACCCCAAAGGTGGCGACCTATCGATATGACTTGTTGCCAGCGACTTGATCAATCCATGACGGACTTCAGGTCTGCTAGATTCGTTCTACTGAGTTCAATGGTGTCGGCGGTGGCCTCCCACGCATGGCGACAACGGCGGATCTAATATAGATCTAACTATCCAATTCATTTAATATAGATCTACTTTCCAAAAAAAAATATAGATTCCAAAAAAAAATATAGATCTAACCAACTAACTCATTTAATATAGATCTAACTATCCAATTCTAATTCCCATAATGTTTTTTTTTCTCCTTTTCCTTTCTTTGTCTTTTTTCCCCACACTCAGGTTCTTTTTGTTTTTTTTTTTTTCCTTATTTTCTTTTTCTTCTCTCTTTTCTCTTCTCCACTGTTAGAGTGCAATTTATGCACTAATTTTGTATTGTTTACTCCCTTTAATATCAATGTTTTGCACTTAATAATAGTGATTTATTTGTGTTTTATTTTGTAGGTGCAATTCTATTGATTGGTGTTAAAATTGAGATAGAAGATGATGTTTGAGGATGATTATTTGCATGGAGGAATTATGAATTTCAGAAGAACTTTGTTGATAAGTGTATGGTCACAATCGGAGAACTTACAGTTTTTATTTTAACGTGTTTCACCTTTTTGGGTTATTTTTGTAATTCCGAATTTAGAGAATATTTTAGATTTTAGTATTCTATTTTTAGAAAAACTCTAAAATACAAAAGGGATTGAAACACAAAGAGGGGGGATCATCAATCAAGAAAAAGAAAGAAACCCTAGATCTAGATTTTTCTCTTCTCTCTATGAGGAACTAAATTTATTTTTCTGGTTGGAGGTTAATAAAGCTTTGATTCATTATTACTGTGAGATCTTTCTTATGCTTTAATTGTTTTATTGCTTGTTGGGTATTTGTTTATTCTCTGAATTATTATCATGATTATGTTTGTTAATTAGATAATTGGCCACTATTTAATTATCAACCTAATTCCATCACAATTGTAAGATTCATCGTATGAAGATTTTAATATTTGTGAGAATATCACATCATGCATATTGTGTTATGAGAATAAACAATCTAATTTAAATGAACCATCGATGCGCTTTGTTGATTAGGATTGGGTCTCTCCGGTTTTTCAGTCACAATTGATTAAATCCTATGATCGTATCTAGGGTTGTCTATTGATTAGGAAATAACCAATGGTCGCACTTTGCTATCGACTAGTTAAGGAGAGATTGGCTATTAGAGCGTCTCAGTAGCTTTAACCAATCTATTCATGAGTAATAATTATTTATATTTAGATCAATGATCAAGAATAACTCGTTCGAGTTAATTCCTTCAACCAGAGCTTTTCCTAATTTGAATTACAATTTTAATTTGCGTTCTTGTTATTTTAATTTGATTTTATTTATTGTCAACAATTCCCCCATTTTGCATTTTACATTTTAAAAAGATTTAAATAATTACCAATCTCTGTGAACACGACCCTGCTCAATAACTATACACAATTTTATTAGAGTAGGTATTTATTTTTGTTGGCTTCGACAACCATCATCCACTTTCTTATTTCACTTACGAATCTATCAAATTTCTTTTTTTTTTTTTTTGCTTTTTATTTTCAAAAACTTGTAAAGATGCCACTGTCATTATGAATCACATTTCAGATACAACAAATGACGATCACAATAACAAAGGCATAGATGGTGCAAAATAATTGCCATTAAAGAGGTACATGACAAACAATTTATCCGTCATCTATGTCACTTGTATTAATTTATGATAGAATATTTTCCATTATTAATTCATGATAGTTTTTCACAGCCATATACCTGTCACACAATATTTTAATGTGAAAAAATAATTATATAAAATTTAAATTTATTTACTCACCTTTTTTTAAATTTTTGGTGGGAATTGAATTATTTTTTTATAAATTTATTATTCAATTTTGGCGGTAAATTATTTATGATAGAATTACTATGACTATTTCTCGTCATAAAGTTTTGATTTTTTTAAAAAATATTATAATTATAATTTATTGATGAATTCCCGTTTAATATCCTTAAAAAAAATAATATTAATTAACATCAATTCAATCGAACAAATTAATTTCAAAAGAAGTACATTTAGTGTTCAATGAGATCATCACTAATAAATAATAAAATATCCCAAATTGAAAAAACCATTCTAAATATAAAATAACAGTTAAATTCCAATCAAAATCCAAGAAAAGCAATTAAAATTTCAGTCACCAACCCAAGTTCCCCAACAAAACTTCCAAAGATTAATCCAAGTATTTCAACAAAAGGACTTGCAGCAAAACTTCCAGCAACAACATCATCTTCCAAGAGCACTCTAATTCCAACCACATACCTAGCAACACTCCAACTAATACTTCGAATCATACATAACAACCCACCATCTTCCAACAGTGCTCTAATTCTAGCCCTTACACAGCAATACTGGACCTATACCTAGCAACCCAATCTATACCATAATCAATCAAAATACCCAATATTATCAAATGCATAACATGTATACTACAATCCTTAACAATAACCATTATAGTTTAACACTATAACTTTAATTTCGACAAATTATAACAATTAATAACAAGGTGCATCTACAGTTTCATACTATACTAACTATTTTGCTAATGCGACAAGGATGTGGAAAAAATGGTTAGCCCACTCCAAAAGAACCTCATTAAGTTCATTCTAAGTGTATTTCTTCTTTGTGTTAAAGTGTTAATCACAAGATTAATATTATCAAACTTGAAAAATAATGCCACAAATATAATATAAAAGCAAGTTAAGATATTTACTATTCAAGAATTTTCAAAATCATCCCGCTATCATGCTTTTGTTCTTCAAGCTTGAATTGTACAGAATCCTGCAGAACTCCTTCCAATTTCTTAGTTTTTATCTCGAGAGCAATCAAATGTGCATTTGCTCACCTAAACTTTCAGCTTCAACACAAATTTCTTTCACTTTAGTCTAGTAACACTTCTCAAATTTATCAAACTCATCATCAAGCCTCCTAAAAAAATATTGTTGTTATTCTCCTCTTTCCTCAACAATCTTCAAAAATGTTTTCAAAACAAAATATTCCAAAAAATTGCTCGGAGCTGTTTTGTCTTTACATCTATAAGGGTTCTCTTGCTGCCGTTATATAATGAAAACAACCCCTGCAATTTACCAGGGGCTGGTTTTACTGTAGAAAAGCAAAAAAAAAAAAAAAAAAGCCCCTATAAACTTTCAGCAGCTAATTAGAAAAGAAAAAATGTTACCTATGATAGACACCATTGTCGAAGTCATAGCAAATAACCTGCAAATTAGTAATAATAATAGCATTTATATCAGTTTATAAATTGCTTTTATTATTATTATATTTTTTTTTGCAGAGATATGTAAATGAAATCAATAGTTCATTCACATATATTTGAATTATCTAACTAACAAAGAAATGTAGAGTAAAATAACTATACGCATTAAAGAAAAAGAAATTACCTATAATTGGAAACATTACCTTTCCCATAACAATTAGCTCCCTTAGCAGAGTGAAAACATTTTTTTTTTTTTTTGCAAGAGATAAACTTAATACTTCACAAGTCCATGGAAGCCTAGAATCTATCAATGAAATTACAACTTCTAACAAGAGAGTTGGTAGCATGTTCGATTATTTTAAAATCACTAAAATTTAATTTTTAAATTCCTTTTTGTCGAATAAATAATCGGATAAACAAACATTGAATTGCAATTCAACTTTCAAAAAAATTTGCATCATAAAAGGCTCAAAAAGTTATAAGATGCAAAATTCGTTATATTATGACACATTATTTCTCAGTGCTGACTCCTACCTATTTCATGATTATTCATATTATTATTTATTATGTTGATCACTTATTGTTGGGTCATGCATGTGTAAACGGTTGCAGTCTCTAGAATCTCAAAGAAGCCACTAGTGATAATTATGCCAACAGAGTGAATAATTAAGCAAATGAACCTAAAAAGAAAAACGAGTAGGTTGATCAATTGAATTATCTAATGGCTTCGTGATCGAAAATCACGGGCAAACATAATTTAGGCAGCTGAAAAAAACATAATGGTCTTAATGCGATCAAATGGAAAGACAAGTTAGAGTTTATTTTTGTAAGTAAATCTTATATTGAGAGTTGACAGATTTAAATTTAGTTAATTAATTAAATTACCTTAGTTAATGATATCTAGAAAGTAACATCACTGTGGTAGAAGGATGTGATAGAATCTTGATCCAAACCTCACAAGCCACCACCAACAACTTATTACTTGTTATTACCTGTATCTGTCTGCTTACCTTCCCCTTTCCGTCGCTTCACCTTTCGCTGGAATTAAAGCAAATGATCAACACCAGCTCTTTCATAATTTTCGATCAAACTCTCGTGAATTGAAGAGAACCACTAGCAGGACGTCGACTTTGTGGCCTATCGGTGGGATTTGAAAGATCAACTCTTTTGCTTAGGTTAATTGGTTGTGAATGTAGGAAGTTTATTTAATCGTGAGCGAGGATTTGATCTTCTAGGGTTTCAGTTTCCTAGGTTTGGAGAGGTATTGAGTGAGGTTTTCTAATTCAGAACATTTTGTAGCATTTTGATAAAACTCACGTTCAATTCCTTCATTTACTTTTCATTATAATTTAAATTATCAACTAAATTAGAATACACTTTTTCTTTTTCTTTTAATAAAATATTAAATCAAAATTTTGGTCAAACACGGTCAATTTTGTATTTCTATCATAATTTCTTGATAGAAAAAATTTCTATCACTATTCTATCATAAATTCTTGATAGACAATAATTCCATTACCAAACTATCATCAATTCATGACAGACCAAAATTCTGTCACGATTCATTTATACTACAATGATATAAGTCAATTTCCCCAAAATACGTTATAAACTGTCGGTTATCTACTACCAGTTTTCTTGTAATGCAAGAGTTCAGAAAAAAAAAATGAAAGGCCAAAGCTAATAATGTCTTTGTTACTTTTTCATTGGAGCATTGTTTCTAGAACCTGCTAGCTTCATCAACAATTCGAGAAACTAAACTTTCTTCACACATGATATCTTTGAACCAATGCCACTTATCATATATCTAAACATTTCTAAATGTCATTTTTTTTTTGTTCCACAAAACTAACTTCCCCCCATCAATCTTCACCAAGCTTTATGCTCCTTTGTAAAGCCTACTAGAGTAGGATAATATTCATATTTAGGAATATCTTACTTGAGATGCCGAACAATCTAGTCTATGATGATTCTTTCATGTGTGATAAGGCATTCTTTCCGGGCCCCGAAACTATTGTTACTTTGATTGTTGAAAATGATAAGGCGGTCCTTCTAATTTCTCAAGTTTAAAACAGAGGCACTTTGGTCAATATAATCTTGCAAAAGACAAAACCTCTTTGAATCTTTCTTCTATCAGAGCGAATGACGCGATTGCATACTTCTTCTGGGAAGCGACTAATAATTTGTGCATAGTGAATTTAATAATCGGTACAATGCACTGACAGCTAAGCTACTAAAGGGAAAGATTGATTATTTATTGAAACCAAGATGACTCTGACTAAATCAACATAAATTTACCCACAATGTTACTATCAATTTGGCAGCAATTGTTATTTATGCAATTTGAATTAGGAGTGGATAAAAGAGTCAATGCAATTGAATGTTTCTCCTCCATGGGAAAATTATCAAAATCCCCCATTATTTCAATAATTTGATTTTTTTCTCTTCTTATTTCAAAATTTCAACACTTAAGAAAGTTCTATCAAATTTCATTAATTTTTTGTCTTTTACTATTCTACCCCTAGAATTACATTAATGACAAAATTAGATTAATATTTGCCGAGATAGTTGAATGATTGATGATCATAAGTCTGTTGCAAGGGGTAAATGAATAAAAGATATAAAAAAATTGAATGTTAATAGAATCTTTCTATACAATGAGAGAGTTTTGAATCATGAGTTAGAAAAAGTTTAATTTCTACATAAGAAATTGTTTGGATAATTATTTCTGTGTCAACTAAAATCACATAATGGTAAAAATAAATTTAGTTAAAAGTGTGTAGCTGCATTTAAATGAACAAAGAAACAAAAATAAAATAACAAACAATTTATTTGCCCTTTGATTTTCATGAAAGTTTTATCCTCCGAAATTTTTATCCTCCATGTCCAAGCATCATGCAGTTAATCTCCTCTTTGTATTCCATCTCCATCTATAACAAATATACAAGAATTATAATTAATTGTTGAGAAAATAATAAAGATATAAGCGAAAATTGTAACATACAAAACTTGTTCGCAAAAACAAAAATAATGGAAAATTTATGTTTGGAATCACTTTGACAAAAGCACCTTATGATTTTTTTTTGGAAAAAATAGAAAATGAACTCAAGAAGCGACAAAATACTTGATCTGGAGTTTGTTCATGATGAAGAGTGCAGCCTTGAAACAAGGATGCAATAGCCTCTGGATCTAATGACATCTTCTCACGGTATGTTTTCATTGGGCTCTCTCTATAATATCATAAAATAAAATCAGTGGCGTGATAGAAAATAAATGATACATATAAAAGTGTACCAAGTCCGAACTTTCGAATTTTATAAAATTTAGGGGCTTGTCTTTTACATGTTTGAAGTTCAAAATTTTATAATTTTATAATTTAAAATTTTTTTAAAATTTACTTTTTATTTTTTGGTAACTTATGTCTGATTTTCAAATATTTACATCTAAATAGAATAAAAAAATTTTTGTGATTTTTATCTGAATAAGAAATAGTATGAATGAGAAGTAAATATTATACATTCCAAAAGTATCTCGATAAAATATACTTATTTCCTAAATTATAAAATTTAATTCATTTTTTGTTTTGATTTACGAAGAAATAATGTCAAATAACATGTTTAAGATTTTTTTATTTATAAAAATATACAAGATGCCACTTACAACAGATGTTTAAAAAAATAAAAATATTGTTCAAATACTTATATTCAGACCCGTTCAAACTTCAAAACAATTTTGACTCATTCATATTTTAGATTTAAAAAAAACAAACACTACTTTAATTTGGACATGGAATCAAAATTGTCGAAATAATACAGTCATGTTACATATAATATATAATTTTAAGGGTCATGCTATGTCACATCATATGTCATATACAACAGGCCTTGAATTGTTACGAAAAAAAAGAAAAATACTGTAAGTGAAACAATTGAGCTGTTATGGGTGACAACTCTTGAGTTCATTATATGTTACATTACATGTAACTTAGTCTAAACCTAATTCTTTTCATTCTAGTTCAAATTTGGATTTTGTAAAATTCGAACATCTGGTCCTTAGCACCATTAACTCGATAATAGGGCATAAGTATGTAATTAACTAAAGTATGAAATACTAATAAACTACTTATAAAAGAAAGCTATGCTAAGACACATTGCCCACCACATGTTGAATTGATGGATTTCAAACAATCACAGCGCATGAACTACATGCAGACACATGCGTAATGTACCAAAATGGAAAAGATCAACACATCAACTCAATTCAGCATCAACAAGGAAAGTAACAAACCTTTGGAAACAAATATGGCAATTTGTGTTAGGTGTTCGCGGATCAGATTTTGCAGATTGGGCATCAATACATATCTGATCCACGATTTTACGGATTATAAATTTTTTATCCAATCTAATTCACGAATTGGTGAAATTCAATTCAAATGCAATCCATATATCTGTGGATTGGATGCGGATTTGACCCAATCTATATCCAATCCACCATTTTACGGATTGGTTTGCGAGCTAAATATTTTTAATCATGTCCTATCCACAAACTGACTAAATAAAAAAATTAATCTAAAAATAATTTTACTATCGATCAAATTCACAATTAAAGAAGATTTATATAAATTAATTGTTTAAATAATACATTCAAAATTTCAAAATATAACACATAAAAAAATCTTATTTGTTTAGATCAGTACATGAAAAATTAATTTCTTAGGAAGCTATATTTTTTTTAGTTATTTTTATTTTATATTATTATTAGATAAGACATAATATGGTGCTAATGTAACTATATTTTAATTTATTTATTTATTAGTAAGTATAACGCCATATTTATAAGTTTAATTTTTTATTAAATAAATATGTTTTATTTTTTTGCGGATTCGTAAATTTTTACGGATTTACAAAAGTGAATCCATATCCAATCCACCTGCGGATTTTCAAATTTTTAAATTTTCAATTCAATCTAATCCAATCCAATCCAGCAATCCACGGATTGAATTTTTACGGATCAAACGGATTGAGTAGATCGGATTAGATTCTAAACACCCTTATTTGTATTGCTCTTACCAAAGGCTTGTAATGGAATAATCTCACATAATCTTATGACATGCTGACTACTAAAAAATTGATAGCCGACTATCATTCAAGTTTAGATTTTCTTCGTAACATAACCAATGGCTAGTTAATGTCTAAGTTTAGAATGAATCTCATTATTTTTGTAAAATATTTCTTCCATATATAATTCCTCAACTCCTATATAAATACATAATCCTTCTTGTACATTAAGAAAGTATATCATAAGCATTCAGTCACTCATAATGTTAGGAAAGGGATCCACATAAATAGTTGCAAATAAAGTACAAATAAACTCTTTTTCTCTTTGTGTGATTAAAAGGGATGTGTACTATAAATTAATACACAAAAAATAAACCAACACAAGTCAAAGCAATAAATCAACCACAAGACACACATATTTTTACAAAGAAAACCCAAATCGAGAAAAATTATGGGACTGTGGTCTGACATAACCTTCCACTATATAAGTAATGGGACTAAAATACAAATTTTTCTCCAGATGACACTTGAGATTAACACATCAACAACACTCTAATGTATAAATTAAAATATAGATACAATGATGACAAAGTCTTTGGAAATTTATTTATTTATTAGTAATTATTAAAGCTGTGCGACAATCTATCTGCCATTGGAAAGCTGTTGACTAATGATGACAAAGTCTTTTAATTGTCATGACCACTGAGAACTGAGTTTGTTGACTTTAAAATGGTTGTGTTGATCAAGCCTTCTTATCCAAGTCTAAAATTATTCCTGTCATCCTTAAAAACCATGAGCAGATTGTGATCGCTCACAAAAACGATGGCAAAGAAGCGGATCCACAGCAAGCTTTCTTTGGCCAACATGGACATGGGAAAAGTTTTCAGGGACAAAGACAAGAAGGCGGCTTCAACAACAATCTTCGTTGAAGGAAATTTTCGCTTTAATAGTGGACATAACAACACAATTCAATCTTTCAGCATGAATCAGTTACCCCTAACAACTCTTTGCTGCAACTAAGGTTCAACAATAATGGTCCAAACTGCCACCTACACCAAAACATTACAACACAGACACTAATTAGTGGAAACATAATTCTAAATTAGGTATAATACGTCAAATTTATAGCAAGACTAATAATAATGCTATTGTTTATAAACAAAGGTACTACTACTTTACACTTTAAAAGGCACCACCATAAGCCCTTATGGCTATGAATCTGCATGATGAGAACAACCCACAACTTTATCCTGATTTAGAAGCTACTACCCACATGATAAATAATAGTAGTAGGTTAAAGAAATCCGTTCCTTGCAAAGGTTCTGATAAAATTTTTGTAGGGAATGTCTAAAACTTAACTAGTTCTCATATTGGTGATACCACACAAAGGAAATTAAACTTGAAAAAATCTTTTCGTTGTTTCCAAACTTAAAAGGAACCTCTTTTCAATAAATAAACTTATAGATGATATAAATTATTCAGTGGAATTTAACTCTTTTGACTTTGTTGTAAAAAATAAAGAGAACCTCTACCATTTTCCAACAAAGCCTTTAGCAATCTAGAATCATCAAACAGACTTCATGTCTTTATATTCCTTAACAAAATAGAGCTGTTGAAAGGAAGCATAGACATATAATGGAGACTACCTTTACAATTTTGTCTGAATCTTTGTTACCATTTGAGCAGTTGATACAGGTTATTTCAAAAACCGCATATCTCATAGATAAAATGTCACAAATGATTATTAAGATGCAAACGCCTCACAAGTTACTTTTCAAGGAAACTCTTAATTATAATAAAATTAGAATTTTCAGTTGTCTCTTTAAATGACTACAATAAAATCAAATTTGACAAAAAGACTCTTCCTTGTATTTATGTAGGTAATAGCCACATTCACGAGGGACACTGCATATGTTTGACAAAAATACTCTTCCTTGTATTTACAATACATATGTTTGTTATCATCAAAATTATAATATATGTAATCCTTTTAGCTAACAATCTCCCCCTTTTTTATGATGACATACATCTCATGTATTTTAACATATATGCTCCTCCTTAATACATGGCATATATAATTAAACATACAAATCAAATTTAATCCTTGGTGAGTTATGTTTCCTTTATAAAAGCTAAAAGATTCTTCTCCTATGTAAGATGTTTGTAGCATTCCCATTACCTTAGATATGTCATATTGGCTCTTAAAAACTTTAACAGAGTCGTTCAATAGCAATTCTCTTGAGCACACTAAAGTTGATAATCTGAAAGACACTACCACACCTTCAAATAGGAATGAATCATTATCTCGCACTCTAAGTCTTTTGGACAAAGCTGTGATAATTGAAAACCTTCATAAACCTCGTACCTCTTGACCTAGACATCCCATTATAAATTCACCTCAAAAGAGCTCCTCATACAATAACACAGACATTGCTTTTAATGATAATAAAAACATAAACACGACTTCACAACGAACTTTAAAAAGGTAACAATTATAACTCATGTGCCTTGAAAAATCTATTAGGAAAGTTATTTTTTGAATAAAACATCTTTCCTGCCAAAGCAATAGAGTCTTTCCTATACTGACAATCAACAAGCTCAAACACGATCTTGCCTTAGCCCTTTAAACCAATCATGTTACTATAATTGAACCAAAATCATTAAAATTTGCTCTCAAAGCTCTTCTATGGCTGCAAACGATGCCCAATGAACTTGCTGCCTTCTATCAAAATAAGACATAGACCTTAGTTCCTCAACCTGATGCTAATATAGTTAGTTCAAAGTGGGTTTATAAAATCAAATATTGAGAAGATTGGTTCAGTTGATCAGTTAAAAGCCCTTTTATTCGTAAATGGATATACATAAGTTCTTGGCATTGATTTTGACAAGACTTTTGGCCCTGTCATTAAGCCAACTAATACAACTTGTCTTAGCCCTTGTAATTAGTCCCAAATGGCTTATCAAACAACTAGATATTCAAAATGCCTTCTTACATAGTGAAGTAAAAAGAAACTGCCAACATGGAGTGGCCACTTGGTTTTACGAATCAAAATCTCCCTAACCATGTTTGGTTGCTCCACAAGCCCTTATATTGAATCAAATAGACCTCAAATGCTTAGTTTAAGTGGTTATCATTAGCATTTTTAGGCCTTGGATTTATAATGCAGGTTATGCAACCCAAGAGGGGGGATGAATTGGGTTTTTAAAGATAAAGCTAAACAAATCGCACATGATTTAATCTAATGCCTTAATAAACACAAAAACAATAAATTTTATAACAATCAAATCAAAAATAATAAATTGAACAATACTTAAAAATAAAAGAGTAAGGGAAAAGAAAGCAAACACAATAATTTTTACGTGGTTCGGCAACCCCCTCCTACGTCCACGCCTCCAAACCAAGCAAGCTCGAGGATTTCACTATCCAAACCTCTCAAGGCTTTAAGTTCTTTACAAATGACTTCAAGGTGTCCATAAACCTTTACAATTAAGAGATTATCTCTACAATCTCTTTACATCAAGTGTTTCTCTCACTTGAAAACTCATAATTTGATGAGAAATGAAAATTACAACAAAAACTTTCTATAAGAGTGGATTCACAAATAATAGCACAATAATGATTTAATCTATGATGATTTTGTGAAATGGAAGCTCAATATATGTTATATGCTCTTATTTATGCTTGCATTAGTCTCTCAATGAAGTTTGGGTTGAGTTTTTATAGTTAAAGTCCGAAAACTAGTCGTTATAGGTAAATTCGTGCAGCTAAGCAGTTAGCCGCTGTGAACAGTAATGTTATCGTTAGATTTGAATTTTACTACAGTAATACTGTTCATAAAATTATAATTTTACCCCAAAACTTTCTTTAATTATACTATAACCCAAAATGTCATAAAACTTTACAAAAAGATCCAATTTTAGAATTTCTAAATAATGCTTGTCATTCCTAAAACTTTTTAAAATTATGCTATCGCCCAAACTATAATAAACTTTATAAAAAAAGGTTCTTTTTAAGTTTTAGCATAATCACCATAAATTTTAAAGATCTTCACTTAGGCCCTCAATCTTTATTAAAGTTACAGTATGGCTCAAAAGTTTCAAAAATTGGCAAATAAGACCAACTCTGAAATTTAAATTATTTATAAAAAATCAAAGATTACAAAATTTGTTCATTTTAATCCAAATTTCTCAAATCCATATAATACTTTATCTTATAAATATAAAACCTTTTAGTTTATTAAAAGTAATTATTTGCTAAACAAAATATTAAGCTTCTCAAATACTAAACCAAGTATAAATTGAATCATATCGACTTTACAAGAAATTGTGTAATAATTTGTCCGCTGAGCTCTAAACTCTATTCTTGATTTGGCCGTTGTCCGTTGAGTATTTTGAACTTGATTTCACTTGTATACAATACATATGTTTGTTATCATCAAAATTATAATATATGTAATCATTTTAGCTAACAATCTCCCCTTTTTTTATGATGACATACATCTCATGTATTTTGACATATATGCTCCTCCTTAATACATGGCATATATAATTAAACATACAAATCAAATTTAAGATAAAACTCCCCCTGAAAATATGGTCTATAACAATTTGTAAACTCCCCCTTAATATTTCAAAACCATGCACAAATACTTCAAGTATAAAAATTATATTACCTATCTCCGAATTAAAAAATACATGACTTCTCTCCCTTCATCATCAAAATTAATATAAAGCAATGCTTACACCAAGAATAACAGGAGATACAATCAAGAGATATAAAAATTTAGCAAGTAATTAACCAAAGATTCACAACATTTTTCCGACCCATGGTCATAAGAAAATTATTGAGAGATGTATCACAAATTGCTAAATTTGCCAAATTTCCAAGATTGACAAAATAAGGAGGAATGACCGACCTTGGCATGAAGTTGTCAAGAAATCATTTCTGAAATGTAAGATGCTGAAAATGGGTTGATAAGAACTTCGTATTATCTCCATAATCTTCCTTGCGTCTTTTGGCTATTTGTTTGCTCTTGAATTTGTCACCACCCACCATTGTTAAAACAAAATCAAGCTTGATTATGCAATTCGGGTTTCTAAAAAATTGAGTGAAATGGATGCGTTCGAGTCACGAGAATCGATCTTAGAAATGATTGAAGGCTATAAATGATATTAATTGAATAAAAAATAAGTTGAAGAAAGCCGAAAATTATAGAGAAAGAAACGGTCAAGCTAGGTTTTTTTTTTTAGATTTGGGATTTTTGTGAAAAGATGATGAAATGATGTTTTGAGAATGAAAATTGAAGGAGTAATGGATGAATAATAAGTTGGATGATTAATTTTGGCAAGAGAATGAGTGAAAGATGAAGAAATTTAAGAGAGAAATTGAGAGTGACTATTCCCGCATGAGAGAGATAATGATAAAATGATTAAGAACAAGTAAAGAAATTATGATTGAAAAGTGTTTAATGAGAGTGAAATGCATGGGTATTGGTTTGAATAATTAATTTTGGTGTAAAAATGGTGAGAGATAAAGAAAAATTGAATGAAAATGGAGGGGAGCTGCTCACGGTTTTGGAGAGGGAGAACATATGAAGAAGAAAGACAAATCAAGAAGAAAAGGGCTTAAAACCCATGACCAAGCGGCTCCTGTAAGCGGCTAGCCGCTTGCTCTCGGGTTGGAGGGCAGAGTCCAAGCAGCTAGCCGCCTGGTTGCTGTCCAACTGCACAATAGTTGTTTTCCGGCTAATTTTGATCAATCCCGAGGTCATTCATGTTCCTGAAACATCTCAAGAGCCATTTTAATGCATGAATCTTGGTTTTAAACATTCAAAAAATGATAAATTCAAACAAATAATTCATCCATCAAGTATATATCATGAAACACATAAGCATTCAAAAGTTTCTAAATCGAACACCTCACATATCTATCATGCTCAAACACTTCATAAATATCAACAATCACCAAGCAAACAATTTTAATAGATTCAATAACATAATTAGAGATGTTAACGCGAAAATTTGATCATCCCAAGTTCATGCCGAATTTTTGAAAATTGTTCTTCGCAAAGAGGTTTTGTAAAAATATCGGCAAGTTGTTTTTCCGTAGAGATAAATTCTAATGCAATATCACCCTTTTGAACATAATCTCTCAAGAAATGATGTCTAATCTCTATATACTTAGTTATAGAGTGTTGAATTGGATTCTTTAATAGATTTATAACACTATTATTATCACACTTGATAGGAATTTGTTCAAGATTAATGTCATAGTCTCTAAGCATTTGTTTCATCCAAAGGGCAACAACAACTACTTGCGGCAATATATTCTGCCTTAGTGGTTGAGAGTGCAACCGAGTTTTGTTTCTTACTAAACCATAAAACAAGTTAATGACCTAAGAAATGGCAAGTTCCACTAGCACTTTTCCTATCGACCTTATAATCGGCAAAATCGGCATCCGAATAACAAGTTAAATCTATATAAGTTCCTCTAAGATACCAAAGGCCATGATCTATGGTTCCACTCAAATAAGGAAAAATTCTTTTAACAGCAAGCAAATGAGATTCCTTGGGACATGATTGAAATCTTGCACACAAACATATAGTCTACTTGCGGTTAAGTAAAGTAAAGCGCCAATCATACCTCAATATTTTTTAATATCAACTTCTTTACCTTTTTCATCTTTGTCAAGCTTGATTGTTGTGCTCATTGGAGTGCTCTTGGTGTTTGAGTCATCAATGCCAAATCTCTTGAGCAAATCTTTGACATATTTAGCCTCGTTGATGAAGATTCACTCATTGTTTTGCTTGATTTGAAGTCCAAGGAAATACTTCAATTCTACCATCATGCTCATTTCAAATTCCTTACTCATACAAGATGAAAACTCCTTGCACAAGGAAAACTCCTTGCACAAGGACTCATTAGTCGAACCAAAAATAATATCATCAACATAAATTTGAACAATAAGTATGTCTTGGATTTTATGCTTAACAAAGAGAGTAGTATCCGCTTTTTCCATTGAAAAACCATTATCCAGCAATAAATTTTTAAGCCTATCATGTCATGCTCTAGGTGTTTGTTTCAATCCATATAATGCTTTTGATAACTTATAAACATGATATGAAAATTTTTCATTTTCAAAACCAGGTGCTTGTTTCATATAAACTTCCTCCATAATATAACCATTTAAGAAAATAATTTTGACATCCATTTGAAATAAAATGCAATCTTTATGACATGCATATGCTAACAACATTTTATTGGATTCTAATTTACCTATAGGTATAAATGTTTCATCAAAATCAAATCTAGCAAGAAATTTTTAAGCCTATCATGCCATGCTTTAGGTGTTTATTTCAATCCATACAATGCTCTTGATAACTTATAAACATGATCTGAAAATTTTTCATTTTCAAAACCAGGTGCTTGTTTCACTTAAACTTCCTCCATAATATAACCATTTAAGAAAGCAATTTTGACATCCATTTGAAATAAAATGCAATCTTTATGACATGTATATGCTAATAACATTCTATTGGATTCTAATTTACCTACAGCTGCAAATGTTTCATCAAAATCAATTCCTTCTTCTTGGTTGTATCCTTGAGCTACTAATATAGCTTTATTCCCTACAACCACACTGGATTCATCCATCTTGTTTCTAAATACCCATTTAGTACCTATGATGGATTGATGTTCCGGTTTAGGAACTAATTCCCACACATTATTTCTCTCAAATTGATTCAACGTCTCTTGCATTGCCATAATCCAAGATTCATCATTTTCTGCATCCGTAAAGGATTTTTGTTCAATTTGAGAAATAAATGTAGCATACTCACATGTGTTCATGATCTAGTTGTAACACCTCTTGATGGATCTCCTAAAATAGCATCCTTAGGGTGAGAAGGAACATACCTCCACTCATTTAGGAGTGATTGAGAAGAACCTTTATTTTGCTCCACATTTGTTTCTTCATGTTGCTCCTCTTGATTTTCTGTAGTCTTTGGCCGTTCTTTGATGAATCTTCTTGTGCCTTTTCATCTGCATCATCACCAATAACAACTTTCTTTGTAGAGGAAGGTTTAAACTTGTCGAATGTAACATGCATAAACTCTTCCACAACTAAAGTTATTTTGTTGTAAACTCTATAAGCTTTGCTTGACTTTGAATACCCGAAAAAGATACCAACATCAGATTTTGAATTAAAATTTTCAAGATTATCTTTTGTGTTCAAAATAAATCATTTGCATAAAAAAGCTTTGAAATAGCCAATGTTGGATTTTCTATCTTTCCAAAGCTCATAGGGAGTTTTATTGAGATGAGATCTAATCAACACCTGATTTAAAACATAACAAGCGGCGTTGACGGTTTCGGGCAAAAAATACTTAAGTAATGCATTTTCATTCAACATAGTCCTAGCCATTTCTTGAATAGATCTATTCTTTCTCTCAATAACTCCATTTTGTTGTGGAGTTCTAGGTGATGAAAATTGATGCTCAATGCCAAAATCATTAAAAAAGTCTTAAATGTATGATTTTCAAATTCTTTACCATGATCACTTCTAATACAAGAAATAGAATAACATTTTTCATTTTCAACCTTTTTACAGAAAACTCTAAATGCATCAAAGGCATCATCCTTATTAGCTAAGAACAATACCCATGTGTATCTAGAATAATCATAAAAAATCACAAATGCATAATACTTACCACTCAAGCTAGCATATCTAGATGGTCCAAACAAATCCATATGAAGTAATTGAAGTGGTTTTGAAGTAAAGACATGATTCTTATTTTTTAAAGAAGTTTTCATTTGTTTTGCAAATTGGCAAGCTTCACAAATTCTATCTTTTTGAAAATTAATTTTTGAAAGACCTTTGACTAAATCATTTTTTGAAATTTTTTAAATTAAATCCATGTTTGCATGACCTAGTCTTCTATGCCATAACCATCCATCATCATGCAATGCCGAGAAACATTTATCAATAGCAGATGCACAATCTATATTAATGGTATAAATTAACATATCTATTTCCTACAAATAAAACCTTTCTATCATATGCATTCTCAATAACACATCTAGTCTTATTAAAAACCACTTTATAACCCTGATCACATAATTGACTAATGCTAAGTAAATTGTGTTTTAAGTTTTCAACCAAACACACATTTTCAATAAGAGTAGAGGATACATTACCGACATTGCCAATACCAATGATCTTTCCTTTTGAATTATCTCTAAATGATACATCGCTACCATTTTCGATCTTGTTAAAACTTGAAAACCAAGAATAATTTCCTGTCATGTGTCTTGAACAAGCATTATCTAAGTACTATTTATTATTATTCTTCTTCAAGCTCTGCAGAGAAAATTTTAAGTCTTAGGTACCCAAACCTTTTTGGGTCCTTAAGTGTTAACAATGGTTCCTTTTAGAACCCAAATACATTTCACACCATAATATGCATTTCTTTTCACAAGACATCTATTTTTCATGTGACCATTTCTATTGCAATAATGACAAACAATCTTATGATCACTTGTGGAGGTAGCTTTAACAAAATAATTCTTATAATACTTTTGCTTCAAGTTAGGCTTATACCCAAGTCCTCCTTTATCAAATACACATTTTTTAGAGTTAAGCAAATTATCTAACATTTTTTGCCCATTTGTGAATTTTATCATAATTTCATTTAGCTCATTATTCTTGTCCTTAAGTACTTCATTCTCTTTTATCAATTCTTCAACATGTGATTTTTCATACTCATATGAGGTATTAGGTTTCTCATTTGATAATGCAGCTCTATCATGCAATGTTTTATTCTATAGTTCTAGGCATGTAGTCTTTGCACTTAGCAATTCATTTTCATTTTTGAGCTCTACCATTTTCTTTTCAAGACATACATTCTCTTTACCAATTTTCATTAACTCATCATGCAATTCTTTAAAAGCATCATGTAATTCATCATATGTAGGAAGATCACTTACCTCATCAAGTTCATCACATGATTCTTCCCCAAAGGCCATAAGACCTAAATTTGTTATTTCTTGTTGCTCTTCATCATCACTCGTTTCTTCATCGCTATCATTCCACGTGGCCACCATTATTATCTTCTTAAACTTGTTAAGAAGAGGGCGTTCCTTTTGGTTCTTGAAGTCTTTGAATTTTCTTCGCTCACCGGTTTTCTTAAAAAATTTTCTAAACCTCCTTGCTAGCATAGCCAACTCCTCATCATCCGGCTCACTTTCCCCATCACTCTCATATTTTGTAACTTTGAGAGTAATGCTTTTCTTCTTCTCCTCATTGCCTATTTCGGCTGTTAAGTCTTCCTCATAAGAAATAAGAGAACCAATTAAATCATCAATAGGTAAGTCAATTAAATCTTTGGCTTCCTCAATGGCAGTTCTTTCCTGTCTCCATTCCTTAGGTAACGATCTAATGATTTTCTTAGCTTTCTCGCTATTTGAAAAGGTCTTCCCTAGGGCTCCTAGAGTGTTCACTATGTCCGTAAATCTAGTATATATAGAATATACACTCTCATTTTGTTCCATTTGAAATAATTCATATTGTCGAGTGTACTTACTAATTTTAGACTCTTTCACTTGATTCGTGCCTTCATAAAAATATTTTGAGTTTGCGCCAAATGTCATAAGCGCTTTTACAATTAGACACTCTATGAAACTCTTTCTTATCTAATGCGCAAAATAAGGTATTCATAGCTTTGGAATTTAGAAAAGCTTTTCTCTTTTCCAATTCATTCTATTCCCGTGAAGGTTTTGGAATATCTTCCTCGACTTTATTTTTAGTCAAAGGCATAAATGGACCATCACATACAACTTCCCAAATTTCATAATCTAGGGCTTGTAAATAAATTTTCATCATAGTTTTCCAATATAAGTAGTCATTTCCGTCAAAGAACGGTGTCTAGTTGTGGACTGTCCTTCCCTAAAGGTTGAGCCATTTTAGGTTGCCATTGATCTTTTACTCTAGACAGTTAAGTCCTAATAAGAGAGTCTCATTCTGATACCAAATGAAACGCAAGTTCTGCAACCCAAGAGGGGGGATGAATTGGGTTTTTAAAGATAAAGTAAAACAAATTGCACAATGATTTAATCTAACGCCTTAATAAACACAAAAACAATAAATTTTATAACAATCAAATCAAAAATAATAAATTGAATAATACTTTAAAATAAAACAGTAAGGGAAGAGAAAGCAAACACAACAATTTTTACGTGGTTCGGCAACCCCCACTTACGTCCACACCTTCAAGCCAACCAAGCTCGAAGATTTCACTATCCAAGCCTTCCAAGACTTTAAGTATTTTACAATTGACTTCAAGGTGTCAATGAATCTTTACAATTAACATATTATCTTTCCAATCTCTTAACCCCAAGTGTTTTTCTTACTTGAGCACTCACAATTTAATGAGAAATGAAAATTTCAACAAAAACTCTCTATAAGAGTGGATTCACAAATAATAGCACAATAATGATTTAATCTATGATGATTTTTTAAATTGGAAGCTTAATATATGTTATATGCTCTTGTTTATACTTGCATTAGTCTCTAAAATGAAGTTTAGATTGAGTTTTTATAGTTAAAGCATGAAAACTAGCCGTTATAGGCAAATTCCCGCAGCCAAGCGATAAGCCGCTTGATTTATCCGGTTAGCCACTATAAACAGTGATGTACCGTTATATTTGAATTTTTCTACAGTAAAAAGGACATTCTTTTATTATGCTATAGCCCAAAACGTCATAAAACTTTATAAAAAGGTTCAATTTCAGAATTTTTAGATAATGTTTGTCATTCCTAAAACTTTTTAAAATTAAGCAATGGTCAAAACTATAATAAACTTTGTCAAAAAGGTCATTTTCAAGTTTTAATCTAATCACCATAAATTTTAAAGATCTCAAAACCTTTCATTTAGGCCCTCAATCTTTTATAAGTTACAGTATGGCTCAAAAATTTTAAAAATTGGCAAATAAGTCCAACTCCAAAATTTAAATTATTTATTAAAAATCAAAGATTACAAAGCTTTTTCATTTTAATCCAAATTTCTCAAATCCACATAATACTTTATCTTATAAATATAAAAAATTTTAGTTTATAAATAGTAATTATTTACTAAACAAAATATTGAGCTTCTCAAATGCTAAACCAAGTATAAATTAAATCATACCGACTTTACAAGAAATTGTCGGAATAATTTGTCCGTTGAACTCTCAACTCTATTCTTGATTTCGCCGTTGTCCGTTGAGTGTTTTGAACTTCATTTCACTTGCATAAAAATTATCCTTTAAAAACTAGTGAATTTGTAAAATACAATATTTATTAAAATCACTCAATATATATGTCTGTTATCATCAAAATTATAATATGTGTAGCCCTTTAAGCTAACACCTCTTTATTTTTTATGCTAGCAATATTATGATTTGCTTTTAGTTTATGTTGATGATGTACTTATTACAAGAAATAATCTCAAAAGAATTGAATCCATCATCAACCAACTCAGCACTCTGTTTGCACTAAAAGACTTAAGCTTATTGAGCTACTCTTTATGAATTGAGATTCGGTGCTTTACAAGAGACATTTTTTATCCTAAGCCCAATACATGCATGACTTGTTAACCAAGGCTGCTATACATGATTCCATTCTTAATCGAACCTTTATGTTTGTCAAAAGCTAACTATAAGATGATGATTAAAAACCCATATGTGCCACAAACTACTGTACCTTTGTCGGCAGCCTATAATATCTCATATTCACTAGGCTAGACATCATTCATGCTGTCAAGAAAGCTTGTTAACACTTTCAAAACCCTGCTAAACAAGACCTAAAAGATGTTACAAGAATCCTATGCTATCTCAAAGACACTCTCAATTTCGAATTTCGATTCCTTTGAGCAAAGCTCCAATCAATCAAAGCCTTTTCGAACTCTAATTGCATTGGTTGCTTTGAAATAATGTTGGCAAATTAAGGGCTTAGGCCAGGCTTGAACTAAACCTTTTCAGGCCAAGGCCTGGGCTCAACTTGTGGAGAATAAGCCCAGGCCTTTCAAAAGCTCATCCAAACTTGTACTGAGCAGGCCTGGGCCTTCATTATTTTTTAAAATAAAGTGATTCTGCATTTTGAATTAAATATTTTTTTTCTTTTTCTCTTCTTTAAATTTCTATAGTTTAATTTTCATGTTATTTTCTTTGTAATTTATTTTAATTTTAGTTAATCTGCTTCACCTTTCTTTTTATCGCATTTAAATGTGTTTTCATAATAAAGTTGTAACAACGTAACAAATTTAGTATCATTATTTCTCCCTCTTCTTTATTTTTATTAGTTTTGTTCTCATTTTTTTTGTGTTCTTTGCATGCATGGTCTCGAAGGTCACAATTAGCTAATCTTGAGTCTGTAGACTTTGAATTGGAAAAAATACTTTGCACACACAAACACGTTACAATTAAAAATAAAATTGAAATGAATTTGCAACAATCAGCACCACAAGAGAGGCCATTTAAGGACTACTTCAGTCCCTTAGCTAATTTAAGCACATCATGGATAAGATACCCAAATGTAGCATCTAGGATTTTTGAGTTAAAACCTAATATGCTAAACTGCTTCCCAACATTCTATGGCCTAGAAAATGAAGACTCATATAATCATTTGAATGATTTTTATGTTGTTTGTCAAACTTTTAAATATGGAAATTTTTCAGATGATGATGTTAAACTTATTTTATTATTATTTTCTTTAAAGGATAAAGCTCGTTCATGGTTAATTACATCGGTTGCTAATAAAGTTACATCATGGAAACAAATGGTAACAAAATTTCTAAATAAATACTTTTTAATGCAAAAAATCAATGTTATTCACATAAAAATCTCAGAGTTTACTCAGAGAGATGACAAGTAACTTTTCGAAGCATGGGAGCAATTCAATGGGCTATTTTTGAAGTGTCCACATCATTGGTACAAGAAATGGGTTTAATGCCAAAACGTTTTGGAGGGATTATTGCCACATGTGGAAGAATAGCTAATGGCAACAAGTGGACGAGAGTTAATGTCAAAAAGTATATCAAAGATTTGGGATTTCTTTCAGAGATAAGTGGATAATTCCCAACAACGAGTCGATCACTTACGAATACTAAAAGAAATAAGGGAATGAATGAGGTTCACATTGGCGAGTCAAGTTTGGAAATTAAAGAAGTCAAAGTGATAGTCGAAGGCCTTTCACGACAAATAGCATCGTTAACAGATGCTAAATCAACAAAGCCACATGGCCATGACTCATACTTAGATCAAGCCAATGCCATGGGTATAATAAGAAAGCCATCAAACTACAACCCTTACTCCAATACATATAATCCTAGATGGAGAGATCACCCTAATTTTTCATGGTCTCAAGGGTTCCAACAGAATAGACCAGCATCTCCACCTCTGTCAATGCAACCAATTACTTAAGTTCCTCAAGCCTCTCAACCACCATTTAGACCATATAATCAGAACCCAAACTACTCTCAACCCAGACCATGGGAGGATGGAGAGATCAAAGCCGTCTGACCTTTCAAAAACGAAAAGAAGTTGACAACAAAGTAGAAATGACGGTGACAAAAAAAACTCAGATTGTACCGTAAATGCTGAGGACCTTTCATCAAAAGAGAAAGAAGAAACCAACCCACGAGAGTGTGTTCTTAAAGCTCTATTTCCCCAGAGGTTAGCTAAAGTAAAGTAGGAAAAATCCATAAGTGTTAATATCTCTTTGCTTGACGCTATAAAACAAGTGTCATCTTATATCAAGTTTCTTAAAGACTTTTGCATTGAAAAAATAACCATTTACGTTCAAAAGAAAGTTTTTTTAACAGAAAACGTTAACTCTATACTCCAATATATAATTCTTCTAAAATCTAAAGACCTAGGATCCCCCACTATCTCATGTAGTATAGGGAACTACATAATTGAGAATGCTTTGTTGGACTTAGGAGTTAGTGTAAATCTTTTGTCTTACTTAGTATTTATGAAACTTGGATTGAGAGAATTACACTAAACTCTAATGGTGTTACAGCTTGCTGATTGGACCATGAAAATATCTCATTGTATTGTGGAGGACATGCTTATCTAGGAAGATAAGTTTTTTTTTATTGTTGATTCCGTTGTAATTGACACTCAACCTATCTAGGATTTAAGAAAGCACATCCACATTATCCTAGGTCGACCTTTCTTGGTAACTACCGATGCTCACACTCAATACAGGACTGAAAAAATATAAGACTGAAAATATGTAGTTGTGCTTTGGCAATATAACCATGGAGCCAAATATCTTCAATATTACCAAATAACCTCATAATACAAATGATGGAATTATTGATGTGAATTTAATAGAAGAATTGGTTGATAATATGTTTCTTTCAAACCTTAATGATGACCCTTTACAAACATTTTAACTCACTTTAGTTTGAATTTTGATATTGACAGATCAATCAATGAGGCCAATGCCTTACTTGATTTAGCACCATCCATGGACACTAATAAATGGAAGTCAAGAGTTGGACAATGAGTACTATCATAGAAAAAACTTAACCCATTATTAAAATCACCACCAAAACTCGAGCTCAAATCATTACCTAACACTTTGGAATATGCGTTCTTGAGAGAAGAAAGTGCTCTACCAGTAATCATCTCATCATCCTAAATGACGAACAAAAAGGTAAGTTGTTGGAAGTTTTAAAAAAGCACAAAGGAGCATTAAGATGGACCATAGCCGACATAAAATGTATAAACTCAGTAGACTGTATGCATTACATTCACCTTGATGAAAATGCTAAACCTACTAGGAAAATAAAACGTTGGTTGAACCCTAACATAAAAGAAGTTGTTAGAACTGAAGTCCTTAAACTATTAAACACATGTACATTTATCCCATTTCTAATAGTTCATGGGTAAGTCCTGTGCAAGTAATCCCAAAAAAAGTCAGAAGTCACAGTAGTTACCATTGCTAATAATGAATTGATACCCACTAGAATGACTACAAGGTGCCGCGTATGCATTGATTATAGAAAGTTGAATTTTGTCACACGTAAAGACTATTTTCCTTTACTATTTATCGATCAAATGCTTGATAGATTGGCAGGTCATAAATTTTATTATTTTCTGGATGACTACTCAAGATACAATCAGATTCTCATAGCACCAAAATATCAAGAGAAGACCACTTTCACTTGCCATTTTGGCACTTTTGCATATAGAAGAATGCCATTTGGATTATGTAATATGCCTGCTACATTTGAACAATGCATGTTAAGCAATTTTTTTGATATGGTTGAATGATTCGTTGAAGTCTTTATGAATGATTTTTTTGTCTTTGATCATTCATTCTATCAATATTTACATCATTTAACACTAGTTTTGCAAAGATGTATAGAGAAGAATTTGGTCTTAAATTATGAGAAATGTCATTTTATGGTAAAATAAGGTATTGTTCTCAGTCACATCATTTCAAGTAAAAGTATTGAGGTTGATAAAGCCAATGTGGATCTCATTTCCAATCTTCGTCCACCTAAAACAATCAAAGAAGTAAGATCTTTCCTTGGGCATGTTGTTTTTATAGACGTTTCATTAAAGATTTTAGCAAAATTTTTAAACTCTTATACAATCTACTTGCTAATGATGTATCTTTTGTCTTTAATGATTCTTGTCTTGTGGCATTTGAAAAGTTAAAGCAGTTGTTAATGCCATTACCCATCATTCAGCCCGAAGTTGGAACTTCCCATTTGAGCTCATGTGTGATGCATTTGAATGTGTAGTAAGAGCAGTATTAGGACAAAAAGTTGATCGAATTCCCATGTTATTTACTATACTAATATGACATTGAATGATGCACAGTTGAGTTATTCAACCACTGAAAAAGAAATGCTAGAAGTAGTGTTTGCATTATTGAAATTTTGATCTTATCTCATTGGTTGAAAAATAATTGTATTCATAGATCATACTGCTCTTAAATATCTTCTTACAAAGAAAAATGCAAAAGCTAGACTAATTCGTTGGGTGTTACTTTTGCATAAATTTGACTTGGAATTCAAAAATAAGAAAGGCATAGAAAATATTGTGGCTGACCATCTTTCTCATCTTTATTTTGCACAATTATGGAACCATTATTATTGAATCAATCATTTCCAGATGAACAATTGATGATCGTGGAAGTATTACCATGGTATTCTGATATAGTTAATTATCTTGTTACAGGTCAACTTCCAGAGTATTAGATCAAGCAGGACAAGGCCAAATTTTTTGCGAAAATAAAAAGTTTCTTTTGGGATGACCCTTATTTGTTCAAGTATTATGCAGACCAAATTATGAGACGATGTGTTCCAAAAAGTGAATTTCAAAATATCCTTTCATTCTGCCATAAACAAGATTGTGGAGGCCATTTTAACGCTAAGAAAACAACTACTAAAGTTTTACAATTTGGTTTCTATTGGCCAACAGTATTTCAAGATACTTACACTTTTTACTCTTCATGTGATAGGTGTTAACAAATTGGGAGCATTACACGAAGGAATATGATGCCATTAAACCTAATTTTAGTGGTTGAGATTTTTTATATATAGGGCATCGACTTCATGAGACCCTTTCCCCCCTCTTTTGGTCATAAATACATATTGGTTGTTGTTGACTACATATCAAAATAGGTAGAAGCAATTATATATAAAACTAATGATCACAAGGTGGTGATAAGATTTTTGAAAAGCAACCTTATTTCATGCTTTGGATTCCCTCGATCAATAATCAGTCATGGTGGTACCTACTTTTGTAACAAATCTTTCAAAGCTCTTTTGACAAAGTATGCTATCACTTACAAAGTGGCGACCCCATATCATCCGCAATCAATGGCTAAATTGAGATCTCCAATCGAGAAATAAAGCACATATTTGAAAAAAGGGGTAAGAGTAGACAGAAAAGATTAGTCATTAAGACTCGATGATCCATTATGGGCATATTAAACGGCTTTCAAGACTCCGATTGGGATGTCACCCTATAGGTTAGTGTATAGAAAAGTTTGCCACCTACCTGTGGAACTCGAGCATCGTACGTACTGAGCCATCAAGAAATTCAACTTTAACATGCAGCAAGCTAGCTCAGAAAGAAGATTACAACTGAAAGAACTTGAAGAAATTCACAATGATGCATATAAAAATGCTAAGATTTACAAGCAGCAACTGAAAGTCTTTCATGAGAAGCAAATTTTAAGAAAATCTTTCACCACAGGTTAGAAAGTACTTTTATTCAATTCTCACTTCCACCTACTCCCAGGTAAGTTATGCTCTCGATGGTCTAGCCCCTTTATTGTTCACACTGTTAATGGTTAAAGATTAAAGCCATATCTAGAGTACCAACCATATGGAGAGAACACTAAAATAAATTTGAGTGACCTACCAAATTTGAATTGGGATTTTTCTTTCTTTTCGGTGATTTAATTTTTTTTTATTTTCACTATTCTTTGTTAATTGAAATTATTTTTGTATAATTGTGTTTGTTTAACCATTAAGTTTTGTTTTATCACTGTTAATCATGAGTACTTCAACTAAACAGATCCTCTTGGACCTTCTTAGACGACTTCAAGATGTAAAATCTCATCTCAGAGACCAGATATGATTTTATAAAACACATAACATTAGGGATCTATGACCACCAAAGTTAGTATCTCATGTTGAGGCTTTAGAAAGACAATTAAGAGAAATTGAGGGAGCTGTCTACGACATCCAATTGGAACTTGAGGTAAATTCAATAAGAGGATGATTGTGAAATTATTTTTCTTTGTGTGTTTTACTTTGTTACCCCTGTTAAGTGGTAAATAATGGTACTTCATAACAATCAAAGTTGGTTACTTTAGTTTCCCATAATAACTGATATTCTGAGGTGAAGTATGGATAGAAATGAGATTTTATCATAGCTTCACAATAGATTCAATTCACTTTCTCGGAATACCCTCTTTACAAACTGTAAAGTTCGGTCCGAACGTATGCGATTGCTTAATTGAAGCCAAAGTACGATTAACAGGTGAGTTACCTCCCAAATTTATTGTATACATGCCTATTGTGGTAAAGGAAATTATGCAAGAAAACGAAAAGCTCGAAGACTTTCTGTTGCTTGTAATAAGCGGGCCAGAATGAGATGTGATAAAAATCCATGTTCTTTACGAATGGTGTCTGATAATCGGGAAGACAAGATTCATTCATTAGGGATGGCTTGAATAAAATTTATGGAATGATATCCTTTTGTCTCTTGAAGCACATCCCAGTGGGTACGTACAAGGAGTAATTCTCCAATTATGACCATTATTCCAGAAAGAGCGTGCACGATAGAGTCTCGGGAATCTGACTATAAACGACCTTGTTTGTCAGTTTATAAGAAAACTAGATGGGAAACCTATCCTCGACCCATAAATGGCGTTCAACCGTTTCTGGACGTAAAACTAGAGGAAGATGTAAGCCACAATCATAACTACCTGTAAATATCCTTTTATTTCACTGTTGTTTTATTTCGCTATTATTTTATCATTTGCATTCTTGTCTTTAATTATTTTATTTTATTATTGTTTGCTTTTTACTATTTTCTTTTTTACTCTCGAGCCATGTGCTTTACACCTTAATCAACACTGACATGCTACCTCATACATAGTTGTGAACCATTGTCACCAAGATCCTTAAATATGATTTTTTTAAGCACTTATAAATTACTTTTGATAAGTATCCCAATGATAGCTACTCCCAATAAATAATTTAAGAACAATGTGTGCTCTCTGGGTTTAACTATAATAAATATAAAGAGTTCGTTGAGGTAGTCATAGATCTTAGTCGAAGTATAGTAGTAAGAAAATTACACTTGGTATATGGAGGCGATGACTGAGGGTTATCAAAACTGGCCTCAGAATATGCTTATATCATAGAAAGCCAAGTGTTAGGCATCATCCCAAGAACCCTAAAACCTTTCGTTTATTTGTCTGACTCATCGACTGGAAAAAAGTTAGTTGTCTCAGGTATGCATGAGAGAATAGTTGAAATGTTAAATCATACTGATGCTTTTATTTTCCTATCAGGAGATCTTGTAACTCTAAAAGCACTTATCACATTAGCATCTTGGGCCCATCTAAACAATCATCAGAAACTCATCAATTTATTAAATGTCAATAACTTTTATGATGACTTTATCGCATTTCTTAACCACAATAAAAAACTATTTCATTCCTTCCTCAATAAAAAAATTTTTATTTGTGCCCACACTGCTAATGAGCTACTCGATCTGTTACAAGCTTATCAACCATAGCTAAATCCCAGTACCTTTGCGTTGGAGTGTCCAACTAATGATGGTAATAGTAGCCGCAGTAAAAAGTATAAATTAGATTTAACTCTTTGCTTGTAAATATTTTCTTCTATGTTGCAACACCCAGGTGATGTCTTCTAAACTCTACTTCTTATTTTAAAAATATTGAGGACAATGTTTCATTCTGGTCGAGAGGGAATAGTTGATAATTGTGGAATGTCTCAATCTTTGTTAAGTTTTTATTGATTTTTTGTTGTAGGGACCAACCGTGGCAACATTTTGAATTGAAGATGGTTGAATATGGAGTGTAGTGTCTCTATAAACGCATCCTCTTAGTTTAGAAGTAAAAAGCTAAAAAAATTTGTTATCTTATTATTAAGCTTCGACAGTCATTTTAAGTGTGATTTTTCTAACTTCTCCTTTATAAATATACACTTTTAAATTTTTGAGTCCAAGATAGCTGAATATAGAGTGTAGTGATTCTAGAAATACAACTTCTTAGATTAAAAAAAATTCTAGACATTTTCTTTTCTACAATCATTTTAAGTGTAACATTTCTAATTAGTTTTTCTTCATCATTTTCACATTTCTACATGCATATTTTCTTTTTATGTTTAGATCAGGTTGGGGGGTAGAATGTTGTTTAAAAAATATATATATTTTGTGTGATTTTTTAACATTGGATGGCATGATGACTTTCTTTTAATGTTTAGATCAGGTTGGGGGGTAGAATGTTGCTTAAAAATATATATTTTTTTTGTGTGATTTTTTAACATTGGATGACATGATGACTTTCAAATTTTAGTATTTGTATTATCTCTGGTCTTGAGTTATGTTACACTATGTTTGCTATTCTACATGATGATGTTGGAGATAAATATGAGTTGCTTGAAGGATGTACATATCATAATAAATTCCAAATGAGTTTTTGAGCCTGTTATTTTTCTTAAAAAGTAACTTTTTTTGCATATTCTTCATACAGCTTAGCATTTTATTATTTTATGAAAAATTAAAAAAATTCAGAAAAATGTGTGTTGCTACATCTGAAACTCTATTTAACTCGTAGATACGGAAGATTATTTAAAGTCTTAAAAGACGATGAAAACGTCATTTTTGAATCGTTTGAGCCTTTCTAGTCATCCCTTTTGCGAAATATTTTTAGTTAACCCTTTTGAGCCTTTTATATATTAAAAAAAAACTTTTTCTTTGTCAAATTATCATCTTCACCCACTCTATTTTGGAGTATTATCTGATGTCTTATAAGTTCTATCACTTATTCATGTTTGAGAAAAATATAAATAATTATTTTTTTTTAGAAAAGTTATGATATAAAAAAATTAGTTCAAAAAAAGAAAAGAGGAAAAAAAAAGGATATAACTATAATAATAAAGCGAAATGTACTTTGTAATTTCTAAAAGATTTCTACTTTTTCTTAAAACATATATTTTGTTTTCCCTATTTCCTCTCCTTTTTTAGCTATGTCCCTATCCTACGTTACATCCTAATAAAAGTCCTTCTTGATTTCAGAGAACTATAGTTCGAAGTATAAGCTAATTATATGGGTTATAAAAATATAGTAGTGACTTAAAAAAAAAGAATAAAACAGATATAATGGGCTAACTATCATTTTGTTTTTATCGTATTATTTCTAAGCTGTGGGCATATTTCTTTCATCCTGGTGAGAGTGTGAGATAATTCTTTATTATTTTCTCTCAATTTACCATTAATTGAAGTGACTAATAAGTTTAATTTGTTTCTGAGAGTGTTAAATTCTTTCTGAGAGTGAGATTTTAGGGTTTGACATGTCATTCTTGAAAGTGGCTTGATTATTACAGCTGTGACAAAGTCTGCTAGACTGATGCATGTGGATGGTTGATGTCGGGGTGATGTTTCTTTAAACTGGAGATAATGCTTTTACTTTTATTTTATCACTAATATTAGTCTGTTGAATAAACCCAATTGTTTTTAAAAAAAAATAGGTTTGAATTTTGTTTTCACTTAATTTGCTAGAGACTAGCAATAAGCTGGTTAGAGGGTGTGTTGAGTACTAAAAAGTATATATTTATAAAGGAAAAAATTGTCATTTTACACTCCAAGTCTTACTAACATCCTTACTTTTATATATTTAAATCTCTTGTGACTTAATTATGTGTGTCTTATTTTAATTAGATATTTTTGTATTTTAGAGGTATCATGGTTATTTCACAATGAATGAGAGATCCGAGAGCAAAACGAACAGTAAATCTGAACTCAAGACAGTCAAAAACTTTACGAGAAGTATAAAAAGATAAACAGTATTGTTCATGGTACTGTTCACGTCACTGTTCACATATACGGTACGATGACATGGCATTAACCGATGACGTGTTATTGACCAATGATGTGACAGCTTTCGATTGGACGAATGATGTGGCATTGACTGCTTATGTGGTGTTGACTGATGATGTGGCATTGACCGATGATATGTCACAATCCTTTTGGACTAAAATGTTGATGTAAAGTTGACCGATGACATGGCAATATATTTGTGGACCAAAAAAGTTCATACGGTACATATATATACACGGAATGACAACCCTGATAATGTGTTATATCCAATCATAACTTGCCACGTAGTGCAATCTTGAGCGTCCAAATTTTTTTAATCTGATGGTCAAGATTTACTTATTGTATCTAAAAAAAAAGGGCTTCCCCCCTAATTTAACACCCCTGAATTTAATTTTAAGCTCCATTTTCTGTAATTCTTTCTCCATCTTGTATTTTTTACGTATTTTAATAAACTCTTATTTTACCCCTAGTTCAATTATGAGTGTCTAATTTTCTTTCAAGCTTAAGTTAAAGGTGAAGTCTCAACATGTTCCATGGGCATAATTTGGTAAATTAACTTTCTCTTCCCCTCTTATTTTTGCAGATGTTTTGACTTTTCGTCGATAAATACTAATAATCTTGTCTAGTGTAAGATTATTATTATTTGGCACGAAAAGCCTTTAGCATCATATTTATTAGAGTGAGGTTTATGAGGAGTGGAAACCCCTCTCATGATTTAATTGGCACTAATAAGGAATATTGGGCTCATGGTATATGTTGATACAGATCCAGATACCCAAGTACTTCATTTTAATAGATTTTACTTTAAATGATTCCCGCTATTCTAATTTAAATTTTAGGATAAGTCTAGATCACTTACACCATAAATCCATCCACCCACTTAGAAAATTAACTCTACACTCAATTAAAATCTACCTCCTAGTGGGATCGACACTCGTCGCCATTAATCTATTCTATAATAGATTAATGCACTTGTGAGTTCAATAAAATTTGCACAACAACTACAACAAAAAGCTATATTATCGACCAAATATTTCCAAGGCATTGTTTACCCTCGATAATAGACACTTTTTACAAGGACATAAGGGAGTTGTTGGAAAATCATTAAAAAATATAAAGTTTTCAGAGGGTAATTTGCCCTTGATAATAATGAATTTGTGGTAGGAAATATAATACTAAATTAAAATAAAATCTTTAAACCTCCTACAAAAAGATAAAATAGAAATAAAACCTATAAATATAAAAAAATTATAAATAGACAAAAATAAGATATTATTAGTTCATACAAAAGTAACAAAGCCAATTAAATAAAGCCCAACCCTTTTGTAGTAAATAAAGCCCCTAAACAAAATAAGACATTGTAATTAATACAAATTGATTAAAAGAAAATTCAAATGAACAAATGGAGACACTATTTTGATCTTAGCGTCTGCTGCTCTCTCACTCTCTGTATCTTGTTCGCATATAGAAGCACCTCAAAGTAAATTTATTTAGAATTTTTAGCTTGCAAATTTTTAACTCTTTGTAGCTTTTCCAACATTTTCTCCAACCATCTCCCTCTTTATAAGTTTGCTTTAATTTCATAAATTTTCTAGGGTTTTAGAGTTGTAGATTCACAACTTTATGCATCTTCTGTGTCTCTGAGTCAACTCATCAACTCTTTGTAGGCATCTCTTGATCTAGTTTTGATACTTGTAATTTTTGTTCTTCTTTTAGTTGTTTGCTTTTTTTCCTTTCATTTCAATCTTATTAAAGTTTTACTTTCACGGCCTTAATGACTTGAATTTCACCAAGTTTCTTAAAACTAAATTGGTAATTACTTGATTTATTAACATGAATTTGTAATAAAGATGTTTTTGTGATAATTCTCGATGGTGCAGTTAATGTGTAATTAATTTAAGATTAATGTGTGTACTTAGCAAGTTCAAATTAAAATCTTTAAGTTTTATAAATAATTTTTTTCTCAATTAGCCTAATATAATAGCATCAACATTTTTTTAATTTAGGAGCACAGAGTGTACAACCATTTCTTGTTTGGTTAATCAAGTTTGCATTTATTTGCTTTGTTTTATAGGATTGAAAAACACTATTTTAGAAAGTCAACTTTAATTAGTTATTAAAGACGATATTTAGGAACATTAAAAGGAAATCCAAGAGTATTAGTACTCACCAAAAATAAAATAAAATTAAAATAGTGATAGTCATATTTAGAGCTGAGCAATAATGATATTTAGTTTCATTTTTGTTTGATGTCAACAATTTTAATACTAATGCATATGCTTTAAGTTTTGATTGTTGTAACACTATACGAAGAAGCTTCTGTGCTTTGTGGTGGCTACTTTTCTAATTATATTTTGTAGGTTAAAATTTGTTCTCTGAAATCTGCAAGGGGTTTTATTTCTTTAAATGATGTTGTATAACTCTTGAGTGCTGTTGCTGCAGCTTGCATAATGATTTTGCCTTTCATATAGTTTTCTTTTTTTTATTTATTCAGACATGTTGCCAGTTTTTAAATCATGGATACAATTAGAAAGGTCAACAAGAGAATATGTTAGTGGAGTGAAAAATGTTCTTGATTATGCTTTTAGGAACTTTAAATATGAGCATAAAAAAAATCCTATATCTATGCTTTAAGTGTAGCAATAGGCATAAATTAGTTCGGAGTGAGGTGGAAAGACATCTTTTATATAAAGGGATGAGATTGGACTACACTACTTGATACTGTCATTAAGAAAATAGAAAGAGTAACAATGATAGCGATAGTGATGGTGATAATGATGATGGTGACTGTTATAGTGATGATGGTGGTGGTGGATATAATGATATGTTTTTTCAAGTGGAAGAAAGTTTTTCCCAAGATCGTAACAATGATACATTAAGTTTTTGTAAATTATTAAAAAAGGCTTAACAACCATTGTATTAAAATTGTACGAGATATTCCGACTTATCTTTTATTGTCAAGTTAATGCATGTCAAATGCATTAATGGTTGGAGTAACAAATCGTTTGATATATTATTGGAGATTTTGAAGGATGCATTTCCTTTGTGTGAAAAATTGCCTACGTGTAATTATGATGCAAAAAAGATAGTTAAAGATCTTGGTTTGTATTATGAAAAAATTCATGCATGTATGAATGATTGTATAATATATTATAAAGAATATGCGAATACATCTCAATGTCTAACCTGTGGGCTTTCGAGATAGAAGACAAAGGGTAAGGTGGTAAAGGGAAAGCCCAAAACGCTCCTTGGAAGGTTATATATTACTTTTCAATTACACTTAGAATTCAAAGGTAATTCATGTCATTTGAAATAGTTGCACACATGAGTTGACAATCTAAAAAGCGTGTTAAAGATGGGCTGCTAAGGCATTCTGTAGATTCTGAGGCTTGGAAGAGTTTTGATCACATTTATGAGTCATTTTATAGCGATCCTCGCAATGGTCGACTTGGTTTAGTTATTGATGGCTTCAATCCTTTTGGAAATATGAATGTTAGATACAACTGTTGGCCTATTCTTTTATTTCCATACAATCTTCCACCTTGGATGTGTATGAAAGAGTGGTATATGTTCATGTTTTTGCTTATCCTAGGCCCAAAATCCCAAGTAATGATATTGATGTGTACTTGAGGCCATTAATTGATGGGTTGAATGAGATGTGAGAAAATGGAGTGAATACTTATGATGTTTTCACATGTATAAATTTTCAATTGAAAGCGGCTGTTATGTGGATAATTAATGACTTTCCTACATATGATCTTACATCTGGTTGGAGCATAAAAGGAAAGTTACATGCCTATGTTGTGCTAAGAAGACTGCTCATAGTAGATACATTATAGTTTAAAATATAGTATATAAGGCATCGTCGATTTTTGCCATTGGGACATAAGTGGAGATTTCAAAAGAGCCAATTTGATGGTATGATAGAAAAGAAAGCTACACCAAAAAGATCATCTGGTGAGCAAAGGCTAAATGAACTTAAAAGTTTAAGGCCAATAATATTTGGCAAAACAGGGAAAAAGCAAGTCATTCATGGGTTTCAAAAGCACAAGAATTAGAAAAACAAACATAGTATTTTTTTCAATTACCATACTGGAAACACTTTTGTTTGTGTCATAATTTGGATGCCATGCACATTAAAAAAATGTGTTCGATAATATACTTGGCACGCTTTTTAATATTGGTGGCAAAACGAAAGATAATCTAAATGCTCCCCTTGATATGGAATCCTTGAATATAAGGCATGAGCTTTACCCAAAATATGATGATGGAAAACCTATTTTGCCCACTGCTTCTTATAGTTTGACGAATGAAAAAAGATAAAGATTGTGTGAGTAGTTTATGAATGTGCAAGTTCCAAATGGATATTCAACTAATTTGTAAAGATGTCTAAATATACTCGAGCATAAAATTTCGGGCATAAAGACTCATGATTGTCATGTGTTCTCAGAGAGATTATTGTCTCTTACAATGTGAGAGGCTTTACCTAAACAAATTTGTGATGCTTTGATAGAAGTTAACACATTTTCCAAAGAATCATGCGCTAAGGTTTTGAAAGAATAAGATTTGGTAAGGCTTAAGAACAAATGAGCTTAATACTTTGCAAATTAGAAAAGATATTCTTTTTTTCCTTTTGCAAGTTAAAAATGGTAAGTTATTATGAATCTATATAGTGCATGCTGCATTATTTTTTTATCATGTAGGTTTTGTAACTATTATTAATCTAACCGTTTCTGTCATTTATGTTTGTTTGAAATATATTGTTGAATGTTTAATTGGCTTCTAATGATGCTTTATTCTTTAAAATTCTTGCAAGAATTTCAGGATAAGGTTTGATAGAATGGTTAAAAATGGAAAGTCTCTAACTATAAACAAAAAGAAGTCTCTAACTATATACAAAGGGAAGTCTCTAGCTGTAAACAAAAGGAAGTCTTCATAAACAACTAACAATGGGAAGTCTCTAGCTACTAACAAAGGGAAAAAGACAATCGAAATTACAAGATCAAATGACATAGTTGCTGGCAAAGGAAAGTCTCAAGCTAGCACACACAACAAGGATACTGAATTAGCTCTACAACTGGTGTTGAAGCTTTATGTTTTACTATAATAAATAAAGGTAATAACTTAATGTTTAATGCATCATTAAATTCAAATTAATCGCTAATTTGTATCTTATTTGATTTTGTACCAACTTTAAGTAGTAAAAAGAAAAAAATGGTTGAGGAAAGGCCAAAGCAGTTCCTCGAGGGCATGGTCTGACTTTAGAGATATATGATGGAAGGTAAAATCAACTTCATGTTTTGGTTTTGTATGTAGTTTACATTTAGTTTTTCTTTTTTTTCTTTTTTTTTGTTCTAATGGCTGGAAATTTACTTAATATTTTTTCTCAAAAATTGCAAGGATCATAACACCGAAAGTTGTACGTGAAATTGGTGTCGCCTTTAGCAGTAACATCAATAAGCCATATATTAAATATTCTGAATATCAAAGGGATGAATTTGAAACACTATTTTCTCGTTTCAGGGAAGCCTAATTTTCTTATACATGTACAGAACAGAACCTTAAAGATGTCGTTGAAATTCATATGGAAATTCATTTTCCAGAATGGATGTCAGAGCTGAGCAGGGATGTTTTTATGAAGTATCCATATATTGGAGAGCATTATGCACATTCTCTTGAGAATGTGCCTCTGATAATATGGAGACAAATGGTTGACAAATAGATGGATAAGGGGTGGAAGGTACTATTAATGACTATTAGCATAATACTTTTTTGTCATTTTCTTTCCTAAGCTTCGCTATTCTTTTAATTCATCAATGAATTATAGTTTCTAGAATCATTATAAGAATAAGAAACTTACAAATCTTGTCTATGTACTTTATACATGAGTTATTCTTGATGGGTGTTGTGCATATTTTATTGTACTCGCAAGCGTGCAAATCTATTGTAAATAGATTTTATGGTCGATCTCACGAGAAGGTAGATTTAATTATGCATAAGGTTAATTTCGAGAATGAATTAAAGAAAACAATGCAAATGAAATGCTTGAGTCCACACTCAACATTTTACTATGGGTTTAATATTCCTTTTTTAGTTTCAATTAATTCATGAAAGGGGTATTTCAACTCCTTATAATCCTTACTCTAATAAATATGGCATCAAGCGCTCAGTGTGCCAGGGGTAATGATCTTCCAATAAGTGTGGTGTCAAGAACACGCCGTGCTAGAAGATAATAATCAATAACATGGCAAGACCATCCACTAAATAGCTTACATACACTCTCTGTCAATACTGAGTCAAAAAGACCCACAAAATACTATAGAGGAATTTTCTTTTTAATTAATATGGTGATAAGTACTCATTGTGCCAGACAGTAATGATCCTTCACTAGGGAGTTGGTATACCATGCAAAATCTAGACATGATACACTGTCTGTCGACAATGAGTCAAAACAACCACATAATCAGAGAGAAAAAGAAAATAAACTTACCTAATTAAACACATGGATCATGTTGAGACTTCACCTTCAACCTAAGCTTGAAACTAAACTAGCCACTCATAATTAAATAAGGGGTAAAATAGTAATTTTATTAAAATATGTAGAAAATACAACATGAAGAGAGAATTATAGAAAACAGAGCTCGAAAATAGATTCAAGGGTATCAAATTAGGTGGAGGAGCCCTCTATTTATAAATACAATGGGTAAATCATGGCTATCAGATGAAAACAATTCGGACGCTCAGAATTGCGCCCCATGGCAAGCTTTAATTGGTTGGTGTACATCATTAGTCAATACCACATCAGCATTTTGGTCCCATAAGATGCTGCTACGTCATCAGTCAATGCCACATCAGTATTTTGGCTCAATACCATCCTGCCACATTATCAGTCAATGCCACATCATCATACCATACTGAATATTACCGTATATGTGAATAGTACAGTATGCCGAATATCCATTTATGCTCTTTCTAAGGTTTTCAACCATTTTGAGTTCAAAAATGCCATTTTTTTTGCTGTCTCTTCTCGTTAGTCATGAAATGGCCAAAATATCTCTGAAATACATAAAATACTTAAATTATAGTAAACATACATAATAAAAGCTTAGAGGATTAAAACACGTAAAAGTGAAAATGTTAATGAGACTTGGAGCATAAGTTGACAACTTTAACCTCTATAAATATGCATTCTCTAGCACTTAACAATAGGTTCAGAATAACCAAGTTGATTTTATGCTTGTTTTTAACTTATATATAGAAAACAAGCACAACGAGCAAGAGGAATTGAACCAAGTCCAAACTTATTCACGCTACAAGTTTTTTCTAATGGCTAAGCATAGAAAAGAAATATGAAGAGAAAATGTTTGACTTTGATCATAAAAAAGTGTGTTTATTTATTATGATTTTATTGAATTTTCCTTCTTTATTGTAGTACCTATTTTCTTTTGATCACTCTCTCTCTCTATAGGCTCACTTAGTCTCCATAGACCTACTTTGCCGTTAATGGAATAAAAGTGATTTTGCGTTGATTAAACACAAATGAATATTTGTCGGTGAAGCCATCGTACTTTACACGTTTGTCAAATTGCCAAAGCCGCCCAAGTAATAAGTGTCCAGCGTGTATTATTACTACATCACATAACACCTTATCTTCATACTTACTAATCCAAAACGTCACTAGCATCTGCTTGTTCATGTTCACCTCACTATTGTCATTTAACCACTATAGTTTATACGGCCATGGGTCTTTAAGTGTCAGAAGTCCTAACTTTTCTACCATGATAGAACTAGCAATATTAGTACAACTTTCTCCAGCAATAGTCATACTAGATACTTTGTCTTGAACATAACACCTAATATAGAAAATATTTTTTCATTGCATTGCTTCATTTTCTTTACTTGCATAATCAAATATCTCCTAACTACCAAAGTCAATTCCCTAGGGATTAACGTCCTTCAACGGTGGCATTTCATTTTCTTCCGTTTCATCTTCAGTCACAATCTCACCATTGTCTCACAACACCATAACTCTTTTATTCACTCATTCACTTGCTATATGTCCTTTGCCTTGATATTTAAAACACTTCATGTCACGATTCCTAATAGTGGGAGTCACAGTACTACCTTGTGAATTATGCTTGAAGGGTTCGAACCTCGACTTAGCTTCATTAGATGCTTATGGTCTCTCATCTCAATTCGCATAGCTGGGTTCACATAGCTTGGCTCACCCCTCTTCTTGAGTTGTTGCTCAATCTCGGTGACTTTATGGACCATCTCCCCAATCTCTATAAAATGTTGTAACTAAACCATATCTGCAATCTCTCGATTAAGGTAATTTAAGAATCGTGCCATGATAGCTTTTCTATTGTCTTCTACATTTACTCTAATCATGGCAATCTCCATTTCTTTGTAATAAGTCTCTACGCTTAGGCTAACTTATGTAAGACTTTATAATTTTTAATATAAGTCAACATAGTAGAAGTTAGGTACATAACGCCTTCTCAACAATGATTTCATTTCATCCCACATCTCAACTGGACGTTCTCTATTCCACCTTCTGATTATAACAAGCTGATCCTACCTAGTAATAGCATAGTCAGAAAACTCACTCACAATCAATTTTACCTTTTTTGCCTTTGAATAATTATGGCAATTGAATATGAACTTTATTTTTTTCCTCTCATTCAAGGTATGCTTCTGGGTCTGATTTACCATGAAAAGATGATATCTTCATCTTTATGCCACCAAAACCATCATCCCTATTCTTAAGTCTCCTACCTCGTCTATGTCTCTTCTAGCTACCCACTTAGTCTTTCCTTTCATCATATTCATCCCTATAATAGTCATCGATCTCTCTTCTAGCTAGAGCTCTCTCCCTCCTATGTGCTTGGGGAATGGGTTATGGCTGCTCTACATATGTTCTCTACTTGATCCAAACATTCATGTATGTGTTCTAATTCAACCCTCATCATCTTTCTCATCTATCCCTTTAATGCTTGAATTAGCAAATTCAGAGTAGTTGCGATTGATCCTCTTCACTGGTGTTTCGTTCTGCATGGTGAGACATGACGAACATCTGCAAAAGAAAGTTAAAGATTATGTGAAATTGACCTCACCTCACTCCTTTACGTGTTTTCACTCAAGAAAATGATTCACTTAATTTCGCTCATTTTTCACTCAAATTTATTGGCTTTTACTCTTTAATATGCTCACTCTTTTGCCTTTTTTTTCCACTCGTAGTAATTCTCACTCGGTACTTATCAAACTAATCAAACCAATGTCAAGATTTTAGTGGCAATTCATAAGATTACACTAAGGAGATTCAAGTTTCAAAAGCAAGAATACAATACATGTGCATGATAAGGTTTTAAAAGAACAAATTACAAAAATTTTGAGCAAAAACTTTTAGCTATGGGGTAAAACTAATTTTGGACTCTTCAAGACACTAATAATGGAAAATTAACAAAAGATTTTAAACGGAGCTTGAGTACTTTTTTTTTCTTTTTTAGGGAAAAGAATAGATAAAATTTATGAATTTAAGGATAATGAAACCACAAGGATGCGAAATTGAATAGAAATAAACCCTACAAATATTGTTCATGCGATACTGGTAATGTGGCACTATTCATGATTTTTTTGTTGTTTTTTCTAATACTAGAATAAGAATGAAAAATCTCAACCAAGAATGAAAAACAATAAAGATAGATGAATCTGACATTGGTGCCTAACCTCTAATACCAAAAATGATATGAATCCCACCAAGAACTGATGTGACCCTAATCAATTTGGTCTACAAGATCGAATCTAAATCGAAAAATTGAATAGAATTACAACCTAATGCTCAATAAAAGCACAAACCTTGGTATGTGAGGTCGCCACAATGAGGTATGGATGGTCTTATTCATAAGTCAAAAGTTTGAATGCCACGGAAATCCGATAAGTTCCAAAAGTTTGTTTAAGAACCAAAGAGAAGAAACTCTCTTATCAATTGCATCAAAACTGATATGTCTATGTTTATTAGAGGCGAGTACATTATGTAGGATTAGTTAAAAGAATTTTTAGAAATAGATCCTAAACTAGAATCAAATTAGAATTCTAATCTAAAACAAAAAAGGAAAGAATCTAAATAAAATCGAAATCCTAATCTAAGTAAATAGAAAACAATCTGAGTCAAATCAGAATCCTAATTCTGCTTAAATGTCTTCATCAATTAAAATGGAAACTTGGCAATTAAAAGAGAAATAATTGATTTGTTTCTCCACTAGCCTCCTCAAGAAACGAGAAAGTATTCAAAAAGGAAAGTAGTATATTTTCCTACCATAATGTGCAAATTATCTTCTTATTTCATGGAAGTGATTACTTGGAAACTTCAGGAGCTTGAATCATGCATTTATCACGTGCGATTCCTTCAATGGGCCTCCACGAATTTGATTGAATACAAATTACTTGAATCAACCCATTAAGCACTTGTTTGAATTTTTTAGCTCAAGCTCTTATGATGGGTCCGATGGGAACTTGAATAGGATCTTAATATGCCTCATTCCACGTACTTGTCACAGTTTTGTCATCAATTTCATTATCCTTCCTAAGGTTTTTAACTATTTTGTGCTCCAAAATGCTATTTGTTCTTCTATTTGATTTCTCATTAATCGTGAAATAATAAAAAAAAACCCTGAAATACATGAAATACTCAAATTATAATAAAGCACACACAATCAAAGTTTAAAGGACTTAAACACATAAAAGTAGAAATATTAGTAAGATTTAAAGTGCAAAATGATGATTTTATCCTTTATAAATATACCATTCTCCAGCACTCAACAAAAAGCTTAGAAAAATGACATAAGATTGTAAATTGACACTAAGTATGAAATAAAATAAAAATCTTATAAACCACACATAGAAATAGTAAATTGAAGGAGAAATGGATTAATATTAGAGTAGTAAATTGATCTTCAGAATTATTAAAAAAATTAAAAAATTGACATAAGACTTGTAAATTAACATTAAGTATAAAATGAAATAAAATCTTATAAAATACACAGGAGCTGTAAATTGAAGAGAAAAGGAAAAAATTAATGTTGGAGTAGTAAATTAGTCTTCATGATTGTATAAAAAATAAACAATTAGAAAAATGTCATAACACTTTTAAATTGATATTAAATTTGAAATGAAAAAAAATTTGTAAACCACATACAAGAGGAGTAAAGTAAAGGAAAAAGGAGTAGACTAATGTTGGAGTGATAAATTTGTCATCAAGATTGTATAAAAAGTAAAACTTAAAAAAATGATATAAGACTTGCAGATTGACATTCAATATGAAATAAAACAAAAATTTTGTAAACCACGCATAATAATAGTAAATTGAGGGAAAATGGATAAATTAATATCAAAGTGATAAATTGGTTTTATTGATTGTAAAAGAAACAGATACTATGAGAAATGACATAAGACTTGTAAATAGATATAAGTGTGAAATAAAACAAAATTTTTGTAAACTATGCATAGGAGTAGTAAATTTAAAAAAAAAAGGTAAATTAACATTAGAGTGTTGTTCTTTAGAATTGTAAAACTAACAAAAACTTAGAAAAAAGATATAAGACTTGTAAATTAACGTTAAATGTGAAATGAAATAAAAATTTTGTAAATCACATATAAGAGTAGTAAATTGAAGGAAAAATGAATAAATTAATGTTGGAGTGGTAAATTAGTCTTCAGTATTGTAAAAAAACAAAAACTTAGAAAAATGGCATAAGATTTGTAAATTGACATCAAGTGGAAATGAAATAAAAAATTTTTAAACCAAATTTAGAAACAGTAAATTGAAGGAAAAAGATGGTAAATTAATGTTGGAGTGTTAAACTAATGTTTAAAATGGTAAGAAAATAAAAACTTGTAAATGTAACATAAAACTTATAAATCAACACTAAGTTTCAAGTAACATGTTAATTTTGTAAATTATATATAGAACTAGTAAATATAACCTACAACTTAAACTAAAAAAGGATAATTATTTGCCATTTAGGTAACTGGTTACCTATTTCTTTAGAATTAATGGTTGAGATTTTTCATCTAAATCTAATTATCCACATCTATTACGACATTGATGTCATAATTTTAGTCACTCTACTAAAGAATGACCCTAAATATTAAAATATTTTTTTAATTTTAAATTGTCTTAAAACTAATATTTTTAGGATGCGTTTGGCACACTGTATAATATAATATACTATATATTATATTATGATAATGCTATATAATATTTAGTGCTACATTATACTGCATTAATTTTTTGTGATAGATTTAAATTGTATATATATAGAAAATGATATTTATTAGTACTTAGAAAAATACTAAATATAGAAGTTTTAAATTTTAGAAATCTACATTTTTTTCATATAAATGTAAAAAAAATCCACAATCCTTTATGGCCTTAAATTTTCAGAAGTATAATATTTATTTTTCAGTATTTTCTAAATATATAACCTGTGAAATGGAGATCGAAGCAAATAATTTAATCAAGTAATTTCTAAATATTATAACAACATAAATAATTATTTAAAACCTACAGTATTAGTTCATAAGTAAGTTTATACATACTACAAGATAATCACAAAGTAATAAAGTGATACAATAGTTGTAACACATTCACTAACAATATGCGTTGTGCTAAATAATCTAAATAAGAATTCAACAGTATATGTAATAATATTTTATATTATTATTTTCAAATTAAAATTGTTCAAATTTATTCATATTTAAACATTTATTATTAGTTATATTAAATTGTTAAATAATAATAAATTTTTATATACTAATTACAATAATATAATTAAATTATGTTATATTATGTTATATTTTTATTTTTATATATTATTAAGTATTTTTTATTAGTTATATTAACTTATTAATCAATTATATATATATATATATTAATTATTATAATATAATTAAATAATGCATTATTTAGGTATAGTATTATATTAAATTAAAAAATTATACTTATTTATTATTATTATTATTATTATTAAAACTAATGCAACAGTTGCCACATTAGCACACTCCCAAAGAGCAAAGATTAAAGTTGCTCACTGCTTTTCAATCAATCGCCAAACATGGGATTTGTTTAACTAATGTTGGGCGTACAAACTAATGATATGCAATACCACATGCCGAGCACACCCTTATATTTGTGCTCTCACAAATTTTACATATTAAATAGATAATAAAAATATCAACAAACATAAGTAAGATAACATTTCATCATAATATAAATCATCCTCAAGTGAATACAACCCTTGATAAATTAGAATATTTTAATCAATGTTATTGTAGTTTATGTTCTATTATACAAAAAATATTCGTAAAAATTTGTAAAGATAAATAATGCTATTTTTAAGAATATAAAAAGATAAAAATAATAATATTCTACTATTACATTATCACAAGTTACATAGATGAAAATAATTCTAATTAGTAAGTTTGATACAGGTAAGGATAAAAATAAATTAACTAGATAGAGATATTTTAAAGTATTATATCTTTTAATAATGTTGTTTAGACATTTTAGATTAAGTAAAAAACTAAAAAAAAATGAGTTTAATAATTTAATTACTTAATGAATGAAGAATTTTGTTAAATTAAAAGAAAACAGATTTATGACTTTACTAATTATAATTAAGTCAATAAACTCATTAAGTTGAAAAGACAAACACTCCTTATGTCCAACTACTTAGTGGGACACAACAACATTTAAATAATAATGAGAATTCCACCACCGCAAGTATGAATAGAGTTTTCAATTTTTGTCTTCATATACTTATGCACGAGAAGGTAAATTATGAAATTCAAGCTTTTCAAAAAAAAAAATTATGAAATTCAAGAGTTTAAAACAAATATACATTATATAAAGAAATATGATTATAAGGTCATAAATATTTATACAAACAACATCATACAAACTGATGCGATAATATATGGTGATGCGATAATATATGGTTGATTAATTAAAAATATAAAACAAAAATAAATCATGTAGATCTTACCATAATTTTAGTTTAACGAATTATAATATGACAAATTAGGTTGTAGAACATAATTTATATAAAACTGTTTATTACCGTTTCATTACTCTGTGAAGTATGACGGATGCAACAGCTAGTTAGCAACAAATTTATGGGTTAAAAAGAAAATAAAATTCTTGGGCTTTTATTCAAATTACGTACATTCAAGGGTTTCTTTTAGAAATATCAGTAACTATAAAAGCCCATGAAAATAAACGAAAATAGGGTTTTACAAAACCTTTCTTCTTCATTGTTCTCTTTCTATCGACTGCCGCCACAGCACCTGGTAAGCGATAACCGCACCTGGTAAGCGATAACCCCACTTTCTTTTACCACCAAACGGCGCTTTTTTTTATCTGCACTCTACTTCACCTATTTTTTGATATTGAATGATTTCATTCTGTTAGCACTGTAGTGAATTCTAATGTTTTTGTTTTCTGGGTTTTTGATGTTACTATATTTCTTACATTTTTGTATTTAAGTGGAAATATCATGAATATATTGACTGGTTCAGTTCATTTATGATAAAAATGTTAGAGGTTATTGAATTTGATTTTGTTAGCGTGAGTAAACTTTTATTGTTTTGAATATGGATTAGGTGTTTGCCTTTTGTATGATATGAATTTATTTAATCTGTTTTACCAGGAAAATAGTAAAAAATGGTGCAATATAACTTTAAGAAGATTACCGTGGTACCCAATGGGAAAGACATTGTCGACATTATTCTATCCCGTACTCAGCGGCAAACACCAACTGTCGTTCACAAAGGGTATTCCATTACTCGTCTCCGTCAGTTTTACATGCGTAAGGTGAAATACACTCAACAGAATTTTTATGAGAAGCTATCTACAATCATAGATGAGTTTCCTCGCCTAGATGATATCCATCCTTTTTATGGGGATCTTTTGCATGTCCTTTACAATAAGGATCATTATAAACTTGCACTTGGCCAAATAAATACTGCAAGGAACCTTATTAGCAAGATTGCTAAAGACTATGTGAAGCTGTTGAAGTACGGTGATTCATTGTATCGTTGCAAGTCGCTTAAGGTTGCTGCTCTTGGCCGTATGTGTACGGTGGTGAAGAGAATAGGCCCTAGTTTGGCCTATTTAGAACAGATCAGACAACACATGGCAAGGTTGCCTTCAATTGACCCAAACACTCGTACAATCTTGATTTGTGGGTACCCTAATGTTGGCAAGAGCTCGTTTATGAACAAGATCACAAGGGCTGATGTGGATGTACAGCCTTATGCGTTTACTACAAAGTCACTCTTTGTAGGTCATACAGATTATAAGTACCTGAGGTATCAAGTGATTGATACTCCAGGGATCTTAGATCGGCCTTTCGAGGATCGTAACATTATTGAAATGTGCAGTATAACGGCGCTGGCACATCTACGATCTGCCGTATTGTTCTTCTTAGACATATCTGGGTCGTGTGGTTACACTATTGCTCAACAGGCAGCTCTTTTTCACAGCATTAAGTCTCTGTTTATGAATAAGCCCTTGATTATTGTCTGTAACAAGACTGATTTGCAGCCACTGGATGGGATTTCAGAGGAAGACAAGAAATTCATCACGGAGATGAAAGCCGAAGCAATGAAGACTGTGATGGGTCAGGGAGGTGAAGTTGGCGATGATGAGGGAGTGCTATTGACGATGAGCACTTTGAATGAAGAGGGGGTAGCTGCTGTGAAGAATGCAGCTTGTGAGAGGTTATTGAATCAAAGGGTAGAATTAAAGATGAAAACCAAAAAGATAAATGACTGCTTGAATCGCTTTCATGTTGCAATACCAAAGCCGCGTGACCAGAAGGAAAGACCACCTTGTATCCCTCTAGCAGTTTTGGAAGCTAAAGCCAAGCAAGCAGCTGAGAAGGAGAGGAGGAAAACTGAGAAAGACTTGGAGGATGAGAATGGTGGAGCTGGTGTATATTCTGCTAGTTTGAAGAAGAATTATATCTTGGCTAATGAAGAATGGAAAGACGATGTAATGCCCGAAATTCTTGATGGTCACAATGTGTATGACTTTGTTGATCCTGATATCTTATTGAGGCTTGAAGAGCTGGAACGAGAAGAAGGTCTTAGGGAGGAAGAGGAGGAAGACGATGATTTTGAAATGGATGGCAAGGAGCTGACGCCAGAAGAGAAAGAAGCATTGGCAGAGATCAGGAAAAAGAAAAGCTTGCTCATCCAACAGCACAGGATCAAGAAAAGCACTGCAGAAAGTCGGCCCTCGGTACCAAGAAAGTTCGATAAAGACAAGAAGTTTACAACTAAGAGAATGGGTAGGCAGCTATCCTCTTTGGGATTGGATCCCTCTATGGCTATCGATCGTGCCCGAAGCAAGTCTAGGGGTCGCAAAAGAGAGAGGTCTGTTGACAGGGGAGACAAGGATAATGGTGATGCTATGGATATGGACATGGACCAACCTAACAAGAAGTTGAGGTTGAGGTCAATGTCCCGACCTAGGTCAAGGTCAAGGTCACGGCCTCCAAGTGAAGTTGCCCCTGGTGAAGGCTTCAAGGATTCTGCTCAAAAGGTTAAGGCAATTAAACTTGGCAAAAAATCTGTTAAGAAGAGGAACAAGGATGCTCGTCGTGGAGAAGCTGATAGAGTTATTCCTACACTGAAGCCAAAGCATTTATTCTCTGGAAAACGTTCCATTGGAAAAACTGACAGACGTTGAAATGTTTAAGGTATATTTCTTGCATTACTCTTTGGTAACTTGCTTCAGCTTGTCTTTTGTATCTTTCTGTTCTTCTCTGTGCTTAGCTGTGTCTATTCCATATGAGTTTTTGTTATGTATGTTTGTAAATGAGAAAATGTTTGATATGCCAATCATCTTTAGCCGTTAGAATTTGTTTGATTTTTTGTTGTTTGCTGTTTCTGTGATTATTAGATGAGAATGAAAATTTGCAGTTGCCTGGCAAGTAGTTTTTGATTTAGCGGGCGTTGAGCCCTTCTTTCATTACTAGAACACACGTGAGTGCACCTTGTTGTTTACAATCTTAAATGCATATGTTAATCCTTCCTAATTTTTTTTTTTTTTTTGGTTTGATTATTGAGACATCACATAGTTGATAGAATTGACAATTTGAGGATTTTTACCAAGTCATACTACTGCATAGTTTCTGGAGATGCATTTTCCTTTAATATTCTGCCCCTTGATTTTCGTTGTTTTGAAAATGTTCTATGTTGGTTTATCCTAGTTGTTTATTTCATGGAAATTATCTGTAGACTTCTTGCAGCTACTTTTTGAACTCCTTTTGGTTGATGTCAATGGATATGAAATGGGCATTCTTTTCTATTCACGAGATAGTCTTTGGTGGGTGAGTTGCTCAGACAACAATGAATAACCAAGAGAATAAATGACATTTATACAAGTCAATGGACTTTAACCCGCTTAGTAGTTCTTAAATCCACTCCATAATAAAAACAATCAAAGTAGTGCTGTTTTCATTTCATTTCATTTCAGTCCTTTTTAGAGGTTTTCTTTGTAATTGCAATTTTTTTTGGGGTCATCTCAGCAATTAATATTGCTTCTTTTCTTGCAGAGAAGAATGGTCTATGTATTGCATTGTTGGATTGAAACTTTTGAGCGATCAATATGGCTTCCCTTCTTATGGAGAATGGTTTCTGTGTTGCAGTGGTGCAGTGGTGCACATATAATGGAATCGTACTTGCCATTGACTGAATCTGAGCTGTCTAGAGATTTTGAGTCGAGGAGTTTTCCTTTCCCTCTTTCTAAAAATGTTGTTGCTAGGGCGATTTTGAATCTGGGACACATTTTGAGTTATGATGTAATCTGAGCAGTTGTTACCTTACTGTTTTTTTATTTGTTTGGGGGGATTTAAAAAAAAAAGATAAAGATTTGACCTTAGTATACGTCTATGTTCTGTAGTTGCTGTTTGCTGAACTGTCAAGAGATTTTGGGTGGAGGAGCTAAAAATGTTAGAGCAATTCTGAATCTCTGAAGGTTGTTACCTTACTGTTTTTATTTGTTTGAGATAAAGATTTAACCTGAGTTTGCATCTTTGTTTCATAATTGCATGGTGGCTCTAATTTCTGCCAATATATAATAATTCTTTTCTGGTTATCAAACAATTTGCAAATTGCGGCCCAGTCGAGCAAAGTGAGAAGCAAAATGTATCATCTATGACGAGTCTGTACAGGGCTGGCTTCATGGCATAGATCAAAAAGAAGGGATGAGACCCGAAGATGGCGAAGAGTTGGACCAGGTGTTGTGCCAATTTATGCTCACTAACAACACAATTGAAAAAGGGAACTATTGATCATGAATCGAGTTTGGAGAATGCCTGTTTACAAGTAGCCATTGGTCAACATTCTTTTTAAGCACCAAACAGAATCTTGTAAAAAGACTTTCTTCACCGTGGTAAGCATTTCACATGTATTTTGATTTTTTAGAATGATATCCTTTCCTCCTAAAAGATAGATGGATTCACTTCAATCCAACTACAGCCTGTCTTCTTCTTCAACCCCATGCGTCTTATCTCATCACGGATCTTATTAGCATCCTCCCATCTATCAGCACCAGCAAAAGTGTTTGATATTAATGCAAAAGTCCCAACGCTAACTCCCTTCTTGTTGACAAGCTCTTGCCTGATTCGATCAAACATCTCATCATTCCGATGAATTCTACAAGCATTCAGTAAAGCTCCCCAAACTGACCACTCAGCTTCGATTGGCATCTCTCTAATGAAAGCCTCTGCTTCCTCCAAGAGTCCAGCTCTGCCATACATGTCAACAACACAAGCATAATGCTGCATTTGGGGCACAATCTCGTAAACAGTGCTCATAGCTTTAAAAAGTATCAATCCTTGATCAATCAGGCCACCATGACTACATGCGGATATCAATGCAATGAAGGTTACATCATCAGGAAAAACCCCATTAATGATCATCAAAGAAAAGAGCTGCAAAACTTGCCTGCCACAGCCGTTCATGGCCAAGCCACTAATTACAGTACTCCATGAGATCGCATCCTTGTATGCAAGCATATTAAAGACTTGAATTGCTATACCCACATCACCACATTTAACATACATGTTAATCACAGCGTTCGCCACAAGATTGCTCGCAGAAAGATCATATCGAGTACTTATATAGGAATGCACATACTGACCAAAACTCAATGCAGTAATCGATGAACATGCAGACAATACATTAACAAGAGTGGCCTCGTTAGGCTCAGCCTCCTTTGTTTTCTCCATTTCTTGAAAAATACTCACTGCTTCTTCACAAAATCCTCTTTCTGCATAACCTCCTATCATTGTAGTCCACGAAACCACATCTCTCTTAGGCATTTTCACAAACAAGTAACCACAATCCGTCAATGACCCACATCTTACATAAAAATCCAATATTGCATTATCCAAAATAATGTTATTTTCGTTTAAATTCCTCAAGCTATGTGCATGAATAGCTTTGCCTAACTTACGGGACCCTAAACTAGAACAAGCAGATAAAACACTAACAAGTGTATTAGCATTAGGCTTAACATCCATCCCACAAAACATATCGATGGCTTCTTTATGAAAACCACATTTAGAAAGCCCAGAAATGATAGTAGTCCAAGAAACAACATCTGGGAAAACTACAGAGTTAAAAATTTGATGGGCAGAAAAAATATCTTTTACAGTTACGTAAAAATGAAGCAATGAGTTCTGGATGAATATATCATGCAAATGGCCATTTTTTATGACATGGGCATGAATCTCTAGGCCTTTTTGGTGTGCATGGGCCAGGGAACATGCCTTTAAAGCTTGAGTGAAGGTGTAGTGATTATATGAAGATGGGCAGTTGAGCATTTTGTTGTAGAGGGGAATTGCATTTTGTGGGGTGGATGATTGTGTTAGAAGTTTTAGCAATGTGTTTAAGATGTGGGTTTGAGGAATTTTAATGATTTGGGCATGGATTTGGCTTAGTTGTTTGAAACTGAGTGTGGGTTTCAGTGACTTTAGGCCGTTTACGTACATGTCAAAATTGTACAAGAAGAACAAATAATGCGGAGATCATGTGATGAACTAAAGCCATATTGTATCAACTAAAGCCATATTGTATCCATATCTTGCCTTTTCTCACCAAAGGATGCTAAATACTTTTTCATCCTATATAGGCTATAGATAAGCTGGCTCTTTTCTTCATTATAGCCAATTTGATAAACGTTAAGACTAACATAAATATATAATAATCTCTTTATGGAAGCCTAATGTGTAATTAATACGCACGATGTGAATTAATTTGAATTAAATCATTACTAGCTTCGTTATTCTAAGCAATTATATACTATGTGATGAAAAACTTTTTGTTAAACTCTTGGATTCAAGAATTCCTATATTATTTAAGTGGCACAAGAAAGACCGATTAATAAAATCTCTTATTTTGTAAGTGACGAGAGCCTTAAATTACCAATATACTATGCTTAGATAACTAAATAAATAATTGTGTCGTCTTACCTATATTTCATTTTGTAAACCACTCTATGACTATTATTATCATTAGGATAAATAAATTACTTAAAAAACTTCTTAACGGGATTGAAGGCATAATCCTCCTATCATTTATTTGTCATGATTGTACTAATTACGTAACCAACTAAAGCTAACTTAATTCATTATGTTCAATATTTTGAGTAGGGACAAAAAAAAAAAAAAAAAAAAATCGCTTGCATCCGTAAAATTTCAGAAGATTTGAATCCAAAAAAATTTAAATGTACATATTAGAAAATGTAGATCCAGATGCTAATATTAAAGTTAAAAATCTAACATAACCTTAATAGTAAAGCACACCAGCTTAGAATTTATGTGAGTTTGTGATGTTTTATTTGTAGATTTATGCTAACATTAGACTTGAACTGATGGACAATTAGATTTATATTATTTTTTATGTTTGATTTACGTTGTAATATTTTTGTTTGTGAGTTTATGGAGTTATTGTATTTTATTCTAAATGTTGAATGATTGATAGTTGAATTATGACTTTTTTTTTTTAAATTTTATTACATCATTACATTGAATTTTTTTTTTTTTAAATTTTAGTATTATACATATTCCAAATCTGTTCACCTTTCTGCAGATATGGATGCACTATGCAGACGTAGCCATATACGGATCCGGATCCGGATCCGGATGTTACCTCCCCCTTGAGTTTATATCAACCTACAATTTGAAACACTGAACAGAGACTGACATCAAAACCAGTCACCACCAATGTCTCCCCTGCTTTCTCACCTTAAGCCCTTCCTTTCTCTCTCTTCTCCAAAACCTAGAACCCTTCTTCACCCTTGTAACCAAAAACTAATCTTCCTTAACTCTTGTTCTCTGTCAACGTCAACCCAGCTCACACTCTTTACAACACGATGCTAATTCGAATGCTAATGTTGAAATTGAACCCCACTTTCTCTCTTGCCGCATGCCCCATCAAAAGGGCCTTAAGGTTGCTGTTCTTTTGATAGGCGGCGTTGATAGCAGTGTTGCACTTAGACTTCTTCATGCTGCTGGTCATTCTTGCATAGCCTTTAACCTCAAAATTTGGTTTCAAGTATGTCGTACTCTTTCACCTTTTAATTACTTTATGATTCTAGTGTATTGGTGTATATGCTTGCGTGTGTGACATATTTGGAGATTTGGCATGTTAATGTTTATTGATGAAGCAGTGTTGGAGAAATATTTCCACCATTTGAATTTGTTGAAAGTTCGAGAATTTTTTCAAATAATGGGGATAATCAATACTCTTATGGCGATTTGTTTTATGTGTGTGTTGTGACTCAGTTTTGGTAATATGAATTCTCTGCGAAGTTAAGCTGAAATTGGGTGTAGAAATATTAGAATTTTGAATTATTTAAAGGGAAATTATCAATCATATACCCTTAAGTGTCACCGATATCAAACGTACTACAACACTTTTCACTTGTATCACTCGTATACCCTAAGTTGACAAAACACTTCTGCCGTCCACTATTCCGTTAATTGCCGTTAGAAAGTTAACAGAATTATGGTAAATTGACTATTTTGCCCTTAAACTCAAAATGAAGTAAAAAGATAAATGTACCTTAAACATTAACATAATTTTTCAATACACAATTTTTTTTTATTTTGTTATTAACAATATATTTTTTATTAAAAAATATAAATTATTAATGGTACATATTATTAATAATTATCTATAAAAATATCCATATTATACCATAAAAATTTTGTTAACAAGATATTATTTACAATTATACATATTATATCATAAAAAATTTCAGTTGGAGCTTGGAAGAGTAGATCTTCAAAAATTTAGGTTAAATTTTAGAGGAGTAGATTCGGTTGTAAAGTATTTTTTTAAGTAATTATTAACAATTATTCGATAAATGGGATGACATGTCATTTTTATCAATATATATTATATGACATGTCATTTTTTACTAGGTAAATGGAATGACATGTCGTTTATTTAATCAAAGTTTAAAAAGACTAAATTACCCTTATGATGTCAGCGCTTGCAAACGGCGGTTAACGGAATGGTGAACGGCAGAAATGTTTTGTCAACTTAGGGTATACGAGTGATACAAGTGAAAAGTGTTGTAGTACGTTTGATACCGGTGACACTTAAGGGTATATGGCTGATAATTTCCTTTATTTAAATAGGAAGTTGTTTTTCTTTTGATGATTAATGTCGCAATTGTTTGAGCGATCATTTGAACTTCTGCATGGCTTTAGTTTTGGTTCTTTGACGGGATATTGGAAATATATTTATGTTCAAAATGTTTGTCAATATTCCTCTCCAATGTGTTAAAATTGGTCTATGCATAGAAGCAGTTGTTTCTTTTCAACACATGATACTACCATAAAAATATTAAATCTTGTAGTCTATAAGACAGTAGATCAGGCTGTTTCTAATTCCTCGTTTTGTGTAGGAAGACTTCGAGAACTTTTGGACCGAATGCCCATGGTAAGAAGATATGAAGTATGCAAAAGCCATTTATGATCAGGTCGCCCTTCTCATTTTCAATTGTTTTACCCCTAAGCTAAAAATTTTGAAGTGCTTTAAAACACATGTGCAGTTTAAAATGATTTAGGAAGCAAGATTTGGATTTTCTTTTTCTTCTTTTTTTTTTTTTGGGGCGGTGTCGGGGTGGTTAACAAGGAAGTATGACTTACATTTATTGTTTTCTAGTCCAACGAAGCTTCTTCATTTTCGTTTTCTTATTTATAATGCAATACTAGCTCTTTACCTTCATGATTTTATAAAAGTATCTAGTTCTCATTTATGATTTGCAAAATCTTGTCTTGATCTTATTGTTATAGGTATTGCAGACGGAACACCTTCACAAGTGAAACTAAACGACATTTTCATTCAGGTTGATGTACCACTAGAAGTTCATTCAACAGATGAATACTGGAAAAATGTGGTATGTATTACCCCTTTAATGTAGCTTCTTAGATTTATTTTTATTGATTGCTCTATTCAATCAGGAACTTGTTAATATTTTCTTGTGTACCTTCAGAAAATTAATTCAAACAATCTTTTATGTTATTGATCTTCCTTATTGCCATCTTATTCGGTGAGATCTAGAAAAGGTCAGGAAAGCTAATTTTCAGTCTTGAATGAATGCATCTGGTCTTCTGTTCATGTATCCTTCATTATTGAAGAATATCGATGCGACTGTACACCCAACCCGGATGTCCTTTGTAATACAAGAATAAAATTTGGTATGTATCAGCTTAACTTGAAGGGTTCTACTAAATCCAATGATTTATTCTTGCTTCTTCAAATTATGTCATTTTTAACTGTTCAGGTGTGTTCATGGATGCCATCAGCAGCATGGAATTTGATTACGTTGCTTCTGGGCATTATGCCAATGTTGTCCACTCATCTGCAGATCATAAGGATAAGCCTTCTGTTTAGAATTATCGAAAGACAAGTTGCTTATTCTGGATAAACATTTGTGCTTTCATATTTCTCTCCTGTATTGGTGACTTGATTGTTTCCATTTGGCATGTTTTTCTAAGGAATTCTGCTGAAGCTTTTGCTTTTATAAATGCTCTTAATTATGACCATTATTCACATAAAAAATAGTGAATGTCACTTAAATATGAAAAGCCCGGAGGCACCATGAATTCATCCCCAATTTGTTTATCCTTTTCAAATCTCTTTTGTCATAATCTATGGCGAGTCATAGGATTGAGATTTAAACAGATTCCATCCAGATTTGATATACAGTTCTACAATTTTTATTTTCGTTTTTTTAATTTTCTAATGATGTTATACTGTTGAAAAGTTGAATGATTTGATTGTGCATCCTACGGTAAGCTAATTCATTCTGCATTCATGGTAGAGCTTATATGTCATGCTTGTATAGCGTACGAGTTGTTCAACCTGCATCTATTCCAGTATTTGATAAATTTATCCTTTTAAATTTTTGTAGGTCAAGGATCAAACGTACTTCCTTTCACATCTGTCACAGGCCTAGCTTAGACGACTTATTTTCCCGCTTGGTACTGGACCCAAGGTTAACAATACCTAGTTTCATTGCAATGAAACCTTTATGTTGCCTTATTAATATCAATTTACATGTAATTTATTTCATATTTAATGAAATTGAGCAGTTGCTAGTAATGTGGCATTTGAAGTGGTGGCTGAGTATTATAGAGCGTGGTTGTGAAAGAGTTGAGTGTAAGGCCCTGTGTTGGGATAGTTTGAGATGCCCAGGTTCCACATTTTTTCATAACTTTTCATTTTCTTCCTTATTTGTGTGAGTGTTGACAATGGATTGTTCCCAAAAGATCCTGAGGCTTTTCTTGTCCAGGCTTGTTCCTATGAGCTATGATATAGAGTAATATTCCAACAATTAAGGGATCCCTTATTATATATAGACAGAGAGAGAGAGAGTAATTCTTTAACGAGGACACCAACATTTAAAAAAAGTGACGATGCCACTAACAAACGAAAAAATACCGTTTCCATGCATTGAAATCTATGTTTATTTCTATTTAAGTGACGGGGATACCCTCATTCGAGAAGGACAAATACGCATACACACATGTACCTTCATTGTGATTGAAAAGAGAATTGGATTGGAAAAAATCTCATAATAGTGCCGTATGTGCTGTCTATTGAATGCTTGCAAGAGCTGTCCATCTTCCAAGTCTAGGGCTGAAATCTTTGGAATATGCAAACCATGTTAGTGCAATTACCATTGAATTTCACATATGTAAAATGTGAATCTGGGACTTAGATGGGGATTCTCTTCCCTAGTGCCAAATGATGAATTTTATCAATGTAGTTACCTTGTAGGCAGATTAGATGTCCTAGTTTTTACTTACCATTGTGCGGAAGTTTTGTATACACGTGCTTTTCTTTTCTTTTTCAGTTCTATTGTTGTAAATTCTCTCTACCAAATTATCGGCAGGAAGAAGTTCACAAGCTTGCTACAAAATTTGATCTGCCTAACAAGGATAGAAAGGATTCACAAGGAATCTGCTTCCTCAGGAAGGTAGGCTCTGCAAGATGTTTTTAGACTAAAATTCAATCTAGATTTAAGTTATAATCCAATTTCTACAGTGCTATATAGTATAATAGTTTCTGAACCTGTTTGAGCATATTACCTTTATATTATTACTATTATAGTTATTTTTTTTTTCTTGATGTTATCCTCTTAATGATAAAGCTCTCTAATTTTCATATTTGCTGAAAGCCAAAAGGTTAAAGGTCAAAACATTATAAATCACAAAGCACCAAAGCATTTCATTCAAACAATCAGCAAAGAAGAACACAAAACATAATAAAATGAACCTATGTCTTGATTTGTAAGGCACTGATGCCCATAAATGCAAGGAATTGTACACTATTCCACAGAAGTCAACCCCCTCATCATAACTTTTACCTAAAAATGTTTATACCTTCCAAGTGCATGAAAATGAACTTGTAATTTGTGACTGCATCTGACAACTAATTTTCTGTAGATAAAATTTAGTGAATTTGTTGCTAGACACATGGGGTAGTGGAAGGTATCATATTGGAAGCTGAGACAAGGGACTTCCTTGGAAAACATCGGGGATTTTGGTTCTACACAATTGGTCAACGCCAAGAACTAGGTCTCCTTGGAGGACCCTGGTATGCTGTCACTCTTTCTTATTGCCAAAGATAGTTCTTTTTTTTTTTAACTGTCTATATTATTTTTCTGGGGTATGATCCTCTTAAATGACAGTTGCTAAAATTGAAACAATCAATAACTTCTTTCATACTTTAGCTAACTCATTTGAATATATATTTTGCTATCTTCATATCAATATTTTGACTATTGGTTGTAACTGATTAGGACCTTTTGTTTTCTTACTTGTTTTGTTGTTCTTCAGTTTCACTGCATGAGGGTTGTTGTACATTGTTTACAGGTATGTTGTTGAGAAGGATATTGAGAACAATGTATTGTTTGTGTCAAGAAATTACTATTCATTTGACAAGAAACGACACCTATTTCGTGCTGGCTCTTTGAAATGGCTCGGTGGATTGCCTCCAGAGAAGATCAGTCAGCTTCAGCGTAAGGTAAGGATGAATTCTTCTCATGATTTATCTGCACTAATTTCTGTTTTAATATTCCACACAGTCACTCTTTTTTCCCCTTCTGGATAAGAGAAAGCAGTTGTGATCTCAGATAACACCCTGCATAAAGGAACAATTTCAGTTATTGATCAACTGGTCTAAACTCTTTTGACACATTTTCTTGAAGGGTAATTTTTTAAAAACCTCCCCTGAGGTTTGAGGCAGTTGCAAGTAGATTGGCGAAAATAGATTTATTTGTAAGCACTCCCTCACCGTGAGTTAAATTTTTAGTTGACAGTTAGTTGACTTTGAAAAGACAAAATTACCCTAATGATGGTGTTTATACCTGATGCTGCTAAAATGATCAGCAGGGGAATTTCAAGCCTCAGGACAAATTGGTCGGTCGGTCGGTTGGTTTGCAGTGACTTAGTGAGTGGTCGTTGCCTTTATTCCACCTTAACTCCGTGAACAACCAAAACAGCACAAAATCAAAGGAAAGGAGTTGCGATTATGGAAGACCCATCGGGGCGGGAACAACCTCCAAGAGTGCTCAACGTTCTAGAAGCTCTTAAGCAAGCCTCAGTTGAGAAGTCGACCTGCAAGCGCACCCTTAGCTCCAACTCGGCTGAGTTCAACTCATCCGCCATTAGCTCCGCTCAAGCTCGAGACCGAATCCGATGCCCTCCTCTCCAAGGACCCACATTTCCCTACTCTCTCCCAACACCCCGCCGACCTCAAAACCCTCGTCAAAACCCTCCATAGACAGCACAGCCATAATATCCTCAAAAGCTTCTTGACTCGGTGGGTCTCGACTCAAGAGCATGTCGAGAGACTCACAAAGGCTTTGAAAGATCTGGATGGAGATGGTGGCAACGAGGACGACTTGGTGAAGCTGCTGACTCAGTTCGAATGCCGAGTCTCTCAAGGGTTCAATCGCGAGTTGCCAGATTTGGTGCTCAAATCAAATGTTTTTTCATTACTTGAAATGATTCTCTGTAACCCCAGCAGTTCAAAGGGTTTAATAGAACAATCAGCGCAGTCAATAGCTTCTCTTTAATTAGATTCAACAAATATGTCTTTGTAGGTCAAGCGTTAATGGTTCAACAATTCAAGCTTTGCTAACAATGAGCTCAACGCATTCAATCAAAGACTTTTGATTGAAAACCTAAGAAATTTTGGATCTCAGAGTGTGGGGACTAAAAAGGCAAGTCTCAGTTACTGTGCTGGAGGCAACAAATGTGGTAACACTTTTGGTTCTCGCAGGAATTGTCATAAATGCCCCCATCTACCTAAACGGGGATTAAACGGAACATAAATGTAAGGGAATGTTGACAATAAACCAATTTTCACCATCTACTTGCAATTGCCTCAAACCTCAAGGGAGTTTTTTAAAAAATTACCCTTTTCTGGAATGTGTTGCATGCTAGGCCGTTCGGTAAAACTGAAATAAACATGGATATTAATGGTGTGATCGGTATTCTAGGAAAAGATTACCACTTTATTATAACGCATCAAATGTGGACTATTTGTTACATGATTATCATGGTCTTGCTGATTATGTCAGACTTTGCAGATGCTTGCAATTATGATGCCTTATTACCATAGTCCTTGATGGTAGTAACTGACTCACTGTAAGCTGGTTTTGTGATGGAACTTTTGAGGTCAGACATGGTCCTGGTTTCTACAATTGCAGTTTGACGATTGAACATTGTGAAGATGGTGGTGAGGACATTGCAGTTGTCCAGTTATCGGAAGATGATCAAGGCCTGGCAGCCGGCCGGTTTGCAGCCTTCTACGAGGGAAGAAGATGCCTTGGCTCTGGTGTGATTTTGGAGGCTTGGGATGATCAGGGTTTCCCTGTATGTAAAAAGGCTCTTGAGATTGCAAGAATGGAAGATAAATCAAAGCTTGGGAAACCGGTAAAGATAAAGGCAAAACTAGGGAGTCCAATGGAGTTTGACAATAATAAAGGCATTGAAAGTAGTAGAAACTTGTTTAATGGTCAAAATGGTGTAGTGGAGAATAGGAATACAACATCTCAAGTTCAAGAAGAAGCAATTCCTAGATTCCCGGGGAATTGGGTGCATAAGCTTAGCGAAAAATGGACACATTGTGTAGCTGGTGGTATCAAGTTTGCCTTTGATGAGATGCCCACTTTGATGTATGATTTTTAACAACAATAATAATTAGAAGGAAATGATTCTTCTGTTTTTCACTTCTGAAACGGATATAAATGAAAACATCATCTGTTGGCTTGATGTGAAAACACCGATAGATGAGATTTGTTGTTTGGCAGAAACCGACTGTGAACGTTATCCTCATTTGTTCTGGACTAAAGAAATCACATACATGGTAAAGATTATCTCTTACAAGCCAAGGATTTTATCAAATGGTTTAAAGCAATTTTACTCTAAAGATTTAGTCAAATGATTTTTAAGTTGTTCTATTTATATACCTTATTCGTCATTTTGGATAAAAACGTCAAGCAATTCAGTGCCATTCCCAAGATTTGGTCGAGTAAGTTTTAAACAGTTTTATTCATGTTGATTTTTTTTTTCTCTCTTCCTTCTTGTTAATCCCTAATTATTTATGATTGTAATATCATTTATAAGTGTAGTATCATTGGCTCTTAAATACCTTGGATGATTGCTTCTTTAAATATTGCATTGAAAAGACATACGCATAACAACTGTATGATGCTGCAATTCAAGATATTTAGACTCAAAATTAACCGGATTTACTAACAAAAATTCGAAAGAAGATCAACCTGTATCAATATTGAATGATATTTCCAAAGAGTGGTTCACAACACGGAACTTTGCCAATCATTGGCTCTTAAATACCTTGGATGATTGCTTCTTTAAATATTGCATTGAAAAGACATTCGCATATCAACTCTATGATGCTGCAATTCAAGATATTTAGACTCAAAATTAGCCGGATTTACAAACAAAAATTCGGAAGAAGATCAACCTGTATCAATATTAAATGATACTTCCAAAGAGTGGTTCACAACACGGAACGTTGCCAATCAAATCTCATCAATATACTCAAAGAATTGGGAAATGATTTTGCCCAATAAAATTGAAAAAGAAAAATAAAAATCAGATGTTGATTGACGGTTTTATGGAAGGTGCTACACTAAAAATCTGCACCTGTATAAGAAGAATACAAGTAATCCATATACACTGAAGTTGCCGAGTTACCATCAATATCTACTCGCTAACTATATCATGTATCTATGTATTCCGGAGACTGGATGGTCCTTAAAAGCTCCTTCAAGTTAGCCAGCACGTGTCGTGGTCCTAAACTCTTAACACCAATGTAATTTAAAAGCTGCTCTACATCCTGGAATAATAGGAAGATACAAAATAGGTCACACTGAGGAGCAGATGCATCTCAAATTCCAATTGAGCAAACAAACTTCTAAAACAAGATCACGTAAAAGTATAAATGGAAATCAAAGATTATTAATTCACTATTGATGTACAAGATATTATTCACAACATATAAAGATTGATAAAGGAACATCTTAGGACGGTAACCAGACAATTAAAGCATGCCCGACACAAAATTTACAAGAGAAAGAGAAAGAAAATAACATTGGATAACATAAGCTTGAACTTATCATACCTACCTCTCCAATAGAATTAATCTCTCTCTCTCTATGAAGTACCCAAAAGGCACAAGCTGCAGGTGCATCTTACTATGTAGTCTATCCATGACCTATTAAGTCCGTTTCTCAAATTGAAACTTCCCTATTTAATGTTACAAAGAGTGACATTTTCACACAACTCTAAAACTGTTCACAGTAACTTAAAGCAGAACAAAGAATATTATACTACATATTTGAAGGAATTAAGATGCAGGGACAAAACATAGTCTTTGCTATATATTAGCATAGACTAAGCCAATAGTAAATTTTGGAACTGTTTCAGCAGCAACACATGCCTAGTAGTCAATAACCATGCAATATTTTGCTCACAATTACAGTTAGTTGCATCACTGCAGGAAATGCAACATTGGGTGACAGTCCCAGCTCCCACTACCACAACTATTTATGTGCATCCCAATTAGCAACATACAGAAGTTGAGAGCTTTAGATTGCACTTCTGTTATTTAAAAACCACTGTATTACAGAAGACAATGACTTTAAGACAAAACCCCTTCAACCTCTAAAGATAAACACCAAATAAATAAACAAAAGACAAAGAAGATCATACACCAGTGGAGATACACGAAAATAACAGACACACAAATACTGAAACCTAGACAGCGGATGATGAAGCAGTAACACAAAACCTTGAAAAATAATGTAGATTTAACTGTCTTCAAGGTAATAGCAAATCATCAAAGGATATTGGCTTTGCGTTCACGAGCAATATTGATCGGAAGATAACATATAAATAAAGAATACCTTGTTTAACAGGAACACAGCATAAGCAGCTCTTGTAGCATCTTGACCTTCTAAAAAAAGAGGAAATTCTGCAGGCTTCGTATGTGTGGAAAGTGCTATATTTGATGACAAATCAGATGATGTAGGCTCTATTGAAGGAGCATAGTCATTAATATATGTGCGAGAACCACCCAAGCGCAGAGGATAGCGTAAAGGAACTTCTAAATAGGAAGCAATAAGTGAAACAACCTACAAGAAAAGCTTAACAAGTTAAGTACATTCCAATTGAATTAACACTTCAACAGCAACCACAATAATCAATAGATAGTACTACTTATTGAAGTGCATTCTTTCGAAGTGACATAAATCAGCAAAAACATTAAATATCAAACTTTTCAGAAGTAATTTACAGAACAATTTTATCATGTTTCTTTCATGCAATTTTTCCGTTGATTTGGTTGGCCAGGAATAGAAGGACTTATGAAGCTGCTAAAAGGGAAGGCAGTAATTTCCTTTGGAATAAAGTGCATTTTCTTGGATCTCTTTGGGCGCTGGTTTCTACAGAGTTACAAGGAACTATTTCCTGTTATTATTAAAATCTAAAAGTTGACATCAAATGATAAGTTCTGTCCTGGATTTCCTACTCCAAAAATGGTTATAATAATGTGTGTGTGTGTGTGTGTGCGCATTTATATATGCATCGAAGTCAGAGATATAGATAAATCCTTGATGCCCGCTAGACAATATAATATAAGAGTTGAAGAATTTATATTTGGCAAAGAGAAAGAACACACGTGTGCAATATATCCCAAGGCAGTTGCAGACCTCTGAACCTCCTTCTTATCAGTAAAGAGACTCATCTTTGTAAAAGGAAGCATTGTCAAATGCAGGCCTAAAATCGTCAAGGATCCTGGATTTACAGGTTTAGAAGCAGCAGAATTCCCTGATAGAACCAAATATAAAAGGTGAACCAAAAAAAAAAAAGAAAAAAAAAACTCGTACTAATAATTTAACATGAAAACCTATTATTTTTAAATGACAACAAGCAGCCCAATTCAGACTAATTGAGAGGCCCCGCAACAGAGTATCATTTTTTTCTCCTTTCTTTCTCCCAGGGAGTACAAGGGAGAATCCTTGTGGACAGAAAGGAATCCCGCAAATATTTTAATGCACAGGTGATGTTGGTACCCGATACAAGAAAAGAAAACTTAATTTTATTACCTAATCTTCAATGTGAAACTAGGTTCTCTTGTTTTTATTATAACTACCATTAGGGGTAATTTTATTATATAATCTTAATTCTAAAACTAGGTCTTCTTGTTTCTTTTATATCTACCATTAGGGAGCTTATTTATGCACTTGCAAATTACCTGATCTATTACCGCTTGGAAATGATTCAAGCTCTTGCTCTTGTTTTGGTCCAACCAAGATCTTTACAGGATAGAGAAATGAAACTTGTGAAATCATAAATTGTTGCCTCATTCGTAACATTTTCTGCAAGTTTTGGAGATGACCATAGCCCTTTTCTCCAGCAAGTAACCTATTTGATTCCTGAAGTAAAGCATGGTCAAATGTTCAATTACACCAATATACAATAAATTGCCTCCGTTACGAGTCCTAGGAAAATTCTCCCTAGACTTCATCATATTCATAGAAGGACCAAGTTGCACCTCAGATGTCACATTTCAGCCAAATATACTTTGCAAACCGCTGGAAATATTATAGAGCCTAATCCAGGATGACTTCCACACTAAAGCAGGCACACAATCATCACACATAAATGAGTTGGCACTTGATACTTCATTCATCAAAAAAAAATTTAAGTTGGTCTGAAATATTCACAAGGCATCTCTAAAGAAGTCGTATAGTAGCATCAGCATTATTTTCAAATAATGAAATCAGGTTTACTGGTTGCCTTCTAGCAGGAATGAGTACCAACTCCGTGATTTCATCTTTGTTTTTGGGCTAACAAACTTATTGTAGCAATGAAATATATTCACCTCAATGTCCAAGACCTTAACAATTCATGATCCTTCCATTGATATTGCTCAACAATGATCCAGTATAAGCATTGAATTCAAACTAGTTATCAATAACAACATCTCTACGCGTTTCACAACTAAATGAAAATGTATACAACATTGCTTCGAATCTCATATGAAATACCTAATTTGTTTGGTAATCTAGACAAACATTCAATTAAATTAAGATTTTTACCTGCAATCTTTTCCTTGCAACAGATAAAGCTGTCCCAGCCACTAATAGAGATCTAACTTCCATACTAAGTCTCTCCTCCTGGGTTTTAGCATCCTCCTTTTCAACCTTAGAACGCATAGACATTTTCTCCATTAACAATCTTCTAGCCTCCAGTCTCTCTCTCATCTCTTCAAGCTCATTAGATCGTTTCAATGACTCAGCCTTGACCTGCCCAACCACATTTCCGCCCGCTAACCCGCGGGCTAATCAATTAAAGCTCAAGAAATATCTAACATATTTCTATATTTAAAAAAAAACACATAGTTCATTAATTCAAATGGCTAAACCCTAACACAATCACACAACCCCAATTGCAAACTAATAATTTGATAATTGAATTTGACAAAAAGGAATCAAATTTCCAATAAACCAACAGGAGGGTACCTGGATAAAGGACTGTAGCTTCTGTTGAAGGGTTTGTTTCTTGTCATTAGCTTGACTGAGGGCAGAAGAGAGACTCCACAACCGGGCAAGTTCTTGCTCATAATCTTCCCATTCGATGACTTTGACTTTGACATTCTCGGGATCGCTTGCCTTGGAAGTGGAAGCGGGGTGCTGGTGGTGTTGTTGTTGTCGTTGTTCCATCAAGAATCGACGAAGAGGGTGAGTTCAAGAAGAAGAGATCATGCCTCGAACTCATCGTCCTATAACTCTAACGCTCAGTAGTAATAGGGTTTTGGGTCATGGGGTTGATTGGTTTTGTTCGATTTTTTTTTCTCAGGAAAATATCGACGGTTTGGTTGGATATTGGAAAAACAAAGAAAGGCAAATGGAACACAAAATTTGGGATTTTGTTTGTTTTTTTTTATTTTTTTTTTATGCGTGGGTTTGTTTGTTGAATGACATTACATTTGCAATTGTACATTGTTGAACGTTAGTTGTCTTTTATGGTTTTTGCCTTGTCTTTTTTTTTTTTTTTTTGGGCCTAGTGGTCTCGTAATTGGGCTTGTCATCAGCTAACTCCAATCATCTAAGGGGCAAAGTAGACATTTTATGTCATAGCACAAATAAAAGTAAAGCTGTTTCAAAAGGGGTATTTATGTCAAAACTCAAAACATGAGTTGTCCGAGCTATTTTTCCGTTAAACACAACAAAATGTCCTCTTCACCCCTTATTCAGATTTTAATTAAATTCACTTTCAAAACGAAGAAAAAAATTAAGTTTAATATTTGTTTTCAAATTTCTCATAACATTGAGTTTAATATTTGTTTATTTACAATGAGAAATAGATGGATATTGTTGGACGTTCCTTTTGCTTTTAATGAAGCCGAATCAATTTAATACACTTAATTCTACGTATTTCATTAAAAAAATTTAATTTGTCTTCTCAATTTATGTTCACAAATTCATATAATCAAACTAAATCTATAAATTAATCTTAAATTCCTAATTTGTAAGCATTCAATTAATCCAATCCTTATATTCAACTTTATAATTAAAAAGAAGTTAATTTTTTTTATTATTTATGATAAAAAGTCAAAAATGCTACTGGATTTCATGATAGTAAGAAAATTTGGATCCGGTCCGCATCTGCAAAAATCTAGAAGATCTAGATCCGAATCCAAAAAAATTTGGTTTCATATATTATAAAATGAGGATCTGAAACCCAAAATCTAAGATTTGTGTGGATCCAAATCTAGAACAAGATGCAAATACATCCGAAAATTTGGATATCCATATCTGCATTATTTTATAATTAAATTACAATTGAAAAATATATAAGTTAAAATATTTATTTAATATGTATAAGCATAATTAACTCTATAATCTTCATTGACTTTGAAAAATATGTAAAGAAGCTAAAATAATAATAATAATAATTAGAGAATATTGTAATAAATTGGTTTACCTTAGTTTTTTTTTTTAATGTTTGATTTATATTGTAAAGTTTTTATTTGTGAATTTATGGTATTGTCGTATGTTATTTATGTGGAATTGATGTTGAATAGTTGGTTGTTGATTATAGTTTGATTTTATTTGATATTATTAGGTAAATGTCAAATTTAAAATTATATTTAAATTTATTATTATGCAGATCCATATATTTGGAAAATCCACCCATAGTACCAGCAAATATCACCCACATCGAGACCGCATATTTTTTTGTGAATCTAAATTTTGCCATCTCTACTTGAATTCAAATGTAAAATGACCATTTTACTTAAATTTTGTTAAATACTAGGGAAATTATCATTGACCCACCTTTCTTTTGCCTTATGTTCATCTAACCACCACTAAATTTTAACATGCTCTTTGCACGACATTTCATTTTAAATTTGTATTAATTAGCCACTTTTACACTAACACCATTAAATAATTTAAATGAAATAACAATTTTACCCCTAAATAAATTAAAAGACTATTTTATTTTATAAAAGCTTTAAAAAATAAAAAATATATAATTATAAAAATACCCTAGATTTAATAAAGAAATAAATCCCAAAATTAGAATTTTTATTTTAATAAAAATTATTTTAATAAAAATTATAATTATAAAAATAATTGTAAAATTTTGGGATTTAATAAGCATCCCCTAAATTATTGAAATTTTGGAATTTATTTTTAATAAATAAATTCATTTATTTTAATAAATAAATTCATTTATTTTAATAAATAAATTCATTTATTTTAATAAAATTTTAAAAAATTATAATTTTTAATAAATAAATACAGTTATTTTTATTAAAAATTTGCAAAGTTATAAATTTTTAATAAAAATAATTATTAAAATTTTACAAAATCTAAATCTAATAAAATTCAACTGAGCACCTCTATTTTGGATTTATTTTTTGTTTAATTTAGACATATTTTATAATTATATTTTTTTATTTTTTAAAGTTTTTATAAAATAAAATAGTCTTTTAATGTATTTATGGGTAAAATTATTATTTTATTTAAATTATTTAATGGTGTTAGTGCAAAAGTGGTTAATTGATATAAATTTTAAAAGAAAGGTGGTGTAGAGAACATGTTAAAATTTTGTGGTGGTTAGATGAACATAAAACAAAAGAAAAGTGGGTGAATGATAATTTCCCTAAACATTATAACTATGTTGTCGTTTTGGTGGATAGTTAATACAAATTATAAACTAAAGGCAAAAAACCAAATAAATTCAAAATTTTCTAATATTTTTTATAATATGATAAACTTAGGGTATATGATTAATAATTTTCTTATGATTTTTTTCGAGTTTCAAGAGCAAAATAATCAATTTTTTACAACTATGTTAATTTTTAAGAAAAGGACAGTGTGTCCCTTAACATTTGGGGAAAAAGACATAAAACTCCTTAACATTTTAAAAAGAGATATAACTCCTTCTTATTAGTAAATTCCATTTGTTTTAACACTAAATTTATTTTTAATTTATAATTACTATTATGTCCTTATAATTTACAATTACTATAAGTAGCTACATAATTAAGCTTAACTAATTCACATACTAGCCTTGCGGTCATTTCACAACTAATCAATACTCCTCCAGAGCAGCTCTATAAAGAAATTATCATTATAGCTTTCTCTCACGTTCTTGTTGAGCCAGCCACAAACCCATTTCTATGATAATTGCAATATCCCAAAAACCTAGTAGCAACACTACTATGTCCTTGATTCCACATGATCCCCTCCCCCTACTTCACCCAACATTCAAGCATATAATTAGCCTTTAGCCTCACAAAATCAGCAATCCCTTTGATAAACCATCCAATATTGGAAGCATTGTTTCCGTTCCACTACTCCAGATGTATCATCTCATGATACAAAACTCCATTAAACTTGCTCCATCGAATCAATAAGAATGTTTTAAATGAAAGGGCAAATTTCATTGTGTCCCTTACTAGAGTGACTATCTTTAAAATATCCCCAAGGATACAAAAATATCACTTTACCCCCCCCCCCCCAATTGCCATTACTTTAAATAGTTGACTAACGTTGACTAATTAAATTATGGAATTATCTTTGTGAGAAATATTCGTGCTATTGTATGAACATTTAAGTTTTGCAAAGGCATTGATGTGACATCTCTATAAAAAAAATGTGGAAATCTTAGGCTTATAAGATCAAAAATGTATATTTACTTGTTTGGTCAAAAGGTTTTAAAAGTTGGTTCCTTATTTGGGCTTTGTATTCAAGAAAATTATAAGGCATGCCATTAAATTAACACTTTTTTTGCTGGAATTTGCAATGTGATTTCAAGCACTCATTTTGGAAAAAAAATCATCCTTCTCTTTTCATGATTATAACAATTAGAATTCAAAAATTATATTGACCATTATTTTACAGATTTGAATAACGTTCATACTTAGCAAAATCACAGGCATGACATAACGAAAAGAATAAAAAAATTACAATAGGAATGTTGTCTTCCCAAACGTGGTTGGTTTGATGTCGAACACGAAGATGAAGATAAAAAAGCGAAGTTGGAGATCAATGGGAAGATGCTCAAGTTCAAAAACAAAACATGCAGAGATTGCAGTAAACGTGCATCTATATACATATCAAAGTTTGCTGCAAATCCTAAGAAGTAGGGGTAGGCAAATTTGGGTTCGGGTCGCGTTCGGATCAACCCGATCGGGTTTCGGGTTGGATAAAAATCCATCTGAACTTCACCCGAACTTATAACCCGATCCGATCCGATCTGAATTTAATTCGGATCGGATCGGATCGGGTTATAAGTTCGGGTGAAGTTCGGATCGGATCGAGTTCGGGTTACACAGAGTTTGGATTAAATGCAGATTATTCGGGTTAATTTGGATTAATTCGGGTCAATTCGGATCAATTCGGATTAATTCGGGTCAATTCGGGTCTATGCAATTTTGAGCATTTTCTTTGTCTTTAATATGAATTCGTTAGCACACCCCACCTAAAAATTCATCATAAACATTTAACAAATGCCAATTTGTTGTAGAGATTAGAGAATGTTTAATTTATCCATGGGCTAAAACATAAAGACAAACCCTCCCCAATCCATTAATCCACATGAAAAATAATAATAGTAGTAATGATAATAATAATGTTGACCAATGAAATTTCAATTCAAAACCCTCTTGTCACTTACTAACTAAGACCTTTCTCTCCCACCTTCTATGTCCTCCTTCGTTCATCCACCTTCCTAATCAATTTTTTACCAATTTTCAACCAACAAAAAAGGAAAACTACTATAGAATTTGTTAACATAAATATTTCTTTAATTTTGATTTTGATGATAACAAACTTGATTAAGTGTGATTAATCTTTCAAATGAAGTAAGTTTATAACATTCAATTATTTTCTTGGTAAGGTTTTAAATGGAAAAGTTTTTGAGAATTTTTTAAAGTAGAAAATATTTCCTAAAGTCTGGAAACGATCTTATTTGACAAGTTTTTATAAAGTTTTGGAGTCAAATTGTTTTTGCGAAAATAGTTCACTATAGGATAACGGCTAACCGACATATGGATAATGGCTAGCCGACATATGGATAACGGCTAGCCGACATCAAGCCTAATCAGAGATTAGCTTCTTGACACTAATGGCTAACCGACATATTGGATAATGGCTAGCTGACATCGAGCATAAGTGAAGAAATAGCCTCTGGACACTAACGACAATCCGTCATCCTGATAACGGTTCGCCGACATTGAACAAAATTGAAAGGTTAGCCTCTGGACCCTAACGGTGATCCGACAATTTGTTGACTTCCCTCTCGTTGTTCCCAGAATGTCTTGTATGCGAGGCAAGTCTTTATATGATTTTTCATATTTGAAATCCCATCACGCCTTGAATGACATTGATATTGTCTACCACAATAGTTGCACTTGCATTTGTCTGGATTATCCTCAAGTAAAGTGAAATGATTCCACGTCACAGATCTTTTTTTCATCGGTGGTCTTTTCCGCTTTGCCTTTTGAGTTCCTTCCATTTGAACACTTTGATTGTCATCATCACTCATCGAATTCGATCTTCAGTGTCCAGACATCTAAAAATACAAACAAATAATTATTAATCATTAATTCAAAAATCAAAAAACAAAAAGATTATTAAAAAAATCTACTTAATACTTTAATAGTTAGTATTACACATTGATTCAAATAATTATTAATTTAATTTTATGAAACTTTTTGAAATTGATATTTCCAATTTTCCATCACAATATTTATATATGATCAAGAATTCAAGATGCATATTCCATAAAATAAAATCAAGAAATTAATGTAATTAATTAATTTATAATATCTAGTTATCCATTGGCCAAAATAGTATAATATTAATTGCATATCCATTTCTTAATTCTTACTATAAACCCCTAAACTTTATGCCCACATTATATATTTATATGTTCTTAACCACTTAGTATTTACTTATTGCTTATCATGCAATTAATTAAATTGATTAATTATTTATTGAAGTTGAAACTTGAAACTACTGCAATTAAATATTTAAATTGATTAATTTTTAGTTGAAGTTGAAACTCCTGCACAAGCACATTTATCATATGACATATATAATTATTTATATTATAACATAATATTTAATTTTTATTTTTAATATACCTAATCTATTCATACAAAAAAAATCAATTATTAATAATAACAAAAAATTAATGCCCCATTTTTTTCATTTTATTGTTGAAATTTAACAATACATAATTATATATTATTAACATAACATGATAACCACCAAATTACAATTAACAATTTAACATTTCACTTTCTCAATTCCCAATTTCTCATATAACATTAACATATAACATTAACATATAACAATTAACAAATTAATAATATATAGTTAATGCATATATACCATCACTTAAGTATCAAATATCAATTATCAAAAACGAGATACTCAATACAGAGTTACCAGCCAACACCCAACTCAACACCAACAACACAACCAATGAGCCAAAATCCAAATGGAGCTTCAATCAGGGGCAGCTAGCTGGGTGGATCTTCAATCGGACCAGGTGATGGGGGAGTGAAGGATTGAAGGCCTAGATTTGGTGCTTGGTAGCTGCAGATCTGTAGATCGGGTCACGATCTTCGCGAATCACCTTCGGTTGGCTTTGTTCTCGGCGGCGGTTGCTGCCTACGTGTGGTGGCCGGATGAAGCTAGCTCCGTGAACTTGCGTGTGTGTCTGTTCACTCTGTTGCCTATTGGCAGTGGGATGTCGTGGATGGGTGTAGCCGTGTACCTTGAGTCCTTGACTGCTAGTTTGTGTGTGTGGCTGTATGCTAAGCGTTAATGGCAGAGGGTTTGTGTCTTGGGAAGTTTGTGAGGGGCGGCTGATGGGTTGTTGTGGGCTTGTGGCCTGAGGGAGTGAGGGTTTGTGAGGGGCTGATGGACTGATGGGTTGTTCTTTGTGTGGTTGTCCGTGTGTGTGTGATAGTGTGGCTGTAAAATTTTGAATTGGGGCAGTAGGCAGTGGGCAGTGCACGCCTGCACGGGGCGGGGTTACAGTTTAGTGTTTACTATAATCGGATTTTTTTTTCTCAACCCGATCAGGTTTTCGGATCAGATCAGGTTTCATACACCACCCGATCCGATCCGAACCTGAAATTTTTCGGATCGGGTCGGGTCAGATCGGATCGGGTCAGATATTTTGCCCACCCCTACTAAGAAGTTGTAATACAATTGCGACAATAAAGGTTGTAATTTCTTCATATTATGGAAACCAAGTATGTAGGAGTATAGAGTAGTTATAAGAGGATTGAGAAAGTTTCATGACGACTTGGAAGGTGATGATGATATGGGAATTAAAGACAAGAAGATGCTGGAGATTGGGAACTAATAAGCTTGCTATAAAATTAGATTTAATCATTAGGTTGCTGCATATTATCTTGTTCATGCTGGTACTTTGCATGATGTATATGCTTAATGTTGCTCATAACTAACGTATGAGGCGAAAAAGTAGTAAAAATTAAATCAAATAGCTAAATGAAAAACTTCAATGTACCAAAAAAGCTCATGTGTTACATTTAGTGATATGTATTTTCAGATCAACAAAATATTACACTTATATTGTTGCAGTCAATATTCACCATCACCGACAGCATACTACATTTTGGCTTTTCAGCTTCTTTGACAAGGGATTACAGACCAAATATTGACTGCAACAACCCCGAAAAAATAGTAATTTAGCCCATGTAATTAATAAAATTATAAAATTAACAATTCCAAAAAAAAAACATGAGCACACATACTACATCCTAGTTTTTTGAAGTCTACAATCGAGCTGTAATTATATATATATACTGCATTGTCGTAGCAGTGAATTCAAAAGTATCAAAATCAATAGTACGATTTTCTAGAAATGTCCATATTGTTGCCATCATGCCATTTACTGTAGCAGTATTTCTTTGCAACATAAAACCCCAATTCATAGTTGCCATGATGGCAAAACAATATCTTACATGCAAATAAAAAGATTGATGTTTAAAGAAAAAGAAAAAACTTACTGCCACTTTGAGCCACTGTTTTTCCCTTCAAATCTCTATTTATTTAAACTGGGATAGATTGTGGAGTAGCCCTGTTAGATTTGCTTCCCTCTTTAATTTCAATGCCTCTTGTTGGTGACATTGAAAATTGATCAAAAAATGCATTTCTTGTTGTTGATGCCTTCCTTAGTCTCTCTTTTGCTATGTTTATTCTTGATGCTTCCTTTGTTACTTGTGCTTTCTTTGTTGTCGAACCCTTTGTTGATTGTTTTGGGACATGCATTGAAGTATTAGGTGATGGCTCAACTGCTGATTATAATTCATCATCCATCACTAACATATCTAATTCATGTAAATAAAGCCGTGTTTCAGTTTAAAGATTGACTTTTAACTTTATTATCATTTATCAAATATCGTTTTCCTGATGCAGATCTACTAGATATTGAGTTTCTAGTAGCATTCACTCCTGTAAATGATACTCATGAGCTTAAGGTTGCTGCCAAGTTCTTGCAATGCTTCTGTTTAGCACAGTGAAGTAAATTTTGTAATGTAAGTACACTTAATCCTTTGAATATGGTTAAATTCATATTACTCCCCATATATTGGGACAAAACTTTAATTTACCCCTTAAAACTTTGAAAACATCAATTTATCCCCCATATGTAATCACTCTAAGCGGGGATAATTTAGAGATAACCTAGCAGTAACTAAAAAAAAATTGAAAAAATTATAAGCAATCTCAAACTAACCAATATATGTCTAGTCTTCTTATGTGCATTGGCTAGATCAACAGGGCAGCCTTTTTTATTATGACCAATACCTCGACAGTATTAACAACATACTGCGAACCTTCTTCTATGTATTGGTGGCTCATCAACCTCTCTTCTTCTACCTGTCTTAGGCCTACAAGGTGATCTCTGAACAATTAGGGGTAATATTTCATCAGCTTCAACATGTGGCCATTTAGATTTGTCTGGCAATGGATGAATTATGCCATAATAACATCTCAAATACGCATCCTTTAGGAAATAAAGACTAAGATACTTCTCATAAGTACCCCTAATGTGAGCTATACAAGGCATTGCATGCTTACAAGATAAGCCACTAATCCGGTACAACCAACAATTACATGTATGCTCATCAAGGTTGACAATATAAGACTCTTATCCTTTTTCAACTTCATATAAGGCATCACTTGTTGGTATGACATGATAATTCCTACTAACCTTCAGCACGTTATTCATCTTCTTATTAATAAAAACAAGAATATCATTTAGCCACTTCAAGCAAGTTTGTTTCCTCTTAGTTATTGCTTTTATCATCCGCTTCCTAACGTGCTCCACCAAAGCTATAATTGGTGCTTTCTTCATTTCACCAAGTCATGTATTCCAACTTTCTGTCATGTTGTTTGTTATGTGATCACACTTTACAAACTTATTAAAGCCAGGCACTGACCAATACTTTGTGTTTAACTTTCTCAGCCCCTAAAATGCATTGTTATCAAGTTTTGATATGCCATTCATTGCTCTCACAAAAACATCTTTAATTAATGCCCTAATTTCCCTCTAAAACTCATCCCTAAACTCTACTTGAGGGAATCTTGTCTTGAGGTTCGCAAATACATGTCTTGCCTAAAACTTATTTTGTGCTCTAAAAAACTCCAAATGAAGTGTATTAAGTACTCCATTTTGCTTGTTAGTCATGAATGTCAGCTACCTTTCATCAGCTAAATACTCTTGCAAGTGGCCCAAAAATCAAGTCTAGCTTTGAGTATGTTCATATTCACAAACACATATTACAATGTGAAATATCCCTTGATTTGCATCCAAACTTACTGTTGATAACAGCACACCTTCAGATGGCCCATTCAAGTGACAGCCATCAAACCTTATAAATGGCCTACAACTCACCTATCTCTAAAGTTTGGAAAGCTCATTATAAAGTTTTAAAACCTACATTTATCAGTAGATGTGTCATGCTTTGTCATCTTTAGCAAGGCTAATGCCCTTGGCATTTTTTATTTGATGACATTTGCATAATCCCACAATGACTTGAAGCTGTCAACATAGTCACCACTCACCATTAGCAACTGATTTTAAAATTCTTCTCTTTGCCTTGTAAATATTTTGTGGAACAACAATCACTATATGCAATTTCGTCAGATCATCCACAAACATGTACACACCTATCCTTGGATCAACGGGCACTTTATTATAGTACTTCTATCCAAGCTTTAGTTACCTCATGATTGTTATCGAGGCATTCACATGTAAGAATGTTATGCAAAGACCAAATCTGAAAGCACTTGCCCAATTCAGAAGTGTATCATATACTCTAAATGGGCACTTATTTGTACAATAACCACAAAAAATCATTTTTCTTTTGAACTTGATCCTCCTACCACTGAAACTCTGCTGAATATAGTAATCCTTCAAAGCCCATGCAAATTCTCTGAAATTTTTTAAACACCATTCCCTCTCTAAATTTTGTTGGTTTTGTACTCTCGTAAAACATTTGCCTACTGTTGAGTACTACAAAGTGTATATTTAAGTCCTTTATGATTTAGTTATGTATGTTTTATTATAAGTATTTTATGTATTTTAGGGGCATTATAATCATTTCACAATAAACAAGAGATCAGATAGCAAAATGGACAATAATTTTAAACTCATGACAGTCGAAAACCTTAGAAGGAGTATAAAATGATAAACGACATTGTTCATATGTACGACATTGTTCATGGTACTGTTCACGACACTATTTACATATACGGTGATAACATGGCACTAATTAATGACGTGGCAGCATTCGATTGGATGAATGATATGGTATTGACTGATGATGTGGCGTTGACCAGTGATGTGTCACGATTCTATTGGACTAATGTTAATGTGGCATTGACTGGCGACGTGGCGGTATGTTAGTGGATTGAAAAAACATGTATACGGTACATATATATACACCGACTAATAGCCCTGATGATGTGTTCTATCCAATCAGAACTTGCCACATGTCGCAATCCTGAGCGTGTAAATTGTTTTAAGCTTTATTTTCTGTAATTCCTTCTTTATCATGTATTTTCTACGTATTTTAAGAAATTTTTATTTTACCCCTAGTTTAATTATGAGTAGCTAATTTTCTTTTTAAGTTTGGTTGAAGATGAAGTCTCAACACATATAATCTTGGATGGAGAGACCATCCTAATTTTTTATGATCTTAAGGGTTCTAATAGAATGGACCAGCAGCTCCAACTCTACCACTACAACCAATTCCTCAAGTTCTTCAAGCCTTTCAACTACCATTTAGACCATACAATCAGAACTCGAATTACTCTCAACCCAGAGCATGAGAGGATGCATTTTAAAATTTCAAGAATTTTACTCACCTCACGATTGGGCAACAAAACCGTATTATTAATGAACTACGAAATGAGATGAGAGCAGGCTTTAACTCACAAACCTAATTAGTTTTCAAACCAACTAGTGCCTAATCCTAAAGAAGTGCATAAAGCAAGTGCCGGTTCACCTCACAAGCATGGAGAGATCAAAGCTGTCATGACTTTGCGAAAAGGAAAAGAAGTTGACAATAAAGTGGAAATACTAGTGAGAAAAATAATTCAAATTGTACCTGTAAATATTGAGGACTCATCATCAAAGGAGAAAGAAGAAACCAATCCACGAGAATACGTTCCTAAAACTCTATTTCCCAGAGGTTAGCTAAATCAAAGAAAGAAAAATCCACAGGTGAGATTTTTGAAATCTTTATACATGTAAGTGTTAACATCTATTTGCTTGACGTTATTAACCAAGTGTCATCTTATGCCAAGTTTCTTAAAGACATTTATATTAAAAAGAGAAATATTCACGTTCAAAAGAATGACTTTTTAACAGAAAATATTTGTCCTATACTCCAATACAAAATTCCTCTAAAACACAAAGACCCAGGCTCCCCCACTATCTCATGTAGTATAGGGAACCACATAATTGAGAATGCTTTGTTGGACTTAGGATCAGTGTAAATCTATTGTCTTACTCAGTACTTGTGAAACTTGGATTGGGAGAAGTACATTAACTCCAGTGGTGTTACAACTTGCAGATTGGTCCATGAAATTACCGCATGGTATTGTGGAGGATGTGTTTATCCAGGTAGATAAGTTTTATTTTCCTGTTGATTTTATTATAATTGACACTAAACTAGTCCAGGATTAAAGGAAGCACATCCCTATTATCTTAGGCTGACATTTCTTGGCAATTGCCGATGCTCACATTCAATGCAAGACTGGCAATATGCAGTTGTCCTTTGGCAATATGACTATGGTGCTAAATATCTTCAACATTGGCAAACAACCTCATAATGCAGATGATGGAATTGTTGATGTGGATTTAATAGAAAAATTAGTTGATACTACTTTTCTTTCAAACCTTAGTGAAAACCCTTTAGAAATATGATTAACTCACTTTGTTTTGGATTTTGATATTGACAAATTAGTTGATAAGGTCAACACCTTACTTGATTCAGCACCATCTATGGGCACTCATAAATAGAAGTCAAGAGTTGAACAACTAGCACCATCAGAGAAGAAACTCACTCTTTCATCAGAATCACCGTCAAAACTCGAGCTTAAATGATTACCAATACTTTGGAATATGTGTTCTTGGGAGAAGAAAACACTATGCTAGTAATCATTTCAATATCCCTAAATGACAAACAAAAAGGTAAGTTGTTGGAAGTTTTAAAAGAGTACAAAAGAGCATTAGGATGGACTCTAGCCGACATAAAAGGTATAAATCTAGTAGACTGCATGCATTATATTTACTTTGATGAAAATACTAAACCTATTAGGGAAATGCAATGTCGGTTTAACCCTAACATGAAAGAAGTTGTTAGAATTGAAGTCCTTAAACTATTAGACACATGTATCATTTACCTCATTTACGATAGTTCATGGGTTAATTCTGTACAAGGTGTCTCTAAATAATCAAGAGTCATAGTAGTTATCAATACTAATAATGAATTGATATCCACTAAAATGACTACAGGGTGGTGCGTATGCATTGATTATAAAAAATTGAATTTTGTCACACGTAAAGACCATTTTCCTCTACCATTTGTCGATCAAATGTTTGATAGATTAGCAGATCATAAACTTTATTATTTTCTAGATGGCCACTCAGGATATAATTAGATTCCATAATACCAAAAAACCAAAAAACAGACCACTTTCACTTGCCTTTTTGGCACTTTTGGATATAGAAGGATGTCATTTGGATTATGTCACGCACCTGCTACATTTCAACGATGCATGTTAAGCATTTTTTCTAATATGGTTGAATGATTCCTTGAAGTCTTTATGGATGACTTTTTTGTTTTTGGTAATTCATTCAATCAATATTTATATCATCTAATACTAGTTCTGCAGAGATGTATAGATAAGAATTTGGTCTTAAATTGTGAGAAGTGTCATTTTATGATAAAGCAAGATATTGCTTTGTAACATTATTTTGAGCAAAGGTATTGAGGTTAATAAAGCCAAGGTGGATCTTATTTTTAATCTTCCTCTGCCTAAAACAGTCAGAAGAGTAAGATCTTTCCTTAGCATACTAGTTTTTATAGACGTTTCATTAAAGATTTTAGCAAAAGTTTTAGACCCTTATGCAATCTACTTGCTAAGGATGTATCTTTTGTCTTTGATGATTCATGTCTTGTGGCATTTAAAAAATTAAAGCAGTTGTTGCCATCATTATCAATCCTTCAGCCTCTAAACTGGAACTTACCATTTGAGTTCATGTGCGATGCATCTAATTATGCAGTTGGAGTAGCATTAGGATAAAGAGTTGATCAAATTCCCCATGTCATTTACTATGCTAGTATGATATTGAATGATGCACAGTTGAACTATTCAACCATTAGAAAAGAAATGCTAGCAGTAGTGTTTGCATTAGAGAAATTTCAATCTCATCTAGTTGGTTGTAAAATAATTATGTTCACAGATCATGCTACTCTCAAATATCTTCTCACAAAAAAGATAAAAAAGCTAGACTAATTAGTTGGGTGTTATTTTTACAGGAATTTGACTTTGAAATCAAAGATAAAAAAGACACATAAAATTTTATGGCAGATCATTTCTCTCGTCTCAGTTTTGACAAAATTATAGAACTATTACCATTGAATGGATCATTTTCATATGAACAATTGATGAGTGCAGAAATATTACTATAGTCTACTGATATAGTTAACTATCTTGTTACATATCAACTTCCAGAGCATGGGACTAAGCAAGACAAAGACAATTTTTTTGCGGAAATAAAGAATTTCTTTTGGGATGACCCTTATCTGTTCAAGTATTGTGCAGATCAATTATTAGACGATGTGTTTCAAAAAGTGAATTTTAAAATATCATTTCATTCTGCTATGAACAAGCTTGTGGAGGCCATTCAATGCTAAGAAAACAGCTACAAGTTTTACAATGTGGTTTTTATTGGCTAACTGTATTTCTAGATATTTACACTTTTTGCTCTTCATATGATATGTGTCAACGAATGGGGACTATTACACGAAAGAATATGATGCCATTAAACCCAATTTTAGTAGTTGAGATTTTTTATGTATGAGATATCAACTTAATCGGACCCTTTTTCCTTTCTTTTGGCCATCAATACATATTGGTTATTGTTGACTACATATTGAAATGAGTATAAGCAATTCCATGTAGAACCAATGATCACAAAGTGGTAATAGGATTTTTGAAAAGCAACACTATTTCTCGCTTTGGAATCCATCGAGCAATAATCAGTAATAGCGGTGCCCACTTTTGTAACAAATTATTCAAAGCTTTTTTCACAGTATTCTATCACTTACAAAGTGGCGACCTCAAATCATCCGCAAACCAATGGCTAAGTTGAAATCTCCAATCAAGAAATAAAGCATATATTAGAAATGACGATGAGACCAGACATAAAATATTAGTTATTGAGACTTGATGATGCATTTTGAGCATATAGAATGGCTTTCAAGACCCTTATTGGGATGTCACCCTATAGACTAGTAAAAGCTTGCCACCTATCTGTAGAACTCGACCATCTTGCGTACTGGGCTATCAAGAAATTCAACTTTGATATGTAGCAAGCTAGCCTAGAAAGAACATTACATCTGGCAGAACTTGAAGAAATTCGCAATGATGCATACGAAATGTCAAGATTTACAAGTAACGAATGAAAGTCTTTCATGACCAGTAAATTATAAGAAAATCTTTCACCTCAGGTCAGAAAGTATTTTTATTCAATTCTTGCTTGCACATATTCCTAAGTAAGTTACATTCTCGATGGTCTGGTCCTTTTATTGTTCACACTTTTTTTCTACATGGAGTAATTAAAATTTAGAACCGGAGGAACAGTGTCACCTTTAAAGTTAATGGTCAAAGATTAAAGTCATATTTAGGGTACTAACCACATAGAGAGGATATCAGAATAGATTTGAGTGACCCACCAAGTTTGATCGGGATTGTAGAGAGGAAATCGAAATAGATTTGAGTGACCCACTAAGTTTGATTGGGATTTTTTTCTTTTCGGTGATTTAATTTTTTCTTTTATTTCTTTTTACTATTTTTTTGCTGATTGAAATTATTTTTACATAAGTGTGTTTATTTAACCATTAAGCTTTCTTTTATCACTTTTAATCATGTGTGCCTTAACTAGACAGATCTTCTTGAACTTTCTTAGACAACTTCAACGTGTACAATCTTATCTCAGAGGCAAGATACGATTTTATAAAATACATCATATTTGGGTTCTACGATTACTAGAGTTAGTATCCCATGTTAAGGCTTTAGAAAGACAACTCAGAGAAATTGAGGGAGGTATCTACAATATCCAATTGGAACTTAAGGTAAATTCAATAAGAGGACAATTTTGAAATTAATTTTCTTTGTGTGGTTTAGTTCGTTACCCCGGTTAAGTGGTGAATAACGGTACTCTGTGACAATCAAAGTCGGTTACTTCAGTTTCCCATAATAATTGATATTCTAAGATGAAAATATGGAGAAAAAAGCGATTTTAGCAAAGTTTCACAATCGATTTCCTTCACTTCCTCAGAATGCCCTCCTTACCATCTATAAAGCTCGATCCGAATGCATGCGATTGCTTATGAGAAATAATATCTCTGTTGACATCTGTTGGTTGATCGAGGCCAAAGTATGATTGATAGGTAAGTTTCCTTCCAAATTTATTGCATACAGGCTTGATTGTGGTAAAGGAAATTACTCAAGAAAATGAAGAACTCGAAAACTTCATGTTACTTGTCATAAGTGTGCCAGATGAGATGCGATAAAATTCATGTTCTTTAGAAATGGTGTCACAGGGAAGACATGATTCAATTTATTAGGGATGGCTTGAATAAAGAGTCATTAGATGATATCTTTTTGTCTCTTGAAACGCATCTTAGTGGATACGTACAAAGAACAATTATTCAGTTATGGCCATTATTTCAGAAAGTGCATGCACTAATTGTAAGGTTCAATTCTCTCACCTAACTATTATATTATTTATTTTGAGCTAATAAGCCCCTTTAAGTATTAATACATATTTAATATTTAATTCTAGAAATTACTAAGGTATTTATGAAGGATTAGTTATAGAGATGATAAGGATTCTAGAAATTAGTAAGGTATTTATGAAGAATTAATTGTAGAGATAGATAAGAACTCTAGATATTAGTGAGGTATTTATGATGGATAATCTTGACCAGTGGTCAATGGTTATGGTGGCAAAATCTCAGCCATCCACTAACCTTAAGAAATCCTATAAATACCTCATAGTCTTTTCATTTTCAAACATTTGTGGAGGAGAGAATCAAAGCAATTGATAAGTTTACTCTTCTTTTTCTCCACAAAATTTCTAATCACTCTATTTAGGGTTTATATTAGCATGATTTTGGTTTGTAACAGATCATAATACATGATTTAAGGTGTGTTTAGGTTTTGTTTAAGGTTCTGATTTATGTGGGTTTTTTTAATCAACCCTTGGTGCATTAAACACACTGGACAGATTCTGGATAATATGAGTATCTCGACTTTAAACATATATTTTCTGAACGATTTTTCTTAAGAACTTTATATTTTTGAAAAAAAGACATATAGGGCTTATTGATTAAATTTTTTTTCATAAGATTTGACTTTGTTTTCAATTTTATATGGATTTTTGAATCGAACACTAATACACTGGAAAACAGTGATTCTAGCAAGAAGATCCGATTCACACAATTATTTGTACTATTTAATGAACTTAGAAAATTCTGAAATTTTATACAGAAGTGATATATGTGTCTAGTATTCCTAGTTTTAATTTCATAATTTTCTAATTTGTAGTTGATTTTATAACAATCTCATAACACGTTCTGTTCAGTTGAGGTACTGTGAAACAGTTTCCAATTTGTCAAGTAATAAATAGTTTTGAAAATGTTTTTGAATCAGATCCTCTTGAAACTTTTACATGAGATACCCATAGATGTCTAGAATAGCCTTGTAAAATATTATATCATTCTGAGTTTTAGATTAAGAGTTAAAATTCAGAGAACCAGACTTGTGCGGGTATGAAATTGAAAATCAGATTCTTAGAATAAGTTATTGATAGTCATATTTTGTATTTGTTTAAGGTGTTGGAGGTGTTTGAGGCTCTGAGAGGCTTAGAGGTGTGTTAATTCAAATTTTTTTGTCAATATAAGTAACTTCATTCCTAGTATACTGGATATGTATAGGTATTTTGATATTATTACAAGTATAAATATTGCTATACTATTTAGAAGATTAATGGATTTTCATACCAAATTCAGTTTATGAAAATGTTTTCAAATCAGAATTCTTTTAACAAAATATTTTATAAATGCTTTTCAATATGTTTTATCTGTAATTAATATTTTATAAATGCTTTTATGATTTATCTGTAAAGTAGTTTGCAAGCCTAAATTATTTTTATGGACTTTTCTGAATCTGATACGAATGTTTTGTACTCATGTGAGATTTCAGTTATTGATGATTGTATGGAATTCCTGATGTTCTAGCTCATTGTCCATAGTTATTTTGATTCTGATTCTGATTCTGATCATAACATACGACATATCTGTCTGGACCAGTACTGGGTTTCTGTTCTGAATATACACACGATATTCTGATTCTGTCTGGGTCAGGTCACCGGGACTATAGGTGACACTATATGACATGAGCTAATCGTTTGTTTTCTGTATATGTGATATATGATTTGCTTTCGTAAGTAACTCTGCTTTTGATATTCTGAATTACCCTGAATTTATGTCATCTTATTGAAATATGATATTATATAGTTTTTATGAAACTTATGAATTTATGAAATATGTTTTACTCAACGAAGACTTGTAATATTTTTGGGTATCGATAGGCCTAGTGTGTTAGGAATGATTTTACTTATGGAGTTGACGGCTCACCCCTCGTCATTATTTTTTGCAGAGTAAGTTCCTTTTGAAAGGTGTGCTTAGCTTTGGAGTTAGAGAGTTCGTTTTTTGTTGCTATTTAAATAAGAAGAGGAATTGTAACACCCCAAATCTAACACGTGCAGAGCACGTGAAAGAAAGAGGTTACTTACGAATCGCAAACTCTACTCATAAATACCAACTGATATACCTCAAATTCTTATAAGAATAATCCACCAGTTCATACATCCAACACTAGAAAAAAAAAACATCTCTCCAGAAATATAAAATAAAAACAACAAAGTCTCAAAACCCAATTTACAAGTTCATGATCGAAATAAACTAAAAAGAAACATGAGTCTATTCTTCTTCTTATTCGAATGGCGAACAGAAACGAAAATCCCTAACACCAGGGCTAGGCATACCTCTCAAAGGAACTTAATCTGCAAAAAGTAATGACGAGGGGTGAGCCGTCAACTCGGTAAGTAAAACCATTCCTAACACACTAGGTCTATCGATACCCAAAATATATTGCAAGCCTTTTTTTATTTAAAAACATATATATCATAATCCGTAATTTCATAAAACGATATCTCAGGATAAAGTAACATAAATTCGCGGTAATTTAGAATATCAAAAGCATAGTTACTTCCAAAAGCAAATCATATATCACGTTCATAGAAAACATAATGTAAGCTCATGTCACATAGTGTCACCTATAGTCCCGGTGACCCTAGCATGTAATCGTAATATTGTGTGCACATTCGTAACTTATACCCGATCGTCTGGTCAGATATATCGTATATTACGATCAGAATCAGAATCAGAATAACTATGGACAATGAGCCAAAACATTAAGAATTCCATACAATCATCAATAACTGAAATCTCACATGAGTACAAAACATTCGTATCAGATTCAGGAAAGTCCATAAAAATAATTTAGGCTTGCAAACTACTTAACAGATAAATCATAAAAGGTAGTCATATCATTAAATATTTTATATATTGAAAGACATTTATAAAATATTTTGTTAAAAGAATTCAGATTTGAAAACATTTTCATAAACTGAGTTTGGTATGAAAATCCTTTAATTTTCTAAATAGTATAAGGACACTTATACTTATAACAATATCAAAACACTTATACTTATCCAGTATACTAGGAATGAAATTACTTACCTCGATTAGAGAATCCTGAACTACACACCTCTAAGTCTCTAAGAGTCTTCAACCACCTTAAAAAATACAAAACATAACTATTAATAACTCACTCTAAAAATCCGCCTTTCTAATTCATCCCCGTACAGGTCTGATCTTAGAATTTTAACTCTTAATCTAGAACTTGAAATGACATAACACTCTACAAATCTATTCTGGACATCCATGGGTACCTTATATAAAATTGTGAAGAGGATCCGAGATCAAAAACATTTTTAAAACTATTTACTTCTCAACAATTTCAAAACTGTTTTCTCATAACCTTAACCTAACAGAACCGGTTCTAAGAATTTTATAAAATGAAATACTTATCAGAAAATTATGAAATTAAAAAGGAAGATACTAGACACGTATATTAACAACTGTATAAAATTTCATAAGTTTCCGAGTTCATTTGATGGTGGAAATAATTTTGTAAACCCGATCACACTGCTGGAATCACAGTTTTCCAGTGCAGTGATTTCTATTTCAAAAATACATATTAAATTGAAAAAAAACTCAAATTTAACGAAATAAAATTTATTCCAGAAACTCTACATGTCTAGTTTCCAGATATATAAATTTATAAGAAAAATTCGTTCACAAAATATAATTTTAAAATCAAGATTTCATGATGTCCAGAATCCTCTTACATGCTTATTATGCCAACCAAACTTCTAATTAATCAAAACCCCAAACAAAAGTTAAACACATCCTATATCATGCATCAAGATCTATAAAACAAATCTAAAATCATGTCAAACATAAACCCTAGATAAAAAAAATAATTTAAAACAAATCTTGAAGGGATTGAAGATGGTATACATACCGTTTGCTTTGATTCTCTCCTAAACGAGAATTGAATCCTAGGGTTAGAGTGAAAAGATGTTATGAACAGTAGAGAGAAGGGGGAATAAGAATATCGTAAGTTTTCTTTCTAGGGTTATGAAAATGATGGAGTAAAGGATGAATTTATAGGGAATGAGATTTTGGAGAAATATCCCTTTTTGCAAAAATAACTTATAATTAACCTAATTAATAACTTAATACTCTATTCTAACATGGGTTAAAAAGGCCCCTATAAAACCTAGTAAAAGCCCAAATTCCATAATGGATTTTTTTTTTTTGGTCGTTACAGGAATAAACTCATGTTTCTTTTAGTTTATTTCTGTTATGAATTTGTAATTTCAGTTTTGAGACTTTCGTTTTTTTTATGTTTCTGGAGAGATTGTTTAATATTAGATGTACGAACTTGTGGATTTATTTGAATAAGAATTTGAGGTATTTCAGTTTGAAATTTATGAGTAAGGATTATGATTTGTTAGTAACCTTCTTCTTCACGTGCTCCGCACGTGTTAGATTTGGGGTGTTACACTAATCACATTAGCATCTTGCGCCTATCTGAACATTCATCAGAAATTTTGTTAAATGTCAATAACTTTTATGACGGCTTTATCGCATTTTTTAACCATGCAATAAAAGATCATTTCATTTCTTTCACAACAAAAAATTTTTTTATTTGTGCTCATACTACTAATGAGTTACTTGATCTGTTAAAAGCTTATAAACCAAAGCCAGATCCCAAGACCGTTGTGTTAGAGTGGCCAACTAATGATGGTAACAGCAGTCGCAATAAGAAGTGCAAATTAGATTTAACTCTTCGCTTGTAAATATTTTCTTCTGTGCTGTACCACCCAGGTTATGCCTTCTAAACTTTACTTCTTTTCTTTAAAATATTAAGGACAATGTTTCGTTCTGATTAAGAGGAGGGAATAGTTGAAAATTATAGAATATCTCAATCTTGGTTAATTTTTTACTGATTTTTGTTCTAAAGACTAACTGTGGCTAAATTTTTCTATTTCTCCTCTTTTGTTAGCTATGCCCCTAGCCTATGTTACGTCCTAATAAAACTCCTTCTTAATTTTAGGGAACTATACTCTAAAGTAAATAAAATAATATCTAAGCAACCCAAGAGGGGGGTGAATTGGGGTTTAAAAAATGTCGTGATAAATCCAACCTAGATGCAAATCTTAATCAAATTTAGAATAATAAAAAATAAATCAATCAAAAGATAAAAAGATAAGGGAAGAGAGATTCAAATGTTGTGCAAATTTTATTGAACTCGCAAGCGCACGAATCTATTGTAGAATAGATCAATGGTGACGAGTGTCGATCCCACGAGGAGGTGGATTTTAATTGTGTGTAGAATTAATTTTCTTTAAATTGGTAGTTGGATTTGTGGTGAAGGTAATTTAAACTTTGCTAAAATTTAAATTAAAATGGCAGGAATAAATTTAAACGAAATCTATTGAAATAAAGCACTTGGGTATCCGGATCTGCATCAACATGCTCCATGGGCTAAATATTCCATATTAATACCAATTAAATTATGAGGGGGGATTCCACACCTCATGAACCACGCTCAAATAAATATGGTGCTAAGGGCTTATCGTGCCAAATAATAATAACCTTGTACTAGGGTGCCGGTTTAACCAGGGCGGTATCTAGACAATTATTATTTATCGACGAAAAGTCAAAACAACCACAAATATTAGAGGGGAAGAGAAAGTAAATTTATCAAATTAAGCCCATGGAACATGTTGAGACTTTACCTTCAACCCAAGCTTAAAAGAAAATTAGCTACTCATTTTTGAACTAGGGGTAAAATGAAAATTTATTAAAATACATAGAAAATATAAGAAGGAGAAGGAATTACAAAAATCTAAGCTTAGATTTTTTAACAGTAATACTATTTGCACAGTACACACGGTTTGACTACTATTTGCACAGTACACACGGTTTGACCACGGTTTGCATAGTACACACGGTTTGACCACGGTTTTGATAACCGGTTTATGCGATACTATTTATGCAGTGCAGTCTTGATTCGTATGAATAGTACCGTATATGTGAACAGTGACATTTTTCCTTTTATGCTTATTTTAAGGTTTTCGACCGTCCTGAGTTCAAATGTGACGTCCGTTTTGCTGTCTGATCACTCGTTCATTGTGAAACGATCGTGATGTCCCTAAAATACATAAAATACCTAATTATAATGAAACACACATAATTAAATAACAAAATACTTAAATAAATAAAAAGTAGCAATGTTAGTGAGACTTGAAGTGTAAAATGACGATTTTCTCCTTTATAAATATACACTTTCTAACACTCAACACACCCCCCAACCAGCTTATTGCTAGTCCCTAGCAAATAAAGCGAAGATAAAATTCAAAACCAATTGTTTTTTCAATTTTTTTTTATAAAACACACGTGTTTATGCAATCAGATTAATGATAGCAATCAAAGAAAAGTTCAAGTATTATCTCCAGTCTAAAGAAATATTACAACCACATCAACAATCCACATGCATCGATCCAATGAGACTATAGTAATCGAGCCACTGACATGTCAAATCCCAAAATCTCAGGTAGTAGTAACACTCTCACAAAGAAATTAAACCCGATAAAATTGCCCTTCTGATGAATGGTGAATTGAGAGAAAATAAAATAGAAATATCACACACTCTCACCAAGATGAAAGAAATTTGCCCATAGCTTAGAAATAATATGATCTCAAACAAAGTACTAGTCAACCCAATATTATTCTTTCTTTTTCTTTTTTTTTAATTTAATGCATCACTGCATCTTAATAGCCCATATAACTAGCTTTTACTTCAGACTATAGTTCCCTAAAATCAAGAAGGACTTTTATTAGGACGTAAAGTAGGCTAGGGAAATGGTTAACAAAAAAGAGGAAATATGGAAAACGAAATACATGTTTGAGAAAAAATAAATATTTTTTTTTGGAAATTAAAAGATGCATATCGCTTATTTATTATTAGGGAAATTATCCACCGTCCACCCGTTTTTTCCAACTTTTTCAAAAATACACAATTCTTTTTTTTTTTTGCTGGAATCCACCTGAAGTTACATTTCTTTTCACTTTTCCACTTCCGTTTGGAGACCGTTAAGAAAATTAACGGAATTTTTTTTAAATGACTTTTTTACCCTTAAATGTAAACGATAAATTATCCACCACTGTTTTCATATTTTTCAAAATTACACAATTATTAATTTTTTTTTTTTGAATTCCAATTGAAGTTATACTATTTTGAACATATCAACCACTGTGTCATTGTGAAATGACAATTTTACCTGTGATGTCGTGAGTTCTAACGGTGTTATAACGAGAGTGGAAAAGTGAAAAGAAATGTAACTTGGTGGATTCCAAAAAAAAAAAAATTGTGTATTTTGAAAAGCAGGAAAAAAGCGAATTGAATGATGGATAATTTCCCTTATTATTATTGCATATCTTTTTTTTTTCCTTTTTTTTCTTTTCTTTTTTTTTATAACACAACTTTGCTGAACAAAATAATTATTCATATTTTTTCTCAAACATGAATAGGTGATGAAACTTGTAAGATATCGGGTAATACTCCAAATCGGAGTGGGTCAAAGTGATATGTTAACAAAGAAAATGTTTTTTTTTAAATAAAAGGCTCAAAAGGGCTAACTATGGATATTGTGTAACAGGGATGGCTTGAAAGGCTCAAACGAGTCAAAAATGACCTTCCATCGTCTTTTAGGGCTCTAAATAATCTTTCATATCTACTAGTTAGGTGGGCATTTAGATGCAGCAACACACATTTTTTTCTATTTTTTTTCCTTTAAAGGGTTGGCTCAAAGGAAATCTAGAGATCATTTATAAAATAATAAACTGCTAAGTTAGGAAAAACACAAAAAAAAAATTTTTTTTTCTAAGAAGATGCGTTTCTAGAGTAACTACTCCGTATTCGGTATCTCTCTCGAAATGGTTGAGTTCTGACAAAAAAAAAATTAGTAAATACTTAACCAATTATTCCACAATTGTCAACTATTCCCTCCCTTCAACCTGAATGAAACATTGTCCTCAATGTTTGAAAGGAAAGAAGTAGAGTTTAGAAGACATCACCTGGGTAGTGCAACACAGAAGAAAATATTTACAAGCGGAGAGTTAAATCTAATTTGTACTTAACTACTGCATTCTTGTTACCATTATTATTTGAACACTCCAACACAATAGTCACGGGATGCATCTCGATTGATAAACATAACGGATCAAGTAGCTCATTAGCGATATGTGCACAAATAAAGATTTTTAAGCGAGGAAGGAATGAAATAATTTTTGTATGGTTAAGAAATGCGATAAAGCGATCATAAAATTATTGACATTTAAAAAACCGATGGGTTTACGGTGGATGTTCGGATGGGCCCAAGATGCTAATGTGATTAGTGCCTGCAGGTTGCAAGATCTCACGGAAGAAAATAAAAGCATCGGCATGATTTAACATTTCAATTATTCTTTCTTGCATACAGGGCGACTAACTCTTCTCCGGTTGATGAGTTAGACAAACATTGAGTTTTAGGATTGTTGGGATGATGCCTAACACTTGGCTCCTCGACATAGCGACACGAGACCATTTTGGATAACCCTCGGTCACCTCCTCCATACACCAAGTGCAGTTTTTTCTCTGCTATTCTTCGATCAAGATCTATGGCTGCTTCAACAAACTCTTTATATTTGCCATAGTTAAATCCAGAGAGCACACAAATGTTCTTGAATTGTTTGCTGGGAGTAGCTGCCATTAGGATACTGCTCAAAAACAATTTGTGAGTGCACAACAAAAAATTATATTTAAGAACCTTGGTGACAATGGGTCACAGCTGTGTATGAGGCATTATGTCAGTGTCAATTAACACGTAAGGCACATGGCTTGAGAGTAAAAAAGAAAACAGTAAAAATGAAAAAGCAAACAATTATTATATAAAAAAAATTATTACAGGCAATAATGCGAATGGTAAAACAATAGTAAAGTAAAACAACAGTAAAGTAAAAGGATATCTACAGGTAGTTGTGATTGTGGCTCACATCTTCCTCTGGTTTTACGTCTAGAAACGACTTGAACGGCCTCCATGGGTCGAGGATAAGCTTCCCATCCAGTTTTCTTACAAACTGGCAAACAGGGTCATTTATAGTCAGATTCCCGAGACTGTATCGTGCATGTTCTTTCTCGAATAATGGCCATAACTGGAGAATCGCTCTTTGTACGTATCCACTGGGATGCGTTTCAAAAGACAAAAGGATATTATCCAATGACTCTTTATTCAAGCCATCCCTAATGAATTTAATCTTATCTTCCCTGTTATCAAACACCATTCCTAAAGAACATGGGTTTTTATTAAATATCGTTCTGGCACACTTATGACAAGCAACAGAAAGTCTTTGAGCTCGTCGTTTTCTCGCATAATTTCCTTTGCCACAACCAGGTATGTATGCAATAAATTTAGGAGGCAACTCACCTGCCAAGCGTACTTTGGCTTCGATTAACCAGCGGATGTCAGCAGGTATGTCATTCTTCATAAGCAATCGCATGCGTTCGGACCAGGCTTTATAGATTGAAAGGAGTGCATTTTAAGGAAGCGAAGGCAATCGTTTGTGAAGCTTGCTAAAATCTCGTCTCTGTCCATGCCTTCGTCTCAGAATATCAGTTATTGTGGGAAACTGAAGTAACCGACTTGATTGTCACGAATCTGGTTATCGACCTCTTCACCGGGGTGACAAACTTAAAGAACCAAAGTAAACTAAAACAACAGAGAAACAAATTAAAACACACAAAGCAAATTAAAATCGTCCTCTTATTGAATTTACCTCGAGCTCCAATGGGTGTTGTGAATCTTCTCTCAATATCTGACGGTTGGCTTCTACAAATCCTCAACATGAGCGACTAACTCTGGTGGTTGCAAAGCCCAAATACGATGTGTTTTAAAAAATCGTATCTGCTTTCTGAGATGAGTTCGGATATGTTGAAATGTTCTAAGCATGTACAAGAGGTAATGTCTCATGATTAAAATTATAAGAGAGGACTGTAATGGGTAAACAAGCACACTTACATAAAAATAATTTCAATCAACAAAAGAATAATCAAAAGAAAGAAAAGAATCAAATCAAATTACGGAAAAGAAAAGAAAAACCTCAATTTAAACTTGGTGGGTCACTCAGATTTATTTTACTATCCTCTCCATGTGGTTGGTACTCTATATATGGCTTTAATCTTTGACCATTAACTTTAAAAGTGACGCCGTTCTTTGGATCCTTAATTTCAATTGCCCCATGTAGAAAAACAATGTGAACAATAAAAGGGCCAAACCATCGAGAACGTAACTTACCTGGAAATAGGTGCAAGCGAGAATTGAATAAAAGCACTTTCTGACCTGAAGTGAAAGATTTTCTCATAATTTGCTTGTCGTGAAAGACTTTCATTCGTTGCTTGTAAATCTTGGCATTTTCATACGCGTCATTCTTGAATTTCTTGATTCGCCAGGTTGTAATCTTCTTTCTGAGCCAGCTTGCTGCATGTCAAAATTGAATTTCTTGATGGCCCAGTATGAACGATGCTCGAGTTCCACAGGTAGGTGGCAAGCTTTTCCATACACTAGCCTATAGGGTGACATCCCAATTGGAGTTTTGAAAGCTGTTCTATATGCCCATAATGCATCATCGAGTCTTAACGACCAATCTTTTCTGTCGGGCCTCACTGTCTTTTCTAAAATGTGCTTTATTTCTCGATTGGAGATCTCAACTTGGCCACTGGTTTGCGGATGATATGGGGTTGCCACTTTATGATTGATGGAGTACTTTGTCAAAAGTGCTTTGAAGGATTTATTGCAAAAGTGGGCACCGTCACCGATTATTGCTCGAGAAATCAAAGCGTGAAACAATATTGCTTTTAATCTTATCACCACTCTGTGATCGTTGGTCCTACATGGAATTGCTTACCCATTTGAAACATAGTCAACACCAATATGTATTGATGGCCAAAAGATGGAGGAAAGGGTCCCATGAAATCGATACCATCGTAAAAAATTTCAGCCACTAAAATTGGGTTTAGTGGCATCGTATTCCTTCTGTTATGCTCGTTCGTTGACACCTATCACATGAAGAACAAAAGGTGTAAGCGTCGCGAAATATAGTTGGATAGAAACCACATTGTAAAATTTTAGTAGGCATTTTCTTAGCTGAAATGGCCTCATGATCTTGTTCATGGCGAGAATGAAGATGTTTTGAAATTCATTTTAAGGACACATCGCCTAACAATTTGATCTGCAGATTTGAATAAATAAGGATCATCCCAAAAGAAATTCTTTATTTACGCAAGAATTTAGCCTTGTCTGCTTGAGTCGATGCTCTGGAAGTTGACCTGTAACAAGATAATTAACAATATCAGCATACCATGGTACTACTTCCACACTCATTAATTGTTCATCTGAAAATGACTCATTCAAGGGTAATGGTTCTATAGTTGTGTCAAAATAGAGACGAGAAAGATGGTCAGCCACAACATTTTCTGTTCTTTTCTTATCCTTGAATTCTAAGTCAAATTCCTGCAAAAGTAACACCCAACGAATTATTCTGGCTTTTGCATCTTTCTTTGTGAGAAGATATTTAAGAGCAGTATGATCTGTGAATATAATTATTTTACAACCAATGAGATAAGATCGAAATTTCTCTAGTGCAAACACTACTGCTAACATTTCTTTTTCAGTAGTTGAATAATTCAACTGTGCATCATTCAATGTCATACTAGCATGGTAAATCACATGGGGAACTCGATCAACTCTTTGTCCTATCTGCTCCTCTTTGCATAATCAGATGCATCACACATAAGCTCAAAAGGTAAATTCCAATTTGGGGGCTGAATGATGGGTGATGATGTCAACAACTGCTTTAGCTTTTCAAATGCCACAAGACATGAATCATCAAAGACAAAAGATACATCCTTAGCAAGTAGATTGCATAAGGGTCTAGAAACTTTGCTAAAATCTTTAATGAAACGTCTATAAAAACCAGCATGCCCAAGGAAAGATTTTACTTCTCTGACTGTTTTAGGTGAAAGAAGATTGGAAATAAGATCCACCTTGGCTTTATCAACCTCAATACCTTTACTTGAAATGATGTGACCGAGAACAATACCTTGTTTTACCATAAAATGGCATTTCTCCTAATTCAAGACTAAATTCTTCTTGATACATCTCTGCAGAACTAGTGTTAGATGATGTAAACATTGATCAAATGTATCACCAAAAACAGAAAAATCATCCATAAAGACCTCAAGGAATTGTTCAACCATATCAGAAAAAATGCTCAACATGCATCGTTGAAATGTAGCAGGTGCATTACATAATCCAAATGGCATTCTCCTATATGCAAAAGTACCAAAAGGGCAAGTGAAGGTAGTCTTCTCTTGATCTTTTGGTGTTATGGGAATCTGATTATATCCTGAGTAACCATCTAGAAAGCAATAAAATTCATGACTTGCTAATCTATCAAGCATTTGATCGATAAATGGTAAAGGAAAATAGTCTTTACGTGTAACAGAATTCAACTTCCTATAATCAATGTATACACGCCACCCTGTAGTTACTCTAGTGGGTACTAATTCATTATCAGCATTGGTAACTGCTGTGACTCGACTTTTGGGACAACTTGCAGATCGATTTATGAACTATCGGTGGGTAAATAATACTGCGTCTAATAAAGGACTTGGTCTGAACAACCTCTTTCGTGTTAGGATTTAACCGACGTTGCATTTCCCCAAGTAGGTCTAGCATTTTCATCAGGTGAATGTAATGCATGCGATCTCTTGGGTTTATACCTTTTATATATGCTATGGTCCATTCTAATGCTCCTTTGTGCTCTTTTAAAACTTCCAACAACTTACCTTTTTGTTCGTCATTGAGGGAGGAAGAGATGATTACTGGCAAAGTACTTTTTTCTCCAAGGAATGCGTATTCCAAAGTGTTGGGTAATGGCTTGAGCTCGAGTTTTGGTGGTGATTCTGATGATAGGTTGAGTTTTTTCTCTGATGGCACTAGTTGTTCAGCTCTTGACTTCCATTTATTTGTGTTCATGGATGGTGCTGAGTCAAGCAGGGCGTTGACCTCATCGATTGATCTGTCAACATCAAAATCCAAACCGAAGTGAGTTAAACATGTTTGTAAAGGATCATCACTAAGATTTGACAGAAAATTATTATCAACTAATGTTTCTATTAAATCCACATCAACAATTCCATCATCTGCATTGTGAGGTTGTTTGACAATGTTGAAGATATTGAGTTCCATGGTCATATTGCCAAATGACAACTGCATATTTCCAATCCTACATTGAATGTGAACATCAGCAGTTGCCAAGAAAGGTCGGCCTAGGATAATGGGGATATGCTTCCTTGAATCCTGCACTGGTTGAGTGTCAATTACAATGAAATCAACAAGAAAATAAAACTTGTCTACCTGAATAAACACGTCCTCCACAATACCATGAGGTATTTTTGTGGACCGATCTGCATGCTGTAACACCACTGGAGTTGGGTGTAATTCTCCCAGTCCAAGTTTCACAAATACAGAGTAAGGCAACAGATTTACACTAGCTCCTAAATCCAACAAAGCATTCTCAATTGTGTGATTCCCTATACTACATGAGATAGTGGGGGAGCCTGGATCTTTGTATTTTAGAGGCATCTTATGTTAGAGTATAGAACTAACATTTTCTGTTAAAAATGCCTTTTTCTGAACATGAATATTTCATTTTTTAGTGCAAAGATCTTTAAGAAACTTGGCATACGATGGCACTTGTTTTATAGCTTCAAGCAAAGGGATGTTAACACTTACCTATTTGAAGATTTCAAAAATCTCATCTGTGGATTTTCCCTTTTTTCCTTTAGTTAACCTCTGAGGAAATGGAGCTTTAGGAACATACTCTCGTGGGTTGGTTTCTTCTTTCTCCTCTGGTGATGGGTTCTCAGTATTCACAGGTACAAATTGAGTTGATTTTGGCATCTCCACTTTGTTATCGACTTCTTTCCCTTTTCGCAAGGTCATGATAGCTTTGACCTCTACATGTTGTTGTGGTGAACTGGTACTTGCTTCATGCACTGCTTTAGGATTAGGCACTAGTTGACTTGGGAATTTGCCTTTCTCAACGGTTATTGCCAAGGTTTGAACTGAAGAAGCAAGTTGTCCCACCATTTTCTCGAGGCTTGAAACCGATTGGGCTTGTGAGTTGAAGCCTGCTCTCATCTCATTTCGCAGTTCATCAATGGTGCGGTTCTGCTGATCGATTGTAGAATTAGTAAAATTCTTGAAATTTTGGAATGTATTCTCCCATGGTTTGGGTTGAGAATGGTTTGAATTTGGATTGTATGGTCTAAATGGTGGCTGAGAGGCTTCAGAAATTAGAGGAATTGGTGGAATAGGTTGGATTGGTGGAGGTGGAACTGATGGTCCATTTTGTTGGAATCCTTGAGACCATGAAAAATTGGGGTGGTCTCTCCATCCAGGGTTATATGTGTTGGAGTAAGGGTTGTAGTTTGATGGTTTTCTCATGACCTCTATGGCATTGGATTGATATGAATATGAGTCATGGTCATGTGGTTCTGTTGAGTTGGTAGTCGTCAATGATGCTATTTGTCGAGAAAGGCCTTCAACCATCTCTTTGACTTCTTTAATTCCCGAGCTTGACTCACCAACTTGAACCTCATTCACTCCCTTAATTCTCCTGGTATTTCTGACTGATCGACTCCGTTGTTGGGAATTATCCGATTGTCGCTGGAAGAATTCCCAAATCTCTTATGCGCTTTTGGACATTAGTTCTCCTCCACTGGTCGCCTTTAGCCATTCTTGCACATGTGGCAATAATCCCTCCAAAACGTATTGGCATTGATGCCATTTCTCGTACCCATGATGTGGACACTTCAAGAGTAGCCCATTGAATCGCTCCCATGCTTCGAAAAATTGCTCGTCGTCTCTTTGGGTAAATTCTGAAATTTCCCTGCGAATAGCATTGGTTTTATGAACTGGGAAATATTTATTTAAAAATGTTGTTACCATTTGTTCCCATGATGTTATGTTATTAGCAGGCAATGTATTGAACCATGAACGAACTCTATCCTTTAAAGAAAATGGGAATAATCTGAGTTTAACATCATCATCTGAAAAATTTTCATATTTAAAAGTTTGACAAATAGCATGAAAATCATTCAGATGATTATATGGGTCCTCATTTTCTAGGCCATAGAATGTGGGGAGACAATTTAGCACACTAGGTTTTAATTCAAAACTCCTAGCAGCTACATTTGGGTACCGTATACATGATGTGCTCAAATTAGCTAAAGGACTGAAATAATCCTTAAATGACCTCTCCTGTGGTTCTGGTTGTTGGTTTTGTAAATCCATGTCAAATTTCTTTTTAAATGCAGTGTGTTTGTGCGTGCGAAGTGTTTTTTCTAATTCAAGGTCTAAAGGCTCAAGATTAGGTGATAATGACCTTCGACCATGCATGAAAAGAATAAAATAAATAAAAGCAAAACAAATAAAAATAAGGAAAAAGGAGAGATTACGATACTAACCTTGCCACGTTGTTACAATCTTACTATGAAAATAAACTCAATTGCTATAAGAAAAAGAAATTAAATATTAAAATAAATTACAAAGAAATATAACAAGATAAACAAAATTATATTACAAAGAAAAATGATAAGAAAATTAAATTACACAAATTTAAAGAAGAGAAAAAAAATGAAATTCTAATCTTAATTAATTATTTTTTTGTTTAAATGAGAAAAGGAGAAAAATAAAATTATAAGAAAATAACTAAAAATAAATATATAAACAAAAATTAATTCTATGAATTAAAATACTTACCTCCCCTGCAACGGCGCCAAAAACTTGTTGTGCAAATTTTACTGAACTCGCAAACGCACGAATCTATCGTAGAATAGATCAATGGTGATGAGTGTCGATCCTACGAGGAGGTGGATTTTAATTGTGTGTAGAATTAATTTTCTTTAAATTAGTAGTTGGATTTGTAGTGAAGGTAATTTAAACTTTGCTAGAATTTAAATTAAAATGGCAGGAATAAATTGAAACGAAATCTATTGAAATAAAGCACTTGGGTATCCGGATATGCATCAACATTCTCCATGGGCTAAATATTCCATATTAATACCAATTAAATCATGAGGGGGGATTCCACACCTCATGAACCACGCTCAAATAAATATGGTGCTAAGGGCTTATCGTGCCAAATAATAATAACCTTGTACTAGGGTGCCGGTTTAACCATGGCGGTATCTAGAAAAGACTATTATTATTTGTCGACGAAAAGTCAAAACAACCACAAATATTAGAGGGGAACAGAAAGTAAATTTACCAAATTAAGCCTATGGAACATGTTGAGACTTCATCTTCAACCCAAGCTTAAAAGAAAATTAGCTACTCATTTTTGAACTAGGGGTAAAATGGGAATTTATTAAAATACGTAGAAAATACAAGAAGGAGAAGGAATTACAAAAATCTAAGCTTAGAAATGAATTCAGGGATATCAAATTGGGGGGGAGCCCCCTTTTTATAGATACATTGAGTGAATCGTGACCATCGGATCAAAAACAGTTCGGACGCTCATGATTGTGCCACGTCGTGATCGGCGGTCAACGATACTATTTGAGCAGTAATTCTATTTGCATTTACCTGATACACGGTTTGACCACGGTTTTGCACGGTAATACTATTTATGCATGTCATGAACAATGCCGTGCGTATGAATAATCTACGTATATGTGACGATGACATTTTCCTTTTATGCTCCTCTGGGTTTTGGCGTCACGAGTTCAAATGTGGCGTCCGTTTCTTTGTCGATCACTCGTTCGTGTCATCTAAAATATATAAAATACCTAATTATAATGAAACACACATAATTAAATAACAAAATACTTAAATAAATAAAAGTAGCAATGTTAGTGAGACTTGAAGTGTAAAATGACGATTTTCTCCTTTATAAATATACACTTTCTAACACTCAACATCAAACACGGAGATTTTTTACGTAGTTCGACCAACCTCGCCTACGTCCTCGGCTCCAAGCACACTGGGCTTGAGGATTCCATTAGTCAAGCCTTCAAGGCTTTAAAAACACTTGCAATTGACTTCAAATGTGTTAATCAACCTTTACACCAAGAGATTATCTCCAATCTGTTAACCCAGGTGTATCCCAACACTTACAATCACTCAAACAAAGATTACAAATTTTTTGTTTTCACACACAAAATGTATGATTGTAAATCAATGCCCAAATGTGAGAATAAAATGAAACAAAAATGTATTTAAGACTCAATGATTATAAGCTCAATGGTAACGTTGTGATCAACTCTTGTTTGAATTTGATTGAGCTTATTTATAATTGGAGCTGAAATATAGCCGCTGTTGACTTTCTATACGAAATCGGATTGCCGTTAACCATTATCGGTTAACCGTTTTGACTGGTCCAAGTGACTGTTGATCTGAAATTCAAGTAAACGATTGACTGTTTGTCACTATTGGTTTACCGTTAATTTCTAAAGACTTGTCAAATAAATTTTTGCTATCTATTCTTGCTGAACGGTTAAATATTATCATGTAACAACATTCTAAAAATTATTGGTTAGCTATTTGAAGTTAACGGTTCGCCGGTTATTTCCAGTAACGTGAAAAATAGAATAGGCTTATCCGTTTGTGTTCAACAATTCAAGGTTAGCATATAATTCCATTCTAAAATTTATCGGTTAACTGTTTGATATAAACGGTTAGCCATTTAATTCCAGTAACCTTCCCTGCACACATCTATTGTTCATTTTTTGCTAACTGGTTCAAGTTTAAGGAAATACTCATTCTCTGAAATTTATCGATTAGTTGTTTCAATGTTAACGGTTCACCGTTTGTTTTCAGAATCACAGTTTTAATCAGCATTTTGCAGAAGATGTTTTCCTAGTTTAAAGATTATGATTACTCGTATTTTAGGAACACATTTATAAGAATTATACGGCTTTTTACTAAGATATGTATTAAACAAAAACTCTAACTTTTTAATAAAAAATATTCAGAGTTTGTTATCATCAAAATCATCATAATAAACATATACATGTTAACAATCTCCCTTTTTTTTTTATGATGACAAACTTCTTTCAATATTATGCTCCCCCTAAATGTATGGCCAATTAAAATTTTGACCAATAAACAAATTTTTTTAAGCCAATAAAGAAAAATCATTTAAAATAAATTATTTCAAAAACAAATTTTATACCCATTATTCATTATCTCCTCCTTCATCATCAAAAAGAAAATATAAAAAAAGAAGTCTTAAAGCATAAAATTGATGAAGAGATTACCCAATATCAATGAGCAAAAATTTCGACAGAATCTCCCCTTAAAATTGAACAAATCCTTAAATACAAATTAAGGTGAAAACACTTCCAAATATGATTAAACAAGTTTCTATATACCAACAACTCCATCAAAACATCAATCCACACATATACAATCATCCATCATCAAAATCATCAATAAAAGAGTAATGTAATCCAAACAAAAAGATATGATATCAAAACACACATAGAGACATAATATGAAATGTATGTGCGAAAAGACAAAAGATGAAACTAAGGCTACGAAGATGAACTGCCCGGGTCATAACTGAAATAACGAAGGAGAGTGCACTGTCCAGCAACGAGATCAAGCTGCTGATCGATACTCTACTGCTGAAAAGTCTGAAATTGAAAGCGAGGCTACTGTTGGTCTCAGGAGATAGTATCCAATCTATCGAGAATCAGCTGCTGCCGATTAGAAAGTCTACAAACATCATCAACTGACTGCAGCAAAGTGTCCAAAACTGGTGGCTGTACAGGAGCTGGAGGCGGCTCGGGAGTTGGAGGCAGCTTAGAAACAGGGGGAAGATCAGTATCCATCTCGTGCTCCTCAGTATCAGAATCAGCTGGAGGCTGGGGGACAGATCTTCGATACGGAGGTAGAAGGTGAGCTTCTAGTCTAAAATCTGAAAGCTGATCGTGGGGATAAATATCATTAAGCATCAAATCATCTTACGGAGCAACCAAAGTATCCCTATTTTAGAGTTTGACATCTTGATCCATTTGTCATTTTTCCTTGAAAATCCAATACTAGTCATGGCTTTCGGACCGATCTGTTTGGTTCCTTATATATGGCATCTTGAAAAAGCACTTAGAAGTGCCACAGTATCTTAGAAATGATACTGCCATACAGAAGCAAACGGTGGTTAACTGGGGGAGTACTCAACATGTTCCTCACAATAACATAGCTAAGGTTAATAGGCTGCCCCGCAATGAGAATAACTAATAACTGAACATCCAACTTCGTGACCTCATCCGAATGACTCTTCCTAGGCGTAATGATATGCTGTAACATAGTATGAAGGATGCGAACTTGGAGAGGTAACAATTGAGACAAAAAAAAGAGCACAAATGTTATTATTAAGGTCTCGACGTCGACAAATATTACGAACAACATCATTATGAACAAAGTTCGCAAAAAAAGAGCTTTCCTAGGTGTATGTATCTCATGACCAACATTCAGTATACCAAGAAAGCTATTTAGGTCCTCATCATCAAATTCAATAAGCACACCACCAACTTAAGTAACTATCCTATCTAGTCGGGTTGCGGAAAGTTCTATGTTTAAATAGAAAACACGGACTAGATTAGGATAAACTTGATTATTAAAATCAATAGCAGACTCCCTAGGTTGAAGCATATTCCTAACACTTCTACTACATACAATTAACTCTCTAAAATCTTCTATATCAACAAAGTAAGAGTCTAGTACCTTTCAGCCTATAAAGCGGCCCTCGAAGTGCTTGATCAATAGTGTTGTAGGAAGATGAATTCTTTCGAATTCGGAACTCTCCTGTGGTGGTATAAGGTTCTTAGGAGGAGCTGATTTCCTCTTCTGAGTTGGACGAGATGAGTCAGCCATGGTGAAAATTGAGAAAAATAGGGAAATTTGAGGAAGATGAGATTAGAAGAAAATAAACTGATTATTGGGTTGATAGAGAGTAGAGGAAGTGATATTAAGGCTCAATTTGTTCAAGAAAGGGCAACAATTCAGTTAAAAAAAGATGAAACCCGTTCGGCTGCCCTTAGGGTTTGGATTTGGGATTTTTTAATTTGAGGCTCGATTTGAGTTTTTAAATTAGCAAAAAGGATCTAATGATGATTAGAAATAGTTCTATGGACATGATTTGACAAGGGAATGGAGAAAACGATGAATGGGTAAATGAAAAGGGAGAATAAACCCTTGGAATAATTTTATATCGCACAAAAACGACGAACCATTTTCTGTAAATAGTGAGGGAGTAATCTCCAGATAGCACATAATCGAGAAGGGTTAAAGGGTAAGAGTTAATGGTAAAGGAGTAAATTTTAATTAGCTCTCTGTTTTGAAATAGTTTACCGTTTGCATCAAAACGTAAAGGAGTAATTGGCAGTCATCGTATCCTAGTTTTTGGAATTAAATGGTACACCGTTTATTGAGAAATGGTTATCTGTTTCATCTATAATTTCGCACATTTGTTTTAATATTTGGTCAACAAATAATGCATTTTAAGATCATTTAATTGATCTAAAATGTTTTAAGGACCAGTTTAAAGCATGATTTATAAACTTACATGTATTTAAACAATTAATTCATATAAGTACTCAAAAATTTAAATACAAACACATCACTCATATATCATACTCAAGCATTTTATAAATGTCACAAAATCATCAAATCATCAATCAATCAATGTCAATACACTCAGTAATATAAAGAGAGATGTTAATGAGAAAATTTCATCATTCTAAGTTCATGCTGAATTAAATTGATCTTCAGAAAGAGATTTTGTAAAAATATCGGTAAGTTGTTTTTCTGTGGAAATAAACTCTAATGTAATATCTTCCTTTTGAACATGATCTCTCAAGAAATGATGTCCAATTTTTATATGCTTGGTTCTAGAGTGTTGAATGAGATTTTTGAAAGATTTATAACACTAGTGTTATCACATTTAATAGGAATTTGTTTAAGATTAATGTCATAATCTCTAAGACTTTGTTTCATCTAAAGGGCTTGTGCATAACAACTTCCTATGGCTATATATTCAGCCTCGGTGGTTGAAAGTGCAATAAAATTTTGTTTCTTGCTAAACCGTGAAACAAGTGAATGACCTAATAAATGACAAGTTCCACTAGTGCTTTTCCTATCGACTTTGTAGCGGCAAAATCCGCATCCGAATAACATGTTAAATCTATATGGATTCCTCTAGGATACCAAAGATCTATAGCTCCACTCAAATAGTGGAAAATTCTTTTTACAGTAAGCAAATGAGGTTCCTTGGGACATGATTGAAATTTTGCACATAAATATACATTAAACATGATATCGAGTCTACTTGCAGTTAAGTAAAGTAAAGATCCGATTATACCTCGATACATTTAAATATTCATTTCTTTCCGTTTTTCATCTTTGTCAAGTTTGGTTGTTATGCTCATTGGAATACTTTTGGCCTTTGAGTCATTAATGCCAAATCTCTTAAGTAAATCTTTCACATATTTAGCTTGATTTATGAAGATTTCTTCCTTATTTTGTTTTATTTACAGCCTAAGGAAGTACTTCAATTCTCCCATCATACTCATTTCAAATTTCTTACTTATGAAAAGTCCTTGCATAAGACTCATTAGTAGAACTAAAGATAATATCATCAATATAAATTTCAACAGCAAGTATCTTAGTTCTTAAGCTTGACAAAGAGAGTAATATCCGCTTTTCCTATCAAGAAACCTTTATCCAACAAGAAATTCTTAAACCTATCGTATCACGCTCTAGGAGTTTGCTTTAATCCATACAATATTTTTGACAACTTATAAACATGATTTGGAAATTTTTCATTTTCAAGACTAGGAGATCATTTGAAATTGGTTTATAAACTAGGAGATCATTTTATTTCACTTATAAACATGATTAGGAACTAATTCCCACACATTATTTCTCTCAAATTGGTTTAACTCCTCTTGTATTGCGATGATCCAAGATTCATCATTTTGCGTATCTGCAAAGGACTTTGGTTCAATTTGAGATATGAATATAACATGTTCACAAGTATTTCAAATAATGATCTAGTTATTATACCACGTGAGGGATCTTCTAAGATTAAGTTTTTAGGATGAGAAGAAACATACCTCCACTCCTTAGGGAGTATTTGAGGAGTGCCTTCATTTTGCTCTACATTTGTTTCTCCATGTTGCTCCTCTTGATTTTTATGTGGTGCATCCTTATGATTATCTTTTGAAAGCTCTTATTGTAGTTCTTCATTTGCATCATTATCAACAACAGCTTTTTCCGCAGAGAAGGAGTTAGATTCTTCAAACGTGACATGCATAATTTCTTCCACAATTAGAGTTCTCTTATTGTAAACTCTATAAGCTTTGATTGAGGTTGAATACCCAAGAAAAATGCCAACATCAAATTTTGAATCAAATTTACGAAGATTATCTTTTGTGTTCAAAATAAAACATTTGCATATAAAAAGTTTAAAATAACCAATGTTAGGTTTTCTATCTTTTCAAAGCTCATATGAAGTTTTATTGAGATACGGTCTAATCAACACACGATTTAAAACATAACAAGCGGTGTTAATAACCTTAGCCCAAAAATACTTAGACAAATAATTTTCATTCAACATGGTCCTAGCCATTCTTGAATCAACCTATTTTTTCTCACAACAACTCTATTTTGTTATGGAGTTCTAGGTGATCAAAATTGATGCACAATGTCTAAATTATTACAAAACGTTTCAAATGCATGATTTTGAAACTCTCATCCATGATCACTTCTAATACATGCAATACCATATCTTTTTTTCATTTTGTATTTTCTTACAAAACACTTTAAAAGCATCAAAAACATCATCCTCATTTGCTAAGAATAATACTTGTGTGCATCTTGAAAAATCATCAATAATTCAAAAGTATAATACTTCTCACTTAAGTTAACATATCTTGAGGGTCCAAATAAGTCTATGTGAAGTAGTTGAAGAGGTTTCGAAGTAGAAATATGACTTTTGCTTTTGAAAGAAGTTTTGATTTGTTTATCAAATTGGCATGCTCCACAAATTCTATCTTTTTGAAATCCGATTTTTGGAAGACCTCTAACTAAATTATTTTTGGAAATATTTGAAATTAAATCCATACTTGCATGTCCTAATCTTCTATACCATAACCAACCATCATCATGCAATGCAGAAAAACATTTATCATGTGTAGATGCACAATCTACATCATGTAATTCATCATATGTAGGAAGATCACTTTCCTCATCAAGTTCATCTAATGATTCTTCCCCGATCGCCATGAGAGCTAAATTTGTCATTTTTTGATGTTCTTCATCATCACTTGTTTCCTCATTACTATCATCCCATGTGGCTACCATTGCTTTTTTTCTTGAGCTTGTTAAGAAGAGGACATTCAGACTGTATATGTCCAGGCTTTTTGCATTTATAGCAAGTTATTTGCTCCTTCTTCTCTTTTTGGTTATTCAAGTTTCTGAACTTTCTCCACTCACTAGTTTTCTTATAGAATTTTCTGAATCTCTTAATCAGCATAGTTATCTCTTTATCATTCAACTCACTTTCCCCATCACTCTCATGTTTTGAAGCTTTGAGAGTAATTTTTTTTTTCTTCTCCTCATGCCCCTTTTTCTGCTGCCAAGTCTTATTCATGTGAAATAAGAGAGCTAATTAAATCATCAATAGGTAAAGTATATAAATTTTTGGCTTTTTCAATGGTAGTTCTTTTAGGTCTCCATTCTTTTGGGAGTGATCTAATGATTTTCTTTACTTTCTCGCTATTTGAGAAAGTCTTTCCTAGGGCTCCTAGGGTATTCATTATGTCCGTAAATCGTGTATATATAAAATACACACTTTCATTTTGTTCTATTTGGAACAATTTGTATTGACGAGTGTATCTACTGATTTTTTACTCTTTAACTTAATTTGTCTCTTCATAGACAACCTCAAGTTTGTTCTATATTTCTTGAGTACTCTCACAACTAGATACTCTATGAAATTCTTTCTTATCTGATGTACAAAATAGAGCATTCATTACCTTGGAGTTTAAAGATATTTTTCTTTTTTTTTAGCTCACTCCATTGACTTGACGGTTTAGGAATATCATCTTTTTCTTCATTTTTAGTCATAGGCATAAATTGACCATCACAAACAACTGCCCAAATTTCGTAATCTAAGGCTTTAAATAAATTCTCATTCTAGTTTTCTAATATGGGTAGTCATTACCGTCAAAGAACAATAGTCTAGTTATGGACTGTCATTCCTTAAAGGTTAAGTCATTTTAAGTTGCCATGGATCTTTTACTCTAGACGGTTAAATGCTAGTAAGAGAACAAGGCTCTGATATCAAATGAAATAATATCTAAGCAACCCAAGAGGGGGTGAACTGGGATTTTTAAAAACATACAATGATAAATCCAATCTAGATGCAAATCTTAAACAAATTTAGAATAATAATAATAAATCAATCAATCAAAATATAAAAGATAAGGGAAGAGAGATTCAAACACGGAGTTTTTTTATATGATTCAGTTAGCCTCACCTACGTCCACACCTCCAAGCACACCGGGCTTGAGAATTTCATTAATTAAGCCTTCAAGGCTTTAAGAACACTTACAATTGACTTCTAAGCTGTCAATCAACCCTTACATCAAGAGATTATCCTCAATCTCTTAACCTAAGTATATTCTAGCACTTATAATCACTCAAACAAATATTGCAAATTTATTTTTCTCACACAAAATGTATAATTACAAATCAATGCCCAAATGTGAGAATAAAATGAAATAAGAATGTATTTAAGACTCAATGAAGATTGTGTTCTTGATTATAAGCTCAATGATAACGTTGTGATCAACTCTTGTTTGAAATTGATTGAGCTTATTTATAGTTGGAGCTGAATATAACTGTTATCAACTTTCTGCGTGAAATCGGATTGCCGTTAACCATTATCAGTTAACCGTTTTAATTGGTTTATGTGACTGTTGAGCTGAAATTCAAATAAACGATTGATCGTTTGACACAATTGGTTTACCGTTAATTTTCAGAGATCTACAAAATAAATTTATGCTATCAGTTCTTGCTAAACAGTTAAAGATTAGCATGTAATGACATTCTGGAAATTATCAGTTAGCTATTTGAAGTTCACGATTCGCTGGTTATTTCCAGTAGCCTGCAAAATATAATAGGCTTATCCATTTGTGCTCAACGGTTTGAGGTTAGCAAATAATTCTATTCTGGAAATTATCAGTTAACCGTTTGATATAAACGGTTAGCCGTTTAATTCCAGTAATCTTCCCTGCACACATCTATTGTCTGTTTTTTCTAACCAGTTCAAGTTTAAGAAAATACTCATTCTCTAGAATTTATTGGTTAGCCGTTTTAATGTTAACGGTTCACCATTTGTTTCCAAAATCATAGTTTTAATCAACATTTTGCAGAAGATGTTTTCCCAGTTTAAAGATTATAATTACTCATATTTTAGGAACACATTTATAAAAATTATACGACTTTTTAATGAGATATTTATTAAACAAAAACTCTAACTTTTTAATAAAAAACATTCAGAGTTTGTTATCATCAAAATCGTTATAATAAACACATACATATTAACAGTAAAAGCTAGTTATATAAGCTAAGAAGATGTAGTGGTGCATAAAAAAATTTAAAAAAAAAAAAATGAATACATTGGTTTGACTAACATTTTTTTTTACTTAAGATTGTATTATTTTTAAGTTGTGGCATATTTTTTTAATCTCAATGAGAGTGTGTGATATTACTTCTTTATTATTTTCTCTTAATTTACCATTCATTGGAATAACTATTTTTATTGGATTTAATTTTCTTGTGAGAGTATCACTACTATCGGTGAGATTTTAGGATTTGACATGTCATTCTTAAAAGTGGCTTGATTACTGTAGCTATGAGAAGATGTAGTGGTGCATAAAAAAATTTAAAAAATAAAAAAAAATGAATACATTGGTTTGACTAACATTTTTTTATACTTAAGATTGTATTATTTTTAAGTTGTGGCATATTTTTTTAATCTCAATGAGAGTGTGTGATATTACTTCTTTATTATTTTCTCTTAATTTACCATTCATTGGAATAACTATTTTTATTGGATTTAATTTTCTTGTGAGAGTATCACTTCTACCGGTGAGATTTTAGGATTTGACATGTCATTCTTAAAAGTCTACTGGATTGATTCATGTGGATGATTGATGTAAGGGTGATATTTCTTTAGGCTAGAGATAATGTTTATACTTTTATTTTATTACTATCATTAGTCTGATTAAATAAACATGACTGTTTAAAAAAATCATATTGGGTTTGAATTTTGTTTTCGCTTAATTTGCTAAGAACTAGCAATAAGCTGGTTGAGGGGTGTATTGAATGGTAGAAAGTGTATATTTATAAAAGAGAATATCGTTATTTTACACTCTAGGTCTTACTAACAGCCCTCCTTTTATGTATTTAAATCTCTTATAATTTAATTATCTATGTTTTATTATAATTAAGTATTTTATGTATTTTAGAGGCATCTTGATTATTTCATAATGAATGAGAGATCAGATAGTAAAACGAACATCAATTTTGAACTCAGGACAGTCGAAAACCTTAAAAGGAGCATAAAATGATGAACGACACTGTTCACATGTACGGCATTATTCATGATACTATTCACAATAGTATTCATATACACGATACGATGACGTGGTATTGACTAATGACATGGCAGCATTCGATTGAACGAATGATGTGGCATTGACTACTTATGTGGCGTTAACTAATAATATGACATTGATTGATGACGTGTCACGATTCTATTGGACTAAAATGTTGATGTGGCGTTGACCGGTGATATGGTAGCATATTAGTGGACCGAAAAAATATACATACGGTACATGCATATATATGGAATGACAGGCCTGATGGTGTGTTCGATCCAATCAAAACTTGCTACATGTTGCAATCCTGAGTATGTAAATTGTTTTAATTCGATAGCCATGATTTATTCATTGTAGCTATAAATAAGAGGCTCCCCTTCCCCAAAATTTGACACCCCTAAATTCATTTTTTAACTCTATTTTCTGTAATTTCTTCTCTGTCCTGTATTTTCTATGTATTTTAATAAATTTACATTTTATCCCTAGTTCAATAGGAGTAGCTAATTTTCTTTCAAGCTTAGTTGAAGGTGAAGTCTCAACATGTTCCATAGATAGTAATAATCTTTTCCTCTCTGATTTATGTGGATGTTTTGACTTTTCGTCGATAGATAGTAATAATCTTATCTAGATATTGTACTGGTGTCATCTCCCTAGTGCAAAATTATTACTATTTCGCACGATAAGCACTTAACACTATATTTATCTTAACACCATATTTATTGAAGTGAGGTTCATGAGGAGTGGAAGTCCCCCCTCATGACTAAATTGGTACCAATAAGGAATATTAAGCCCATGGTGCATGTTGAGTGCAGATGCAGAGACCCAAGCACTTTATTTTAATAATTTATATTTTAATTTATTCCCCCCATTCTAATTTAAATTTTAGGATAGTTTAAACTACTTTTACGACAAATCCAACTACCTACTTAGAAAATTAACTCTGCACACAATTAAAATCCACCTCCTCGTGGGATTAAAACTCGTCATCGTTGATCTATTTTATAATATATTCGTGCACTTGCGAGTTCAATAAAATTTGTACAATACCCACTCAATGCATGAGACATTTTGCTAAATGGATGCTCATTCTCTAAGTCTGAATGTGACCCATAGTCCACTTTATCACTTTCATATCCATCAAGTCATCATCTTCTTCGTTTTAAGCTTCGTCCTTAGGCTGACTCTTATCTACTCTTGTGGCTCTATACATGTCATCTTTTGATTTTGACTAGATTTAGAAGTTAATTTCTTCAATTGTTAGCATGCCATCATCTTTTTTTTGCATGTCTTGTTGGGATTTACTCTTCTTACTTACCTTGGACATACTCATGACTGGCTCAGAATCTTTTTTTCTTATCAGCATTTATTATAGTAAAATGAGGCATCTTTGATTTGCAATTCATTGAGAAGTTCTAATTTGGACAACAGTAGCTTCCTCTTGCTAGCTTACCTATGTAAAAGGGTGTAGTAATAGGTGATTTACTGACATTTTTTCCTCTTTCTTTTACAACGTTCAATTTGCATAACCTCTTATAGTAAATTTTCAGTAGGCGCTATATCTTCTACTTCCTCAATTGCTACCTCTGATTGAGAATATACAACCATTGATCTTTTAGACCAATGAGATATATTATTTTTTAAGAATTGAGACAGTGCTGGATCAATCGTCTTAACATTTTCGTCATTAACTTCCACAGCAAACTCATCCAGGCCTTCATTAGTAACATGAAAATCAGATAAGTTATCATTATGCTCTGAAAGGTGTAAGGTAGTCTTACCCCTATCAGCACCTTTTTTCTAAACCATCATCACTTGAAGGATGGTTAAATGTAGGCATTCATGATGGGGTTTTGTGAAATTGAGGTAGTACTATTTTCATTGGTATTAGGAATGGGGTTTGGTCAAACTGTAATGGTAATTCTATTATAACTTGATCAAAATCTAGGAATGTTTTATGTGCAGAACCTTTTGTAGATGTGACAAAAGGATCAAACACACTAGATTGAATATTATTTCTAATAGGTGCCTTTAATTTCTCTAGTACCTTTTGTGTAGTTTGAATATCAGGTTCATCTTCAGGTGGGGATTCATGAGTAGGATTTGGATATGATTTGGACTTGAAAATGGTGGTTTGAGTTATGATTTGTGTTCCAATCTTAGGTTCTACTACAGTACTGGGTTGAGTTGTGGTTTGTGTTTTAAGTTAAGATTCTACTGTAGTGGTGAGTTGAGTTGTAGTTTGTATTTCAGGTTCAGCTTCTGTTGTAGTGGTAGGTTGAGTTGTGGTTTGTGTTTTAGGTTCAGCTTCTGTTGTACTGGTGGGATGAGTTATGGTCTATGTTTCAGGATTGTCAGCTTCTATTGTAGTATTAAGTTCAGTTGTGGTTTGTGTTTGAAGATCATCTTCTGCTGCAGTGGTGGCCTTCGTTGTGGACTTGGGTTTTGGAATGGAGAGTTTAGAAAATTTGGTCTCTAAAATTCTTATTGAACTCTTATTTGTGAGTGCCTTTTTTTTTAATACCTTTTTTTTTCCAGTAGCAGTTACATGTACTTCTTGTTGTGTTTCAACATTGTCGATTGGTTACCTCTAAAACACAGATAACATACTATGAGGTTCTCTATTAGGCCTAGTAACAACATCTTTTATATTATCCTCAAACAACCTCCTTTTAATCACATTTGTCACATGAAGTGCTATGATGGTCATTTCAAACACAATATCTATATACTTGTTCTCATTGTGCAAGTATCATATCTGATACAGCTCATGATCATTATCTATTATACCTTTTTTCCTATTTCATGGCATTGTAACTTTAATGATGAATCTCTCATATCTATAACTGTTTCTCCCAACCATTCTTTTCATTATAGTATTAATCAAAACAACTCAGAAAGTCAAGGTCAATAAGCCCAACCTCAAAAGTTTTACAAAAAAAAGTTGACAAAGTCTTTCACCCTCAAGTGCCCCTTCCATAACAAAAGCATCACAAATATCAATAACAACACCAACATAGGCATGATATCATAAAATGAAAAAAAAAAACAAAATATCTATCACCAAAACCAAAACATGCAGGGTATATATATCAACAACTCAGTTTCTTAGTTATGTTTGCTAAACAACTATTCAGGACAATATATATGTATATATATATATATATAATCATACAAATGTATATGCTTGTTTTTTTATCCCAGCAACTTATTTGTAAATGAAATACTATAAATTTTATTAATGGTTGAATGAAAACAAAATGTCTCAATTCACTAAGAACTAGGGTTTAAACCCATTTGTCTTCAAATAATAACAGTAATAGCAAAACTTTTTCATATATGCAGAACATTGTTAATTAATATTATCCTACATTTAAAAAAATGCTGCTAAACCCACTTTAAAGGAAATAACTGAATGAAGACAATAAATTCCTTACCTCTGCCATCGTAAGGTTGTTGTTGCCAACAACCACTCTCCAATGGTCATTTTTTGGTAGTCTTTCGAACAGAAATGCATTGTTTATGGCTAATATTTTGATGCTCTATTTAAAAGTTTCTCTCTCTAAATGTGAACAAGATGACGGTTTACGCCAAGAGAAAAAGATACTTTGCTGTTTTTATATTTAACCACTTATATATTTTCTCATTTAAAATTTTGAAAATAATTTATTATAAAATATTACCCCGTATAAAATTATAAAATTCTAGACAGTAGTTGAAAAACTGTCTTAATTTGACATGTGACACTCCTCTAGGATAATGCTTGTTATGGTATTTGTTCAAACACGACTTTGCCCTTTAGGCTCATAACTTTAACGGTAGAGTAATGTTCTTGTATCCTTAGGGGTATTTTGAAGTAGTCACTCTAGTAGGCGGGCACAATGAAATTTGCCCTAAATAAAATTGTCGCCAAAATAAACTCCATTCTCGGATGTGAAACCAATTTCCTTGGGTTTCATTCATCAATGAATAAGGCAACTTGAGGGACAATTTTGTGATCAACTTCAATGTTTTGTAGGAATAGCCTCTAGAATGGCGGTTGTCATTGTTTGCTTTGTGTATTCAGCTCTAATCTCGTTGTTGAAGCGTGTGCCGCCAGGGGTCTTGGCTACTCAATTGGTTATTGAATTTAATCAAACATGTCCAGCTAATATATTGATTTATTAATTAAAAGGACATAATATTAATTATAAATTAAAAATAAATTTATTATTAAAAAATAATTTACTTATAAAAAGAGGGTTATGTATCTGTCTTGAAACGTTAAGGTGTTTTATATTTATCTTTCTAAACGTTACGAGTTTTATTAATTCTTTAATGAAAATGGATGAACAATTTATATTATAAATTTAGGGTGCATTTGGATTGAGGTTAGACAGTTGTATCTTTTAAATTATGGCATTAAAAAGTTTGGTAAATATCAATTGTTGAAGCTTAGAAGTTATGTTAATATGATTTTTAACTTATATAATAAAAAATCTATTATATGTTTAATAATTTTGTCAAAATTATTATTTAAAATTAATATTTACTATAGTTATCATTTTTTTTCTAAAACAGTTATACCTTAAAAAAGTACAGCACCTCAATTGCAAAGAGGACTTTAGGATATATGAATAATATAATTTGAAGGTATTGTAATATTTTTTATGGCAAAACAAGTTTAAGGGTAAATTATAAATAATTTCTCTAAAAATATTAGTCAACAATAAAACCAACGTTATTCTAAAATTTTAAAAGTTCAGGAGTGTTATAAGAATTATATTCCAATTATAATTAAAAAAAGAAAAAGAAAATCGAAATTAAATTTTGAGAAATTTATAAAAATAGCCTTAAAACTTTTGTACTTTTTTAATTTAACCCACCTAATTTTTTCTATCATAACTAACCAAACACCCTATTTTTGGACTAAATTATCCTCACTACTTTCATCAAATTTCCAACACAACTAAATGCTCTCAACCCTCAACAACTTAACAAACCTTCATCACTCGCAACAAACTTCATCACTCTCAATAAATCAACAAATTCCATCAAACAAACATTGCATAATCGAAGATATAAGATCAATTGGATTTTATGCTCTTACACAATATAAACCTTTGGTCAATTGATTTTATCAACTAAGTTCAAAATTAAAGTGAGTTTGGTTGCAAATGTTGTTATTTCTCATTCATAAAACAATATGATGTGTTAAAGTACTTAGTTTGAGTTGAAAAATGAAGATAAATGATTAAAAACACCAAAAAATTGAGCAAAAAATGAAGCCTAGAACAAATGAGACAAGCAATGGGACATGTGCCTGTCTCATATAAATGCATTGCGTTTATGTGCGACAGGCACTTGTCCCACTACATGTCGCACATAATTTGGTGAGACAGACACATGTCCCACTATCTGTCTCACTGTCTGTCTCACCAAATTTAGTGAGACAGACAGTGGGACAGGTACCTGTCGCATGTAAACTCACTAGTTTTTGTGAGACAAGCACATGTCCCACTCCTTATCTCACTAAATTTCAGATATTTTTCGAAAGTCATAACTTAGGCTACCTGTGTCTATTTTAGACATATAATATACCATTTTGAGGCTTACGACAAGACAAATCAAATCCAAAATCATATACTCCATTTCATTCATATAATTGTAGTGCATATTCACTTTATTATATTTTGTAACGTGTAATCTTATTTCTTTTTTTAATAATTTTTAAGTTTAATGGATTTCGTTGCGCTTCAATTATGTTACGATTGTGGGTGAGAGTCGTTGGCAGTTTCCTATATAGAGTACGTGAATGCCAAGAATATATGTTTTTTAGCTCGGAAAGATTGTACATTTGATCAATTTCTGGCGAGAGTGTATAAAGTTTTACAGATAAATCCTAACAAATATTGATCGTGAACTGGCAGATACATTATGTTACTAGACCTCAAAGTTGTCTTCAACATCATATTATATCCGTTATGACTTTCGAAAATTTGTCTCGTTGTAAGTTTTGAAATGGTATATTATACGCCTAAAACGGCCACATGTAGCCTAAGTTATGACTTTCAGAAAATATCTGAAATTTAGTGAGACATACAGTGGGACAGGTGCCAGTCTCACATAGAACCAGTAAGTTTATGTGCGACAGTCACTTGTCCCACTGTCTGTCTTGCTAAATTTAGTGAAACATACATTGGGACATGTGTCTGTCTCACCAAGTTATGTGCGACAGGCAGTGAGACAGGTGTCTGTCCCACATAAATGCACTCCCTGTCTCGCTTATTCTGGGCTTCATTTTTTGCTTTTTTTTTTGAGTTTTCAATAATTTATCTTTATTTCCAAACTCAAACTAAGAACTTTAACAAATCACATTATTTTATGAATGAAAAATAATAACATTTGCAGCAAAACCTACTTTAATTTCGAACTTAGTATATAAAATCAATAGATTAAAGATTTATATTGTGTAAAAGCATAAACTAACCTTAAGAAGTCTCCAATTGATTATTATATCTTCAATTATATAATGTTTGTTTGATGGAATTTGTTGATTTATTAAGAGTGATGAAGTTTGTTGAGAATGATGAAGGTTTGTTAAGTTGTTGAGGGTTGAGAGCATTTAATTGTGTTGGAATTTCCAGTGGTATATCTTTGTAAATTTGATAAAAGTGATGAGGGTAATTTAGTCTAAAAATAAGATGTTTGGCTAGTTATCAGAAAAACTAGGTAGATAAATTAAAAAATTATAAAAATTTTATGATTATTTTTATAAGTTTTCCTTAAATTTCATCGTTTACTTTACCTGACCAACTAGTTGACGAACAACAAAGTGAAGGGTCATCGCTAGTGTACTTGTACTATTAATTAATGGGTCATTCTTTGATGCCGTAATTAAAATTACGGCATCAATACCGTAATAGATGTGGACCGTTAGATTTGAACAAAAAATCTCCACCACTAATTCTAAATAAATGGGTAACCTGTTACCTAAGTAACATGTAATTACTCTTTTTTTTCCAAGTTACAGGTTACATTTACTAGTTTTATGAGTGATTTACAAGATTAATATGTAATTTACCACTTAATGTCAATTTACAAGTTTTAAGTCATTTTTACAAGTTTTTATTTTCTTGACACTTTTTTCTTCTAATTTACAACTCCATTATTAATTTAATCATTTTTCTATTAATTTACTACTTTTACGTGTAGTTTACATTTTTTTGATTCATTTTTCACTTAATGTCAATTTATGAGGTTTTTTAAGTCACTTTTACAAGTTTTTGCTTTCTTTACACTTTTTTCTTCTAATTTACAACTCTATCATTAATTTACTCATTTTTCCATCAATTTATTATTTTTATGTGTGGTTTACACATTTTTGTTTCATTTTCCACTTAATGTCAATTTACGAGTTTTAACTCATTTTTACAAGTTTTTGTTTTTTTTTTACACTTTTTTTTTATCTAATTTACAACTCTATCACTAATTTACCTATTTTTCCATCAATTTACTATTTTTATGTGTGCTTTACACATTTTTTGTTTCATTTCACACTTAATGTCAACTTATCAATTTTAAGTCACTTTTATAAGTTTTTGTTTTCTTTACACTTTTTTCTTCTAATTTACAACTCCATCATTAATTTACCAATTTTTCTATCAATTTATTATTTTTATGTGTGGCTTACACAGTTTTTGTTTCATTTTCCACTTAATGCCAATTTACGAGTTTTAAGTCATTTTTACAAGTTTTTATTTTGTTTATACTTTTTTCTTCTATTTTACAACTCCATCATTAATTTACTCTTTTTTCCATCAATTTACTACTTTTATATGTGGTTTACACATTTTTTGTTTCATTTTACACTGAATGTCAATTTACGAGTTTTAAGTCATCTTTACAAGTTTTTGTTTTCTTTACACTTTTTACTTCTAATTTACAACTCCATCATTAATTTATCCCTTTTTCCATCAATTTACTACTTTTATGTATAGTTTACGTATTTTTTTGTTTCATTTTACACTTAATGTTAATTTACGAGTTTTAAGTCAACTTTACAAGTTTTTGTTTTCTTTACCCTTTTTTTCTTCTAATTTACAACTTCATCATTAATTTACCTGCTTTTCCATCAATTTACTACTTTTATGTGTGGTTTACATATTTTTTGTTTCATTTTACACTTAATGTCAATTTACGAGTTTTAAGTCATCTTTACAAGTTTTTATTTTCTTTACATTTTTTTATTCTAATTTACAACTCCATCATTAATTTACCTCTTTTTCCATCAATTTACCATTTTTATGTATGGTTTACGTATTTGTTTATTTCATTTTACACTTAATGTCAATTTACAAGTTTTTATTTTCTTTACATTTTTTTCTTCTAATTTACAACTCCATCAATAATTTACCAATTTTTCCATCAATTTACAATTTTTATGTGCGGCTTACACATTTTTTATTTCATTTTTCGCTTAATGTCAATTTACGAGTTTTAAGTTATCTTTACAAGTTTTTATTTTGTTCACACTTTTTTCTTCTAATTTACAACCCCATCGTTAATTTACCCATTTTTCCATCAATTTACTATTTTTATATGTGATTTACACATTTTTTGTTTCATTTTACACTTAGTGTCAATTTACGAGTTTTAATTAATTTTTCCAAGTTTTTGTTTTCTTTACCCTTTTTTTCTTCCAATTTACAACCCCATCATTAATTTACCTATTTTTCTATTAATTTACTATTTTTATGTGTGGTTTACATATTTTTTGTTTCATTTTACACTTGGTGTCAATTTACGAGTTTTTAGTCATTTTTCTAAGTTTTTGTTTTCTTTACCCTTTTTTCTTATAATGTACAATTCCATCATTAATTTACCCATTTCCCTATCAATTTACTAGTTTTATGTGTGTTTTATATTTTTTTGTTTCATTTTCCACTTAATGTCAATTTATAAGTTCTGTGTTTTGTTTTTCTTAATTTTTGTTTTGTTTACAGGTTCTTCTTGCAACTTACAACTCTAACATTAATGTTCCCTCTTTGTCCATTAACTTACTTGTTTTATGTGTGGTTTACATATTTTTTGTTCAATTTCAAATTTAATATCATTTTACAATTTCTATGTCATTTTTCTAAGTTTTTGTTTTGTTTACAAGTTCTTCTTATAATTTACAAGTCTAAATTAATTTACTCTCTTTTTCCATCAATTTACTAGTCTTACGTGTGGTTTGTAAATTGTTTGTTTTATTTCATATTTAATGTCAATTTGCAAGATTTATGTCATTTTTCTAAGTTTTTGTTTTGTTTGTAATTTTTTCTTCTAATTTACCACTCCAACTCTAGTTTACTCATTTTCCCTTCTTTTACTATTTCCAAGTGTGAATTACAAATCTTTAATTTCATTTCATACTTAATGTCAATTTACAAGTTTTATTTTTTTATTTTTATTTTTTATAATTTTGCAGACCAATTTACCACTCTAACTCTAATTTATCCATTTTACCTTCAATCTATGAGTTATACGTGTGGTTTAGAAATTTTTTTGTCTTATTTCACATTTAGTTGGAATTTAGGTTATTTAGTTTAGGTCAATTACCTCAACTTAAATCCAATGTCAAAATGGTTAAAGAGTTGGATTATTGGCATTTTATGATTTAGATAGAATGATATAAGGGTGGGCATGAGTTGGGTGGGATAGGGTTAGTGAAATTCTAACCTAGTCTACTTTTTAATGAGTTGAGATAAAATCCATCCAACTTAACTAAATAAACTTGTTTAACCTAATTCTACCCAAACCTTATATCTTATGATTGAGTTGATTAGGTTGAAAGTCAAATCAAAATTTTAAATTGAACAGTGAAAATGATATGAAACTTGAAATAAAACTTATTAAAATCAAATATAAATCTTTTATAATATGAAATTTTCATTCACTATCTAGTGTATGATAAAGAAAGTTAATAAATTAAATATCTTTAAATTAAGAAAATTTTCCAAAAAGCATATTGACTTTATCTCTCCTGCATCTCCTTTTCCAATTCTAAATTCAGACTTTTTAGATAATTAGCTAGCATCATATATAAAAATAAAATAAAAGTGATATATAATTATGTGCCGTTAAGTATGCACTAAAAAAAAAAAAAGAAATTGAAACCAACTTACTTTTAAAATTAATCTTATAAAATAATAAATTTACTTACAAGACAGTGTGATTTTGGTTTTGAAATTGTAGTCTAGAGCAGCAGATGCAAGAATGAAATAGCCTCTTCTATTTAAAGAGTAAAAAGAATAAAAAATTAGATAAGCCATTTGAGCCTTTATAATTTTGTAATTGAAAATTAACACATTATCATTATCCTTATTATTATTATTATAGATTTGGTTGGGTTATAAAAAATTATTATAAAAAATTAGTGAAATTCTAACCTAGTCTACTAATCATTAATTGGAACGAGCTGGAATCAGAATCAAGAATGTGAATAAGAATAAGTTATTTATTTGAGCTATAGAAATTGAAGTTGAAATGAGATTCATTTCCATCGATGTGTTTAATTTGTCTTGGAATCGGAATGAATTATCATAATTTACTTAAATGCCCTTTGTTGATTCTTGTCAATTGGTAGTAGTAGTAATAATAATAATAATGAAATAGATAAAATTATAGTAGTAGTAATAACAAATTATTTATAATACTATAAATTATATTATAATAATATATTAATAAACAATAATAATAATAATGACATTAATAATAATAATATTTATTAAAATATTATTATAATTATGATTACTATTTCATGATTGTTATTATTTATTAATTTCATGATTTTGTTATATGATTATTATTTATGAAGATATTATTGTAATCAAAATTTATAATTATTATAATAATAAGTTATTATTATTAATATATTATTATATTTAGTAAAAATATTATTATATTTATAATTTTATTGTTATTGTTATTATTATCATTATGAAATTATTACATTATTATTTATGAAGATATTAATATAATTAAAATTTATAATAATCATTATTATAATTATAAGTTGTTGTTATTATTTTTATTTATTATAACATTATTATAATTATACTTTATTATAATTTATTAATCTTTTATATTATTTATTTAATATTACCTAATTAAAATTTATTATAATAATAATAATTTATTAAAATATTTTTATAGTTATACTTTATTAAAAATAAATAAATATTATAACAACTATGGCACCATCAACAGTAAAAAAGTTTTAAAAAAATTTTTTTTTTTATACTATCTATTTTTTTTCCTTTTTTGAAAATAAAAGGCAGTAAAAAAAAAAATTTCCCTCAAGTCTTAACGTCACTGTAGAAGGAAAAAAAAAGAAAATCAAAACAAAATGCACTGCCATGTCTGCCCCTAATGTTCATTCCCAAATGTGAATTTCTTTCTCAATTCTCCTAAATTTTAAGCCAAGATTAGTCAAATCCGAACCAGAATCTGCTGGCACGTGAACTGTGAAACCGTCGATCACAATCCAAACAGTTGGGAATGCAGATTGTCAAAGAGATGGCATGTAGATTGTCGTTCAAATCTTGTCGTTCAGATCACAATCAAGATTGTTCATACTGTCATCAATTCTCGAGATATGACACTAGGCTGAAGGTCCAAAAGGTTATGACTAAAGACGCCGTGATGCAGGCAGCACGAAAGGTCAGCTAAGTTCACTGTGAATTGTTATATCCAAGATGCTGGTGACTGTTGATTGTTTAACGTATATTCCCTTAAAATTCATTCAGTAAATATTCTGTAGTTCGAGTATGCTTTACTAGGGATGACAAATATCCAATTATGGATGGATAATATTCACCCAAATACAAATCCATAATTAACTATGATGGATATATCCATATGCATATCCAGTATTTAATATTGGACATGAATATGAATTTTATCCATACAGATGTGGATATCCATCAAACACCAACAACAGCAACACATACCAAACAAGGGGAAAAAAAATAACAAGAGAAGAGTGAAGAGAGAAGTGAGAAATTAATATATAAATAATAAGAAAGAAGAGCTTCTTCTCCTCTCTTGTGTAATTGTGTTCATCAACCAATGGTGTTTCATTCAGAGATTAAGATGAACGAAATGCCGCCGTCTAAGCCTGCTCCCAATTCACATTCACTCCCGCCATCACCATCATTGACTACCATCAAACCTCAATCCAAGCAGCCGCTTCATAACTTCTCTTTAGCTGACTTAAATGGGCCATGAACCACACCAACACTAACAGTTTTTGGAAGCCCTCTTATTCTTCTCACAAATCTCCTCATTACAACGCCATTGTTTTTGACAAGCACAAATGGCCGCTGCTTTAAGTTCAGGGTGTGAAATCCAGACTTGGAGTTGAAAAGCTGGCCGATAGGAAATCCACTTCTGGCGATGGCCATGACTTGGCGGAGAATTTGATGAACAATTCATGGTGAGACCTTGTGAGAGCTACCGAGAAAGAAGAGGAGCGAAGAGAGATCTAAGTTGCAGCGCCTCCGCTTGTTCCTCTTCCAGTGACATTGAGAAAAGAGAAGCCTAGTGACATTGAGAAAAGAGAAGAGAAGAGATGAGCGGAAGTGATGAGCGCCGGTGAAATTAATTTTTTTAACTTCAAATCGGATATTAATTTAATTTTGGATATCCATCAAATATCCATACCCATTCAATTTTTAATTGGATATTTTTAAAAATATCCATATCTATATCCAAAAAATTTTGGATGGATATTATCCAATCCAATTGGATTGGATATATAGATATCCAATTTGGATATATAGATATCCAATTTGGATAGACCAATTTGCCATCCTTATGTTTTACAGTGTGTTTGAACAGCAATATAGGAAAAGGGTTGGAAAATTATGGAGCTTTGAAAGTAATTGTTGATGCTAGTCTTGCACATATACTATACATTTGAAAATGGAGACACTTGATTTTAATTAATTGAGAGAGTACCACGTCAATTATGGATTTCAATGTGAGGCCGATTAATAAACATTAGAGTTCATTGTCATTGAGGTTTTATATTTACTTAAAAGTTTATATTTGATTAATGATTGCAACTGCTGGGCTGAGTGATTTTTGGGTAATTGTATTCGTGAAAAGAATGAATATTGGTGAGAGTTATGACAGATATTGTTGTTGTTGTTTAAGATAAACTAAGGGGTGGAACTAATCAGCATATGCTTTACAACATATATACAGCCATAAAATCTTTTTATTATGTTATGACAGATATTTCATTGCTTTTTTATTTTATACTTTTGGGTTCTAGTTGGAAATTCATTTTATTCAACAACATACAACCATCAAATCTTTTTGGTCAGCCACCATGCTCTGTTTCATTTTTGTATGTTTGAATTGAGGCGAAATACTTGCATGGTTTGCTGGCTTGTATGATAATGCATCTTTCAATCATCCCACAGCACACTTTCTATGGACTTTTTGTTTAAGATAAGTCATTCTTTGTTTGTTTAAAATTTATAATATCTTTTCTTAGTTTTGTCAAAAGTATTATTAATAAACCATATATTTATTAAACATAATATAAAACGAATCCATACTTTATAATAAAAAAAATGAACTATTAATTAACTTTGGATTGTGCATAGAGTCCAATCGAAGAAAAAGAAAGATCTTAATAGAGGAAACAATCGAAGGAAAACAGTTGCAGCACTGTTTTTGGACAGGCACTTCCTTTATTACAGTAAAAATGGTTACAATGTATCTTAAATGATTCTGCAGCTATTCAGATAATCTTTAACTGATTAAGATCGATACCTAGGCTTAATTTATTTTGTTACAGAGGAGCATAGGTGATAGATGTTGTGCGCGGAATGCGGAATCAAGCGTACCAAATAATTAAAGAAAATAAAAGACACAAAATTTTATGTGGTTCGGCGGTATGCCTACGTCTACGGGAACAAGAGAAAAATAATTGTATTAGTAACAATTATTTGAGTACAATATTTAAGTAAGAAATCTCACTTCCCAGAACCCAAATACACCCAGTACTCTCACACACTGCAGGAAATATAAATTCCCCAAACACACTTGTCTCACTTCTCTCAAAAGCTTAAAACTTAGAAGCTTAACAAATTATGGGATGCATAACAAATGAAAAACTCCCTCTATTTATAAGAAGTTTTTTGCACTATTACAATTTCGGTCCACCAACAATTTGCCAAATTGTCAAAGTTTGTTATGAATTTGTCAAACTGTCACATGCTTCACCAACTCATTTTGCTTAATTTTTCATGATTCCATTCGCATGCTTCCAACATTGCGGCTAGAAGGTTGTGCATGTCAAAAAGCAATTTTGACTTTTCAATAATTCTCCACCTCGGTGAAAATTTGTCCAAATCTGAGCCGACTACCAACGGATCATCATCCCCAAAGTGGCTGCATCACTGTGACTGCCTACGTACCCAAAGTTTGGGATCAAGCCAACCGTAGTTCAAAAATTCTCCAAACTCAATGCATTCGAAGAATTTGAATTAATTCCAAGCAATGTTGAAACTTAACTCCAGCAATCACCTTTGTCAACATATCTGATGGGTTATCTTTGGTATCAATCTTTCTCAACAACACAACACTGCTCTCGATAATCTCTCGCACATAATGATATTTCACATCTATGTGCTTTGTCCGAGTGTGATATGTTTGATTCTTCGCAAGGAATATTGCACTTTGATTATCACAGAAGACTGTAATGTTCTCCTGGATTACTCCCAAATCTCCTAACAAGCCTTTCAACCAGATAGCGTCTTTTACAGCTTCAGTTGCTGCCATATACTCTGCTTCCGTAGTGGATAGAGTAATTGTCGATTGCAAAATCGACCTCCAGCTAATCGGACCTCCACCCAATGTGAATATGTAGCCCGTTGTTGGTCTTCGCTTGTCAATGTCTCCGGCGAAATCAGAATCACAATGCCCAACACATTGTTGACCACAATTCTTCTTGAACAATAACTCAACATCAACTGTCCCATACAAATATCGGAGAATCCATTTTACCGCAAGCCAATGGTTTTTACCTAGATTATGCATGTATCGACTTACCATACTAACGGCTTGGGATATATCAGGCCTTGTGCATACCATAGCATACATAAGATTACCCACAGCACTAGCATATGGAACATGAGCCATGTAATCATGCTCCTCTTGGGATGTAGGACATAAAGAAGAGCTTAATTTAAAGTGAGGAGCTAGAAGAGTACATACCGGTTTAGTTTTGTCATCCATGCCGAATCTTTCTAGCACTTTCTTCAAATAAGTCTTTTGAGTCAACCTCACGCTCCCATTCTTCTTGTCTCTATGAATCTCCATCCCAAGTATTTTCTGTGCATCACCCAAATCTTTCATCTCGAACTTAGAAGCCAGCTGCTTCTTTATTCTTTCAATCTCACCTCTGTTCTTCAAAGCTATAAGCATATCGTCAACATAGAGTAACAGATAGATGAAAGCTCCATCTTGTAGTCTTCTAAAGTAAACACAGTGATCGTGTTCACTTTTGGTGAATTTCTACCCTTGTATAAATTGATCAAATCTCTTGTACCACTGCCTTGGTGACTATTTCAGTCCGTACAAAGATTTAATCAATCTACACACATGATTCTCCTTTCCAGCAACTTTGAAACCACAAGGCTGAGTCATATAGATTTCTTCCTCCAAATCTCCATGCAAGAACGCCGTCTTAACATCTAATTGATCCAACTCTAACTCATATTCAGCTACCATGGCAAGTAGGATACGAATGGAAGTATGCTTTACGACTGGAGAGAAAACTTCATTATAGTCAATACCTTCCTTCTGAGCAAAACCTTTTGCAACGAGCCTTGCCTTGTATTGAGGAGTTGTTTGATTTGGAGATCCTTGCTTCTTGGTGTAGACCCATTTATTGCCAATAGCCCTTTTCCCTTTTGGTAACTTCACAAGTTCCCAAGTCTGGTTTTGATAGAGAGATTTCATCTCTTCCTCCATGGCTAACTTCCACTGATTACTTTCACTACTCCGTAATGCTTCACCGAAAGTGTTGGGGATGTCATCATCAATAACTGGAAGTGCATAGGCTGCCACCATATCTTTAGTAAGCCATCCGGGTTTCTTTATCTCTCTTCGTGGCCTCCTTGTTGCTATAGAATCATCATTATCTACATCGTCGGTTATTTCTTTATTTTGTGGGACATTAGAAGAAATAACCTCTTTTTCAACTCTGGGTGTCTCCTTCATAGTTGAACCGTTCTCTGATGTAGAGCTAACTGGTACATATGGAGTTGCACCAAACTCCACCTGCTGCGATACTTCTATGGTCTTGTTCTCCACCTGCTGAGAACTTGAAGCTTTCATCATTGAAGCTTCATCAAATGTGACATCTCTGCTACACACAAACTTTTTATCTTCGAGATCCCAAAGCTTAAAGCCTTTTACTCAACCTTTGAATCCCACAAAGATAGCTTTTCTAGCATAAGGATCCAGTTTACCATCTTTGACATGATAATAAGCTGGACACCCGAATATACGAAGGGAATCATAGTCTTGTGCATGCTTTCCAGACCACATTTCCATAGGAGTTTTACCTCCGATTGCAGTGACAACGGTTTATCAAGTGACTTGCGTAGCTCATTCGACCCAAAACATTTTATCTAAACCAAGATTAGATAACATACGTACTTCTCCAATCTGATTAAATCATACGCTTACGCTTGCAGCGGCGATGCACCGTGAAATGTCTTTTAATACCCTCGTTCTGGCATACTTGCAAGAATGGATCAGAAGTATATTCACCCCCATTGTCAGAACGTAATACTTTGATCTTTCTGCCAGTTTGAGTCTCCACCAGTTTCTTCCATTTCACGAAAATCTCTAAAACCTCATTCTTTGCTCGCATGGTGTACACCCACACACGTCTAGAGAAATCATCAACAAATGTAACAAAATAATGGCTTCCACCAATTGATGCAGTCTTGGTTGGTCCCCATACATCACTATGAACATAGTCAAGGATCTCACGAGTATCGTGATTAGCAGTACCAAATTTGACCCTTGTTTTCTTGCCTACTACATAATGCTCACAGAAATTTAATTTACAGGTTTTGGTACCTTTTAAGAGTCCATGCCTCATCAGGGTTTGCAAAGACTTCTCTTCAGCATGTCCTAGTCGTACATGCCATAGCTTGGTGGTGTCACTGTGCGCCTCAGCAACATTTGCTTCATCAATTGTACCTCCCTTCAAATAGTACAAATTGTGACGCCGAACCCTTTGTAGAATTACCATAGCCCCATGTGTGATCTTCATTGTGCCATTTTTAATAATAACCTTGTAGCCTTTAGCTTTTAGAGCACCCACAGAAATTAGATTTTTCTTTAAAGTTGGAACATATCTAACCTCTTTCAATTCTCTGACCATTTCATCAAACATTTTGAGCTGAATTGTTCCTATCCCCATTGTGTGACAAGGTTGATCATTCCCCATCACAACTGCGCCAGATTCCAGATTACGAAAATCCGTAAACCATTCCTTAATGGGACACAAATGATAGGTTGCTCCAGTATCAAGTATCCACTCGCTCGAACTAGCCACGTATGCTGCAGGAGTAATACTTAATGAATAATCAGAGTCTTCATCTTTACGTGCCATGTTTGCTGCTGCTGGTTTCTTCCCATCTTTCTTTTGAGCCTTTGGACAATCTTTCCTCCAATGGCCCTTTTCATGACAAAAGGCACACTCATCTCGAGCTATGTTTCTGTTTCTTGATTTGGATCGAGAATTCTTTCCACCACGCTTCTTCTTTTTCTCCATCGTCCTTTCTCTAGCAAACAAAGCCTCGGATGATGCTTTTTCAGAATGTTTATCATTATTCCGAATTTCCAAATTTGTCAATGCTGTGCAGACATCTTTGTAGATGATTACACTTTTCCCATATATCAAGGTAGTCACAAAATGGCTATATTCCTCTGGTAGTGAGTGTAACAGAATCATAGCCTTGACTTCATCCTTAATATCTTCATCAAGATTCTTCAAATCAGCAAGTAACTTTTCAAATCTTGAGACATGATCGTGCATTGACACCCCAGGCTTCATTCGAAAGCCATATACTTGGCTCATTGCATGAAGGCGATTTTCAGGACTTTTTAGCAGGTACTTCTCCTCCTATGTACGCCACAAAGTCATCGCACACTCCTCATCTTTCACCAAGTATTTCACCTCCTTGGTCAAACAAGATCTGATCTGACCACAGGCTTTCTCGTTCATATGATCCCAACTTTCTTCATCATACAAGTGTCTTTTATTTTTCAAAACAATATTAAGATCGATTTGAATAAGAGCATCCATAACTTCGCGCCTCCACATGCCGAAGTTGATTTTACTATCAAACTTTTCAACATCGATCTTCTGACCACCTATAACAGGTGCCGAAAGGCGAAAGTCTCGCCTCCCACCTGAAGTATCTCTAGGAATAGTCTGGGTGGATCTCTCCCCACTTCTGGAAGTTTCACCTTCTACCATTTTCTCAATAAACCATTCCCACTTGAGAGATCAGTGTCTATGTATATGTATGCATGAAAAAATGCACCAGGAAAGTTCCCAGGAAAGACTGGAGAGGTCACACCGGTCCCACTTAAGACCCAGTCTCCTTAGGCTCTTATTGCCTTTGTGACAGAACTTTCCTAGCCATGCACAAATCCACACCACTACACAATAGCTTAACTCCACCGTGATTCGTGAACAAGACCAGATGCTTAAATAAGATTATGAACAAGATCAGATACGTGAATAGTACCATACGTGAACAGTACCGTATCTCCCAAAGTACGAACCGTCGACTCTGATACCACTTGTTGTGCGTGGAATGCGGAATCAAGCGCACCAAATAATTAAAGAAATAAAAGACACAAAATTTTACGTGGTTCGGCGGTATGCCTACGTCCATGGGAGTAAGAGAAAAATAATTGTATTATTAACAATTATTTGAATACAATATTTGAGTAAGAAATCTCACTTCCCAGAACCCAAATACACCCATTACTCTCACACACTGTAGGAAATATAAATTCCCCAAACACACTTGTCTCACTTCTCTCAAAAGCTTAAAACTTATAAGCTTAACAAATTATGGGATGCATAACAAATGAAAAACTCCCTCTATTTATAAGAAGTTTTTTGCACTATTACAATTTCGGTCCACCAACAATTTGCCAAATTGTCAAAGTTTGTTATGAATTTGTCAAACTGTCACATGCTTCACCAACTCATTTTGCTTAATTTTTCATGATTCCATCCGCATGCTTCCAACATTGCGGCTAGAAGGTTGTGCATGTCAAAAAGCAATTTTGACTTTTCAACAATAGAGACAGATCTTCAAGCTCAATAGTGATTTCCTGTGGTTCTCTTCCCCTCAGTAGGTTTAAGGGCAGCAGCAACGACTTATGATCAAAGGATTATATGGTTATCATTTATCAATCACCGACGCTGATTGCGGTATCAATCGCCGACGCCGAGTCGTTGTTGCCGACCCGAAACCGCTTCACGAACAAGAACTCAGCCCGGTTCTCCTCATTGACGTCGTTGTAGAGCTTCGTCCTTTTCGCCCCTGTTTTCGCTTCAACCAACTTCCAAAGCAATGATTGGCAAGAAAAGAAGATAGGCAGAAATCAAAATCCGCGATAGCCAGCATACCCAAACACTTCGAAAGTACAAGATCTGGCGTGCAGGGACTTCCTAATTCTTAGATTCAATTCCGTGAACAAATTATAACCATGATTCTATTTTGACTTTCATAGATTTGATTTTAAAAATATGCATATAATTTTAAAATTTTAGCCAGCTGAATTTATTTTTTTATAAATAAATAGCCGGCCGTAAAACGGTTAAAGAAAAAAATTTTAAATTTTTTATTATATTATAATTATTGTACACCGTTATATTTTTTATAATTCAACGGTATACAATATCACGGTATTAATACCGTAATTTTTATTATGGTGTTATAGAAATTTCTGCTTGCATAATAAGGAACTAAATTAAAGCCCAGAGATCTCTGGCATGTTGGTCCTCATTGGTGTAGTGGTAATTAAACCAGCTTGTTTTAATTTGCATGAATCTATGTTTGTTTGATTCTGTGACAGTGAGCACCCCGAATCCTGAGATTTAATTATTCTTTGTTTTTATCTCCGCAAATTAGGGCTACCTGGGGTTTCTTTAACTTGGCCTTGGAGGAATTCCCTGGATTATAATGTCCGAGGTAAGATATGTCTTACTTTAATTTCTTCCTCGCCTATTGGTTTAAGTTACTTTGGTTAAATTAAAATACGGGGTTTTAATTTTTTTTTTTTTTCAGATATTTCCTATAAACATCAAAGGCTCGGCTGGAAGCCTTGTGATTCTTGTTAGTTGGATTGGATCCTGGGTTGTGTCCTACACTTTCAACTCTTTATTTGATTGGAGCTCAATGGGTGAACACCGCTCTCTCGCTTTCCAATTCTTCATCTCATTCTCTGAAAGGGAATTTGGCAAGGAATGAATTTGGTAGATGCTGTAGTTTTAGCCCACAATTGCTTTCTATGATGAAATTACTGTTTACCAAGGAATTTAGTGACTTTGCTTTCGAAATTCTTGGAGATGAAGAATTGTATTTATACTATTTCGGGAACATTCTTCCTGTATGGTGCTATTTGTGTTCTTGGATTTTTATTCATTTGGAAGCTGGTAACAGAGAATAAGGGTCGAACACTCGAAGAAATTCAAGCATCAATGATGAATGGTCGCCGTTATTTAAAAAAAAATATATCACATTGAAGAGCATATTATATCTAGGTGATTAATTTAATTTATGAAAATTTTGAATCTAGAAACAAATAGCTTTGTTCTACCATGAAAGTTTGTAAACTATAATTATTTAAGCCACAAGGTACTGTGAAATTGGTCGGTTGGATGGATAAAACACTATTGCAACCCCAAAACGAACTTTTGCCTGTTTGCGTGTTAATTGTTTCTGCCCGGGAAAACGAGAGTTATTCTTCCCTTCTCTAAATAATGAAGAGGAGATTCACAGATTGATCTAGATATGTATGTTATTTTCTCATTTTGTATTTGCACTATTGATTAATTGGAGTTGAGTGTTTAATTTCATTCATTGGAGTTGAGTATTTAATTTATCCCTATTTTCCTTGAAATCCCCCAGAGATTGCAAGACACCAAGTACTGATAAAATGCTATACATTTGCCGGAAATAGAATCTGAATGGATTAAACATAAAAATAAGAGATCTGATTTTTTTCTTTTTTAAAGGCTTGATGGGGATTAAAAACCTCATTTATAAAACACCAACTCTTGCATCCTGTTATTATTGCCCGAACTTGAGCGATCACCAGTGAAAATGCGTTCACAGCTAACCGAGCTTGAGGGGCGTAACTCAAATCAAAATATTTCAGCATGCAATAATAAGAAGTGTTTTCATTATTGATTTGACAAAGGGTGACCAATTTTGGGATAACTTTGGCACTTTGCACACACAGAAATTTGTAGAGAGTTTCTAAGACATATTATGGTCCGTGAAATAATCTGTGTTTTGATTTTCGAACTACAGAAAATTGTTAACGACAAGACACGTCTGAAAGAGTAACCTCATTAACGGAGCAAATTTTAGAATCTGATGATGAGGATTGACCAGACCTACCAATGCTTCGGCCAGCAGAAAACGCAGGCTGGGTTGGTTCAGGAAGTGGTACTGTATCACTCGCCAACATTACAGCCACAGATGACATGTTAGGTCTGTCGGCTGGGTCTTCCTGAACGCACAATAATCCAATATGTATAAATTTCAGAAGTTCAGCTGCCACGCATGACTGCTGGAGTACTGGATCCATCAGCTCTAGAGCTTCTCCTTTACACCATAATTTCCATGTCTGAAACGTTGTGAACAAAGATTAGCATCCGACCATTAATCATGAAGAAATCATTCTTCCTAATGAGTGATAAATATAGTTGCATACATGCATGGTCTCAAGTATCAATAGTTCAGTTAGTAGAATCTTTAAGAGTTAAAATAAGAGATTTGAGGTTTGAAATCTACAAGTAGGCCAGAGGGTATATCTAGTTACCAATCATGCTATAATTAAATAAAAGAAAATGATCACATACATAAGTAGGTAGGCTTTGACCGTGTTCAGAAACATGAAATCCACTATTCTTTTTTCCACTTATGATCTCCAAAAGAAGAACTCCGAAACTAAAAACATCCGATTTTACTGAAATTACTCCTTCCAATGCATATTCGGGCGCCATATATCCACTGTTGGAAATAAATGTCAAATAAATTAATTAAGTCAATCAACACACATTATTTTAGATAAATTCTCAATACATGTATATGGTATAATAGGTTTGTACTTACTATGTTCCAACAACTGTACTGGTATTAGATTCATTTTGATTGCCACCAAAGATTCTTGCCAATCCGAAGTCTGATATTTTTGGGTTCATCTCATGATCTAGCAAGACATTACTTGGTTTAAGATCTCGATGAATAACTTTCAGCCGAGAATCCTCGTGCAAGTACAAAAGGCCTCGTGCAATTCCATTAATGATGCTAATGCGTCTTTTCCAATCCAATTGTGCACGCCTAGTTGAATCTGAAAACCAAGCAAAAAAAATTAAAGTATGCACTTGAGTACTTAGTTTGTCATGCTTTATTTCTAAGGGAGAAAGAAATAGAAAAAGTTGTTGATTCATGGAAGTTTGATTTCATATTGATTGATCTCATAATGGAACTTTGCTACTGGTAGCAAGGGAAATTAAATGTATCCAAGACTGAACTAGAGTTAGAAAGTTTTGAGAGGCGAACCGAAAAGGAAGACATCAAGGCTTTTGTTGGGCATATATTCATAAATGAGCAGCAGTTCATTTCCATCTAAACAGCATCCCAATAGTCTCACAAGATTTTTGTGTTGTAATTTGGCGATTAAGGTAACTTCATTCTTGAACTCTTGTAGCCCTTGGCCGGATGATCCTGCGAGCCTTTTTACTGCAATTTCCTTCCCACCCGCTAATATACCCTGGACACAAATTTCTGTTGTTACCATGTATAAAACAAAAATTCTAAATCCCCTGTTCGAGTTACATTTGATCAATCATTTCGATATCAGAATTTACGTTTGATCAATATACTGTTTTTTTTTCTGAAAGGTGTGTATCTATATATATATATATATATATATATATATATTTATATATTTATATATTCATGATTGTTTGTGAAATACACGTCTAATAAAAGGGTTGCATGCATGGAGAATGGAGAAGATTTTTTCCCAGCTTGAAGCCCTTGCTCTGACAACCGATTGTTATGAACTCACAAGGTAGAACTCTGTCTTAAAAATCAGTTGTTAAGCAGAAGGTGCTTTGGGTTAATAAACCAGCAACAACCTAAAATTAAGCCAATAGAAGGATAACAACACGGAAATTAAGCACAGGGCCTTGAGCTAGATGACACACTCTGACACTCGTGGCATAAGTGGTTTAATTGCTTAAATATATTAATGCAAAGTACCTTGTACACAGGGCCGAAACCACCTTCTCCAAGCTTATTTTCGTCAGAGAAATGTCTTGTAGCCTCGAGTGCTAGACGTAACGGGAATATTGGGAGCTCTTGATGAGAATCCCCGTCCGTTTCTCCTCCTAAAATATCAAATGAGTCGTCCCCGATTCTACCTTCTCTCGTGTAAAGCTCTTGTTGATTTATTGCTTTCTTCTCTGCAAGACACATCAATTTATTATTATTATTTTTTCCTAGTATTTGTGAAAAAAAATGAAACAACCTTCGAAGTCGCGAAAGAAATTCATTATCACCTTTATTTCTTCTCCTCCTGTGCCAAACGACAGAAACCAACAAAATGAATAGACAAATGGTTGGTATAGTTGTGCCAATTGCAATCCATGCGGCTTTCGTTCCTCTGCCTACGAGATACCAGAACCATATATATTATTTTATTTTATTTTATTCCTTTGAACTGACTAAAATAAGTAACGTTATAGACACAAACTCATGTGAAAAATGTCTTATACAAATTAGTAAAAATACACAAAAAATGAATAAATAAATAAATCAAGTGGATCATATGGTATTTTCTTTGTGCAAATTGCTGTTTTATCAAGGGGACACCGAGTTCTGTTGGTATTTTGCAGTGAAAACAAGAGGTTTAATGAGGGATAGTATTACGTTCTCACAAAAAGTTCGAATAATTTTAACTAAATGAACTTAACTTAAAGGATAGCTATTAAATTTGATGTTAATTCATAAAGTTAAGAATGAAATTCGAAATTAGTTTACCTTTAGAGCTTGTTACAGAACCAGGAGATGGGGGCGCCGGTGTCGGTGAAGCGATCAACGTATCATTATAAAATTGGGACAGCTCATATCGGGTGATACAAGTTGGATACAGCACTTGTCCTCCTTGCCTATTGCTGCCAGCCAGTTTTGAAATAGCAATTCCAAGACAACCACGACACTGATCTGGTGACAGGTCCAGCGTGCACTGAGCGAGGCCGTACAGCGTTGGAGAGTCCGAATAATCTTTCTTTGCTGTCCCAAACATTTTGGGGGTACTCAGAGCCCGATTTAAAGCTTTGTTCATCAAATCCGACACTCCCCCGTCAAATGACCGATTTGGGGAATCTAGTGTTTTCGGCTCGTAAACAGCGGGCTCGGTTTTCACGGTTGAAAGGAAAGAATCGTTCGAATAACGTAGAAGGCACTCTTGGTACCATATTACGGCTGTCTTTTGCACGGGACAGAGTTTGTATAGGTCTGATATAGCAAAATTGACACAATCTTGGCAGGTTTCTCTACTGACATCCCCTCGGCAAAGAAAGAGACCGCTGACCTTGTCAAGGCCTTGGCCTGCGGTAGCGTTGTAAAATCCATCGGAGGTAGCGTTAGAGCGAAGAGTAGAGAGGAGGAGTTTAAGGTTTGATTGGTATGTGCTGTTGCTGGTGAAATTCATTCTGACGTCGCAAAAATAACCCATGCGCAAAGGTTCACCATATGCTCTTGGGAGACTGATTAGAAAGCTTAACACAGAGAGAAACACGGGGATCATATTCATATTCATCTTGCGGGAGATTAATTCATTAATTTGATTATATCATCAGTTCTTTTCCTTTTTCTTTCCGCTCCGCTTGTTTTGTTTTGTTTCTCTCGTGTTCGTAGCCATAATTATCAGATAGCTAAAAAATGTTAGACACGAAGATGAACGTGCGCGCGAAGTTGACGCCGATGTTCAAAAGTCAATAATGATTGTGGAGTGGGAAATGCAGAATATCTCAGTCCAATTTTATGGCCAATATGGCTCACGCAGTCCCTCAAGGCTTGTATTTTTTTTCTAGCCCGCTTGTGGGTATTTCTTCAATTATTTTACAAGATATGTTTGGGGTTACTAAACCTCGCCTCATCCCCATTTAGCTCTCTTTTAATTGAGCCCCCTTTAATTAAAAAAAAAAAGTATATGTGTTTTATTTAATTATAATAAATAATTTTTTGATTAATAAAATTAATGAGGTATTTTATTCAAATATCTTAATTGCATAATTTTTTGAATAAAGTCCATTTAATCATATTATATGTATTTATGTGATCACTATGTGAATTCACAGAAGACATAAATACAAGTTATCTTATAATTAAATAAATTAAGTTTGCAGTTGATAAATAAAGTTGGGCACTTTATTTAGGTGTAGACTGTAGTAAATTTATTGAATGATTTGTCTTTATTATGTATGAATTTACTGATGTAGTTTGACTACGTTAATTTGGATCACATGAGATTTAATTAACATGAAATAGTATCGACTTATTAAATCTTATAGGCATTGATTTTCTGTAATCTTAATATTGAGTTAATTATGATTTTATGATTATAATTGTTATTCCATTTGAATTCACACACTTGTGGTGAGATTACATATTTTGGTGGGAGCTGATTATGAGTATTGGAGTTATAGATTAATAATATAGAATTTGTACAACACATCTCTTGATGGGTTTTCGGTACTTGATCATAAAATTCTCTGGCCAGAGTGTGTCAACATATTTAGTATGTTGAAAATGATCATTAGAGAAAATCAGTAAGTATCAGATGTAATTAAATCAATTGAACAATTGTGATATTGATTTAATTAACGATGTGGTACAAAGGATCGAGCAGTAAAGAAATCAATGTGGCTTGGGACGAATTATTATTCGAACATACAGTTATGGAGGTCAGTTCCAATCTTATAGTGGAGTGGAGTTGGAATTAAATGATTAAAACATTTAATTACTATCAGATGTTAAACGATCCTCGGTTAAATTTCATTTAATCGACCGCTCTTTGGATTAATAAGCGAGATAACTATTTGGGCCAAAACATAATTATATCTTTTAGTGGGAGCTTTAATATCTTTATGTCAAGGCGCATGTTATTTCTGAAAAAACTTATAAAGCAAATAACGTTAGTTTTAATTCTTGAAGCCTAAGGCTTTCTACTATGAGGGAGATATAAAAGGGTTTATTCTCTGCTAAACATGATAGAGAAGCCACTTTATATATATTAGATAAAAATAATTTTTCTCTCTAATTTTTCAGAGAAAAATTTTCTCCTGCTAGTTTGCTTATAGTGGTGATAAAGACACCCACACGTTAAGTGCAGATCAATCCTGAGTCATTACCCGGAAGGTGACGGATCGTAATCTAACGAGCGTGGTGGTAACGGATCGTGATCTGGGACCCAGAATAATTTTCATTGTTCATCATCTCGGATTATTAATGTACGATTTCTAGATTACGAATTCTTATATATTTTATGAGATCGGTCCTAAAAATTTTTTTTTAAACTGAATAGTCCCCAACAGAAAGTTGGAAGAGCTGTTATCAATTGGGACATTAGTAGAAAAAGACTTACAAGAGTCTACTAATTGGGCAGACTTGAAGCTGGTCGACCCCACAAATAAGAATTTACCATTTAGCAAATATTGAAGGGATCCGACTTATGTTTTATTTTAAAACCAATAAAAAGCGTAGCATTAAAACGGATGGTTCCATCACAAAACCAAGCAGGCCTAGCAAAATATAGCGTGATATGTTCATGGTGGATTTCTATTCTTCTTTTCTTCTTTTGTTTTATTTTACTTTATCTTTTTTTTAAGACGATTAGTCGAGTTCGGATGACGTTGAATGACCGAAACTTAGTTAAGATAGCGTGATATACACGGGAATTCCTAATTCAATGAAAAGGAAAGGAATAAACTTCTCATCGACGTTGATAACGTGGCAAAATATATGACATGTTCTTGTGTGTTTGGGTGCACCACCTTAACAGAGTAAGGTGTTATGCCCGACCGACATAAATTTTTCTGCAGTCTTAAACTGCATTGTAGACGGAGATAATAAATTTGTTGAGAGAGATGGTAAAAACGGGCTTGGGTTGGGCTCGGATTTTATTTATTTTTAAAATTTTTTTAAATTATTATAAATTTAAAATAAATTAATAATCAATAAATTATCATAATTATAAATAAATTAAAGAAAATGAATATTTTAAAGTAAATTAATAAATAAGACAAATAAAAGTTTAGAAATTTAATTTCTTTTAATACTGAATTTTTTAATTCAAACACTTTTTTAATTAGTTAACACATAAGAGAGAGTTTGGTATCATAATTTTAGTTTTTTTGAACAATTATTGATTTATAAATTAAGAATTTAAGTTCTTTGTTTTTTATTTTTATGTTACTTTTCAATTTTAATTATATTATTCTAATTTATATTTTTTTTAAAAAAATAGTGGGCTTGAACCTAGCCCAAACTTTTTTTCTTGAGCTCTTGTCCAGGCCCTCATGTGTGAGGGCCAGACCAGCCCAAACTTTTTTGCCCTGCCAGGTTGAGGAGGGACAACAAATGTATGATATAAAATCATTTAAAGAAGAGGATTACTACCAATAGCAAGGCTGTCCGCAAGTTTCTTCTTTTTGTTGAAGTAGTCACTGATAGAGAGAGCTCCTTTCTTTGTGGCTTGAATCTGCATTTGCAGATGTATATAAAAGCTTTAAACTAAAGAACGAACATCTCCAAAAGCTTTTGTAAAAGTTCGAGTGGAGTATCACAATCAACCACCATGATAAGCACATTATCTACCATAGAAGATGACATCCATTATCATATTTCTTCTAGTTAATATAGTTAGGATTCTTACATTGTCTTGAACTTCAAGCTTTAAATCAACATGAGCGGCAAAAATCGTTGAGCCAGGTTACCACCATCACAAGGTAGTTGACGGTGGCAGGCACGCATTGTGAGTTTAATTTATATTTCATGCTGGGTACGAACTTAAGTGAATGGCATCTTTCTCCCAACATAGGAGTTTAAAACAATCAATAAAGCAATCAATTTGGAGATTGAGAATCACTATTAATGAAACCTTTAAAGTCATTAGCAATGATTGATCCACGAGCTTGAGCTCTCTACACAAGGTAATTTATTTTATCGAGTTTAACTGGCTAGAAAAGGAAAAGGAAATTGAAGACGATGCTATATCGCTCGAAATGGTTATGTTTTGTTTGCTCTGACTTTATTAGAACTTTTTGACTTTTCACACTGAGCATTCTGAACTTAACTTATATCAACTGAGCTTTACGAACAACTTTACTAACAATAACTATCTAAATATAATAACATCCTATCATACGTTGCCAAATGGCAATTAGTTACAACTAATACGCATGCTGCAAATTCACTAGACATGATAACTAACAGCTTGCCAGCTTGCTTATCCTTAGCACATAGCATTAAAATGGATGGTTCCATCACAATACCAAGTAGGCCTAGCAAAAGCAGGTTCTTATCGGTTTGTGCGCGCCACCTTAACAAGTTGAGATGTCATGCTTAACCTACATAAGCTGTCGTATTGTTTAGGCTACATTTGTTGAGGAAGGATAACTATGAATAACATAAATTTTAACCACTACTTTTATTTTTTACTTTAATTAACTTGTTAATTGTGTTAGTAATTGTTGTAATCAACCAACAAACACGACCTAAATTTTGGTGTCTGATTTTCGTCCAAGATATTGTGTCACTATCGTATCACCGAAATAGTGATACAATGGCGTTAGTATTGGTTGATACTATTTATATTGTCAGTAATTTGTGTCACTAGAGAATCACAAAGATAGTGACTCAATCCTGTTAGTATTTAATGATTGTATTTACATGTCATTGATTTCTGTGACTACAGTATCAGGAATCCACTGACTCAGTAACATAAAAAATTCTTAACGTCATCGGAATAGTTAGTGTCAGTATTAACGGTGCTATACTGGAATTGTGTTACTGGTATTTCGTTTTCTTAATCACATTTTTCCTATTAATTTTACAATTGAAATAAACTAAAATATATTAAACATGCAAAATCTTGTAATGCAATTCACATAATACACATTCCAAATACATCAGTTAAATTAAAATAGCTCAACTACTACATCATTGTTTGGGGTAAAAAAAAAATTTCAAGTACCAAATTAAGCTTTGAATAAGTAGTTCATAATAAAGTACTAAATTAATTTATGAAAAGAAGTCTTGTATATGCCTTCATTTTACATTGAAATGAAAAATAGATTTTTCTGCACACAAACTGAAAAGATATTGTCTCTTTCACCTGTCTTAAGTCCACAGGTACCGGTTTAAGTTCAATCAAAAGCATAAGACAGTCCATAGGTACCAGTTTAAGTTCAATCAAAAGCATAAGACAGTCCACAGGTACCAGTTTAAATTCAATCAAAAACATAAATAGGCCCTTGCAAGTGAGCTCCAGACAACTGTAGTTTTCACAATCTCTTCCACAAGCAGCAATTTTAACCGGACAGCTGAATTAGAAAACTAAGTTTTCAGAGCGTTTGCTCTTAGAGGAACAAAGTCGTTGGCAATTTGTAAGTTACAATAGCAGTTCACCAGTAACACGCAACAAAAAGCAAACTACAAGTAACTATGTCACTGATTTTGGAGTCCTCATATGCCTTCATTGTTTTTCCACCTACAAGTATATAAAATCAGTTAGCACACCACAAAAAATAAGTGTTGTATATTTTAAAGCAAAAGTAATCATATATTACTTGTATGTTACCTCGCGATTGTAAGCTGTAATTAACTTGGCAACGTATGTAGCCCACTGATCACGAAGCCGCGAGAGGTCCTTCACTGTGTATTCCTCAATTCCCTTGAACTTTAATTTCAAAACAACAAGTTATTCACAGAAAATCTTTGACTAAACTACTTAAATATCATTCATTTAAATATATTTGTGTGTTAACAATTAACACCAACAATGTTACTGTTTTATCCAAAATTATATAGGTAAATACTGAACATCCTGATCATGGCAACTGAAAAAAAACCATTTCAATGAGTGTTGATGTACTATTCTATCAATTACTACTTTAAAATCAACTTATACAGCAATGTTTGATAGTGGAAGCAACTTGTGAACCCTAACAGTATGCGATTTAATGCAAATATGGATGTAGATACAAAATCAGGATGACAACTTATCCTTATCAAAGTAAAATACAAGCAACGGCACTATAACACATCCCTACTAACAACTACTTTGCAGCCCAAACAATTGTTTGTGTTGGGATATACAGTACATTGTGTATATCCCAGATCTGAATTCACGTCTATATAGATATTCATATAATCTATTCAACAATATGCAACATACTCACCATTATAAGTAACCTTACAGTCTATAAAATACATATAATACGCAATAAAAAGATAACTATAAATAAGCACACAATAGGCCTTTGAGCTGATTCATTTCACAATAAATTAAAACAATATGATGCAGTATTGTAAAAACTGTTTTCAATACTTACATTATTTTTCAGAATGTTCACATTAGTGATTTATATCTTGATGTTTTCATCACATAGTAACCACATTCAAAGCTGCTCGGCTGCCTCGGACACTACAAAATCAAAATTACATTAATTTTTTATTAAACATTAACAATAATTATTTAGGTGTGTATGATTTTTACCTTGACAAGTACCCATTGAACACTGGCCTTTGTATCACAATTTAAACTCTGATGTATTCGAATCCCACTACAATTAAGACGTAGCCAATGTTAGCAAATAATTAGCATAAGACATAAAAATAAAACAGCATGATCAAAGACACAAATAACAAACTTAACTGATTAATCTGCATTAGCTCTTCATCAGGACTACTATCCAAGGGATCAAGATAATAGAGTGTACGTCTCACCATATCAATTGCAAATAACACCCAGTGGGCACTAAACAAAGAAAAAATTATTCTCACACATGAATTACAAGTAAAAGTTTTTAACTTTGTGATTAATCTACTAAATATAGAATATGACTAGCAAATGAAAAAGCTTATACCCAGGGTTATATGGAAATACGATGACTTGTCCCAATTCTGCCATGCCTAAAAGTTTTGAAATATATTGAGTCATGTCTTGGAAGCTGGCCTTTGGATATAGCTTCTCAAAAAGCCCAAATTGAACAGACTTAGTACTTCCATTGTTCTCCATCTCCTCATACAAATGTCTAAGAAGAAACAAACATATATAATGAAGTAAGTTTAAGGAAAAAAAATGATAGCTCCAAGTTAACTAAAACATAAGCTACGATTTACCGTACTTGATCCATATGTTAATGATGCAGTTTGAGACTTCCTTAAACTCGATGATTTCAACACAAATCATTTTGTCCAAGTGTGTTTCCCAAATTTCAGCAAAGGTTGCTATGTCATGCCGAATCCTGATCAACCGAGGCAAGGAATTCTCAATGAACATGGTAAACATATTCATATATTCACTTCTATCATCCTTTCTTGATCGTGCCACTACCCGTGTATTCTTTACACGTAGCTTGAGGTCTTTTGCTGCTAGTTTGATAACCAGTGGTTCTTTTTTGGGTACTTTCTCATGACAGGAGAACTGTACATCTAGTACTTTAGGAGTTAGTCTAGGGGATCTTCTCGGTGTGGGCTTTGAAGTAATTTCACACTCTACCTTTTTGGGGGTTTGTTGAGGAGCTGGTTGGGAAATTATGGTGGGAGTGTCCTTTATTTTACTCTTCACAGATTTTGGAGTCGACTTACCCGATGGGAAATCAGCCTACACAATAATAAAAATACATACCATAAGTAGTAATACATGCATATACAAATAAAAATAAAATAATGACATGTAACAGGCCATATACTAACCTTTCTTTTTCCAAGCGTTTCAGGGGATTGTTGATCATCGTCAATCTGAACACCAGTGGAATTTTTAGGTTTAGGAAAGTTAGAACTTCCAACTTCAGTATTGCTGTAAGCATTTAACCTTGTATTCATGCGTTCTAGTTGAGCAGACATGAATTGGAAACTCTCTTGATACATCTTTCTCTTGCTAACTCAGTGGCATCAGGGACATTAAAGTACATTGCTAGGGTGATGAATTGTCCCACTCCTTGAATCCTGCTTCCATTTGGTTGCTTCTGAAGAGCTTGACCTAGAATGTCATTTGACCCTTGTGATTGGAATGTTCCTTGTTCAACTTGACTCTTCAGCTCATTCTACAAAAAAAAAAAAATTATAAATCTACAATTACGAGTACAAGACATCAGCTAAACTAAACTAATATCCTTCTTGAATCTTCAACACAGAGCAAGTCTATATACAGTTCAAATTAAAAGAACATAAAATATTACAAGACAGCACCTCACACAAGAGGTTGATCTTCTGGACATCTTTTTCATTACACATACAAACACTCCAGCACACAAGTTTTAACCTTTTTATATGCAAACAAATAATTTCTGATAAAGTATTACTGAGCTTCTGTCACTTGTAAATGTTACCATACAATTATTACAAAAAGCATTATATATGTATGTAAATATCTACCCACACACACACACACATTATAAAGAAAATTCAAAAGAATTAAGTATACAAGTGACTTATTATTTTCTCAGCAATTGGCGTTACTTCAGAAGCATATTTGCCATCTCGATCCGATCGTGCCATTAACCAAGCTTCACTGTGGTCAATCTCTCGCTCAGAAACTCCACTGTCCTTTTTCTATTATAAGGTTACACAAAACATAAATAATTGATTCTATTATATTATATGTATTAGATTACATACTACACATATTAGATTACTTGCTACACATACTTTTCTATGCAACATGCCACCATATCCTGTGCTACCTAAGCGATGGTTGTAGACATTCTTTGCTCTTTTGTCTTTTGCCTTCTTACTTTTTTTCCTACATAAACAGTACGATAAAGAACAAAAGGTTACCACTGATTATTTCTAACTAGCAACAAATAAATAAGGTAATATTAACAAACAACACACCTGAAATTGTTCAGACAAAACTTTGTCAACAAAAAGTTTCCAATCTTCCTTTTTAATGCTCGGATATTCAATAGGAGGCAGCCTTAGTGACTTTCGATCGTCCTTATTAGGTAGAATGAATTCAGTTGCCAGTTCACTTCGAAAGTTCCTTGATGCAACCCCCATCCACTTTAACACTTGGCTTTTGCATTTTAAACTCAATTTGAATTTTTTCTGTAAACCAATAACATGGATTACAAACAGCTTTAAACAAATCTGGAAGTTATATAAAATCTTTAAACATACTAATTAAACAAGTAAATAAAACCTGAAAATGAAGCCACAGAGTTTCCTTCATCTCCAGTGGCACACGCCTCCAATCATCAAGTAAGATTAAAATTGTTTCACGAACAATGACTCCAATGTAGCTTCTAAGATCATTTCTTCCCTTTCCAACTGGAACACCATAAGAATTGTACTCAATTACAGCTTCCTGGACATCTTCTTTTTGCAAGCTTTTCTTTTTTGTTTTGTTTTCTTCTCCTTGGTCTTCCCTCAAGCTCTGGAAGAGTGAAGTCATCATCTTCAGCCATCTCCTACAATCCTGAAAATGATTAAAATAAATAAGTACATCAATTAGATTAATAAGTTAATACAAGAGCAATATGATATAATGGAATAAATAAATCACTTACTGGAAAAGTGTGAAAATTGGTGCTGGAAACTAGCTACAATAATGCATCACTGATTTTCTTAAGCAATGTTTATTGGAATAGCATCACAATCTTTTCTGTCATAAATTCCTTCGCCATCTTTCTCATCTAACTCACATACTGGAAGTTTGTTAGATAATGGGAAAAATACATCCACGTCTTCACATCTTTCCCCATTTAACTTATAAGCTTTGTCAGTCACTGAACAAACTATTGATTTATTATTATCTAGCTGGTCCTTTACATAAAATACTTGCTTTGCATGACAAGCTAGAATAAAGCAATCGGATTTATAGCCAATCCGATTTAAATCAACTATAGTGAAACCTAAATTGTCAATGTAAACCCCTCTATCATCTACCCAATCACACTTGAAAAGTATTTTTTTAACCATTAGATACTCAAGCTGCCAAATCTCATTAATGACTCCATAAAATGTCATGTCTCCGGAATGAGGACTTTTATCTTTTGAGCTTGAAATTTGTATAGTGTTAGCAATAACCCTAACACCACTATTTTGGGTTACACGATTACTGTCTCGGTCCCTTGTTGCAAAATTGAAGCCATTGATCTCGTAGCCAGGGAAGGTCACCACGCATGAGCGTGGTTTATTTGCCAGCCACCATACTATTCTGTCAAAAGGCACATTATTTGCTTTATCATGTGCTACCTATAATTTAAATTAAGAAGTATAGTAATTAGTTATATGTCAAAAAATATTGTTAAAGTTTATATCCTATATTGTATTTAGTTAAGTAATTCTGACCTTTGCTTGTAACCAACCAGAAAATGTACGTATGTGTTCATTTTGCAACCACAGATTTTTTTTTTCCTTATAGGGGTTTCTTGATGCCAAATAATGCATATGCTCCCTACAGTGAAACCATATTAAGATTTAAAAACTAGTACAATAATCTTATAGTACAATAGTAATGTTTTATGGGAAAAATTAACAACTTACTCGACATATATTTGGATTTCAGGGGTGTTCATTAGAACACACCGATGTGCTTGTGCCAACAAAGGATCATCAACCACCTTTACATTTGCACCTCCCAAAGGCCTTTCAACGGAAAAATCAATTGGACAACCAGTAGGCAGCCCAATAACATCACAATTTGAGACGTAATCAGCATAAAATTCGAGTGCCTCTTCTGCAATATAACTTTCTACAATACAACCCTCAGGGCGGTAGTGATTACGAACATAATCCTTAAGAGTTTTCATTTCTCTCTCAAATGGATACATCCATCGAAGATAAACAGGCCCACATAACCTAACTTGTTCAATTAGATGGACTGTTAAATGGATCATTATGTCAAAAAAGCTAGGTGGGAAGTACTGCTGCAGTAAGCATAATGTGATTACAAGTTCCTCTTGCAATTGGTCAAGAGTTTTAGGATCTACCACTTTACAGCACAACGTATTAAAAAAGAAGCACATCTTGATTATGGCCTTCTCACATTTAAAGGCAAATAGTTTCGAATAGCTAGTGGTAGAAGTTGTTGCATTAAAGTATGACAGTCATGGGACTTAAGCCTTTGAAGCTGACAATCATCTATTGAAACAAGTTTTTGGACATTGGAAGAATACCCATCAGGGACTTTCACACTCAGTAAGGTTTCACAAAACTATTTTTGTACTTTTTTACTTAAAGTGTATGGAGCTAGAGGTAGGACTTTGTTTTTTTTGTTTGTTTCATCAGGTACTAGTTTTTCCCTGATCTTCAAATGCTCAAGATCTTTTCTAGTATTAATCTCATCTTTTGTTTTGCCTGGTTGATGAAGTAATGTGCCATATATGTTCTCGCACACATTTTTTTCAATGTGCATCACATCTAATTGATGGCGAACTAATAAATGCTTCTAATATTCTAAGTAAAAAAAGATTGACTTCTTTTTGTACAATTTTTCAGTTATGTTCTCATCACTATCACCGCCACCACCATCATCATGTTTCCGCTTTTTGGCCTTATTTTTCCCAAACTTAATGTCAATATCTTCCACTATGTTAAAGATTTCCTCACCAGAAAAAGTTTTAGGAGGCTCGTTCCACTCTTGCTTCCCATTGAAAACCTTTTTCAGTTTCTGAAATAAGTGACCAAGTAGTAGAAAATGACGATGGCCCATATATGACATTTTCCTACTATGTGGCAGCCAACATGCACAAGTGTCTATCCCACAAATTGGGCAAGCATAATAGCCCTTAACAGTACAACCAGAGAGGTTTCCGTATGCTGGAAAGTCACTGATTGTCCACATCAGGACAGCCCGTAAATTAAAGGTTTCTTTTCTATAAGCATCATAAACATCAATACCTACATCCCATAGAGTTTTCAAGTCCTCAATCAAAGGTGCTAGGTATACATCTAGATCATTTCCAGGTTGTTTAGGGCCAGATATCAAAAGAGACAACATTAAAAACTTTCTCTTCATACACAACCATGGAGGAAGATTATATGTTATTAATATAACAGGCCAACAACTATAAGTAGTACTCAGTGTACTATGTGGGTTAACCCCATCAGTTGAGAGAGCGAAACGAAGATTTCTAGGTTCTTGTGCAAATTTTGACCACTTATTGTCAATTATTTGCCAGGCTGGTGAGTCTGCTGGGTGGTGAAGCTTGCCATCTCTAATTCTTTTATTAGCATGTCATGTTAAATTTTGAGCTGTTTGAGGTGATTGAAACAATCTTTTCAACCTAGGAATAGGTGGAAAATACCATAATACCTTTTTAGGAACCCCTTTCTTAAATTTTGTTACTCCATCTTTTTTTTTTTATACCTAGATGCTCCACAATTTGGGCATTCAGCAAGATCGGCAAATTCATTCCTATACAAAATACAGTCATTTGGACATGCATGTATTTTTTCATACTCTAAGCCTAGCACTTTCATTTTTTTTTTAGCCTCATACATTGACTTAGGTAAAGTATTATTATTTGGAAAAATATCAGCAAGGACTTCTAACAAAGCAGAAAACCCTTTATCGGACCACCCACAATTCTCTTTCACATTGTAAAGTCTCATTAAACCAGATAACTTTGAACGTTTTGTACCTGGGTACAAAGGCTTTTCAGCTTCTTCAAGCATATCCTTAAAAGAACTAGGATCTCTATCACAATGCTCGTAAACATCTTCGACCATATCAATTATGTTACTGTAATCATGACATCTAAATCATTGACTGTGTGAATGGTCTTCACGTTTTGTAAATGTAGATTTAAAGTCAGTCTCACCATGCCAAGTCCAAACAATATATCTTGGGAGAAAACCTTTTTCAAATAAATGATCCTTCACAAAAGGTGCAAGGACATCTAATTGACATTCAGTTTTCAGCATTCAAAATGGCAAAATCTAAGAAATCAGAAACTTCAGAACGATGCTTTACAGACAATCTATCACAAGTTATCCAAGTTTTGTCCATTTCAAATATTTTACCTGTTAACATATGTAATGTCAGTTTAAGTTTAATTGAATTGCATGATTAATTTCATGTTCAATGTTATTATGATTAGAGTTGCAATAATAAACTCATAATTCTGGAAAATCACTAATAGCCCCTATAAATCATTGAATTTTAATAATAATTTAGACAAAATCCTGAAATTGAAACTAAAGAAGCTTTGAAACTTAACTAGGAGATGAATAGGTAAGATGGGTGCTAATGGCTTTTTAAGTAGTCGAACTATTTCATAAGTCAAGTAACTAACAAAAGTTAATAATTGAAATAAATAATGTCTTCATACCACTTTGCAAGCCATTTTTAAAGATTCTATAAATCACTTTTTAACTTTAACTACAAAATGCAGAACTACCTTAAAACAAGCATTTCTTTCTTGAATCAAAGACAAATCATCAACTTAATACAATCTCAAAACACTCACAACCACGAACTTAATTAATTCTTATCATAGTCACTGTCTCTATTACAAATCTTTCAACCAAAACAAAATAAACAAACAAGTAGCATTATATAACAAAATTTGCCTCTCTTCACATGAAATGGAGATGTAAATAGTTCGTAACTACTAAATACACAGTCATTCAATCAATATAATACGCAAACAATCATCTCCTAAAGGCAAAAGCTACAATGAAATTTCATATTTTAGTACATTCAAAATCAACTAACTTATTAATCAAACTTAAGAAACAGAGCTAATAATTTATTTCAGAAATTAAAAAAATGCACCTTTTTGTTTTTAAAAAATGCACTTTTTGTTTTAAAAAAAATGACAGCAAATCACATGCACAAAAATTTTAAACTGACCTCAAATGTGGTAGAAAAAATAGAGTAGCAGCAGCGAGTCTTTTGAGTTGAAGTAATGCACCACTTAAAAAGTCTGTATTTTTTTACAGCATGTCAGTAAAGATATAGAAAAATAAGAGCAAAATATTCAAATTACAATTAAATAAAAGAAAAAAATATTTGGAAAACAAAACCCACCAGGTCGTACTAGTGATTCAAATTTTGAACATCTGAAACAACCCAAAAATTAAAATTAAAAAATATTAATCATAAGCCAAATTAAAACAAACCCATTAATTAAATTGCCAAAAAAAAAAATTAGCTATTACCAGCTGATAATCTCCTCTACAGTTCTTTCTTTGGACTTAACTTGTGAGGGAGAATGAGATTACTTGAAATATGCAACTGATGGTGTCACTTCACCCCTTGTCGATTGCTTTTATTTGCTTGGCCAGTATAGGCACTGGATGGTTTAGTTGGAGAAAAAACCCCTTTGATAACAAGCGATTAGGGTTTTGGTTTGTTTTTCAATTTGGGGAAAATGGAAAAATAAAACGGAGTGAGAGCTTTTCATTATCTATCTGAATTAATTGAATTTAATTTGTAAATGGATAATGCAAAACAGAAAAGATCAAGAAGAGAAAAATGAAAGAGAGAGAACAATGAAAGCAAGATGGGAGAGAATCGATACAGTTTGGGTAGATGGGGAAAATTAAGTGTGAGTTTTGTGTTGTTGCTATTTATATTTTCATTTTTTAATAATTTAAATATTATCATGACTTTGATTCAACGAGATTTGATGGTCTGTGCTCCAAACTTTAACGCTTTAAACCTTAGAGCGCTCGGGTTCGAGTTGGAGCTAAAACAAATTTTAATGATATTTTTTTTCTCTGATACTTTAGTGTCAATGATTATTGATGTTTAATTTACTGACACACTAGTATTAATAACTTGTGATTCCTATTTGTCAAAAGTGGAAAATGGTGCATATGTACATAATTATTGACACTTTTTGCAAAGTGTCAATAACTAAATGTCAGTAAAAATCATTTTTGTAGTAGTGAACATAATCATTGTTTTATTAACCATAATAATGGCAATAGAATTAATTAGAGAAACTACTTTTGAGGAATTTAGATCCAGCACTAATCTTTAGAAAATATTTTATAACACTATAGGGTGTTGGCACCCATCATTACATGGGGCTGCTTCGCGTTGTTAATGCAACCCCATATTTGGTTGTAGCAAGTGGCTGCATAAGTTAAATCCAACTACTAATAGTCAGGTTTAACTGCCGCATTAGTTTTTTTTTTTTTAAAAAAACTTTATAATAATAATAATAAATATATATATATAACTTTTTAATTTAATATTATATTATATTATATTAATTTTATTTTTACATTATAATTATTAATATAAATTTATTATTTATTATTTAATAATATTATATCATATTTTAACTTTATGATATTAAAAATACAACTAAATATTATATTATTTAATTATATTATACCAATTAATATATAAAATTGATTAATAATTAATAAGTTACTATAACTAATAATATATTGAAATATAATATAATATTAAAATTTTAATTATGTTAGAATAATTAATATATAAAAATTAATTATTTTTAAATAGTTTAATATAACTAATAATAGTTATTTAAATATGAACAAATTTGGATAATATTAATTTAAAATTATTAATAATAATATAAATAATCATATAAAATATTATTACATATACTATAGAACTCTTAATTGGATTATTTAGTACAATTCATTTTGTTAGTGAATATGGTACAACTATTATATCACTTTATTATTTTGTGATTATCTTGTGACATATATAAACTTTTATTCTATCATCCTAAGATGACTTTTCAACTAATCTTGTAGGTTCTAACTATTTGTTTATATTGTTATTTAGAGATTATTTAATTAAATTTTTTACTTCTATCTTCATTTCATAGGTTATATTTTTGGAAAATAGTGCAAAATAAATGTTATGCTGCTAAAAATTTAGGGCCATAAGTAGGGCTGGGCATTGGATCAATTTAGATCAATCCGATCCGATTCGATTTGTTCTTATTCGAACTGGCTTCAGATTTAGAAATGAATTCGATTAAACAAGAATTCTGCAATCCGATCAGATTTGATTTGAATCGAATCGGATCTGGATCAATCCGATTAGATTGCACTTGCAATTAAAAAAAATAAATTATTAAATATAAATTAAAATTAAAATTAAAAGAAACCCTAAATCCTTAAAATCCCAAATCAAATATAAAGAATCAAAGAATTAGCCACATCATCCAGACATCCATGAACCCAGCCTATCTATTTAAGAAAAATTTGGCTAGATCTCAAGCGTCGACTCCCCAGCTACACACTAATGACGTTATTGACACGACCCGCACCGACCTATATGTCGGATTTGAGTGAATCATACGGACTAATAACTAAAACTCATAGCGCAAATTTAATTCATGAATATATATAAAAATAGACTCTAATATAAACATATAACAACCTCTGTGTCTCATTCGAAAATATACATTCAAAACTTGCACAATTCATATCTCTCTATACATACTCACACTAAAACTATATATATCGGATCTGAGGTGAATCATGCAGACTAATAACTAAAACTCATAGTGCAAATTTAATTCATGAATAGAATTGATTTGCATGAAATCTTATGGAATCTTGGGAGAAAAAGGGTAAAAAAGAAAATAGTAAGCTTGCGGCTCAGTGAGTATATATAATAATAATAGTAAAATGTTGTGTGCTAGTGCTTATATATAATCATGTGACATAACTCAACACTGAATATCATACATCAATAGACGTGGAATTCATACATACATATGACAAAATTGCACCAAATAGTACTCAGGGAAATAACTCTCAATACTCGCCGAGATCATCATCGCACGAGTAGAGCGGGGAAAGAACCTCTCAATACCTACCGAAATTTAACTACATCGAACGAGTAGAGTATTATAACTCTCAATACGCATTCGCAGAGTCTACCGGAGACAGTACATATATGTTGAATGGCAATCACATCTCATGACTCAATCAAATATATAATATGCGTACATGTAATCATAATATAATATTTAAACATAATATCAAACATCAATATTTCACGAAATAAATAATAGTATTAGTAGTATCCACTCATGGATCCTATTTTAATCTGGGTCTGTTAGGGCTCTTATAGGTTTTTGGATTCTTGAATTTCTCCTAAAATACAAGATTAAAAAATTAATAGTTAGAACTGATATAAAGACTTATATGTAGAAGGTTGTTGAGTGTTAGAAAGTGTATATTTATAAAGGAGAAAATCATCACTTTACACTTCAAGTCTCACTAACATTGCTACTTTTATTTATTTAAGTATTTTGTTATTTAATTATGTGTGTTGCATTTTAATTAGGTATTTTATGTATTTTAGGGGAATCACAATGGTTTCACAATGAACGAGTGATCAGACAGCAAAACGGACGTCACATTTGAACTCAGGACGGTCGAAAACCTAAAGAGGAGCATAAAAGGAAAAATGTCACTGTTCACATATACGGTACTGTTCATACGCATTTGATCAGCATCGCATAAATAGTGTTATCAGACAAAAGTTATGCAAAACCGCCAGCAAAAACCGCTCATGCAAATAGTGGTCAAACCGTGTGAACTGCAAATAGTATACTGCTCAAATAGTGGCATTGATTGTTGATGATGACGTGGCGCAATCCTGAGCGTCCAAACTGCTTTTTAACTGATGGTCATGATTCACTAATGTATTTATAAAAAGGGGCTTCAATTTGATATCCCTGAATTCATTTCTAAGCTTAGATTTTGTAATTCCTTCTCCTTCTTGTATTTTCTACGTATTTTAATAAATTTCCATTTTACCCTAGTTCAAAAATGAGTAGCTAATTTTCTTTTAAGCTTGGGTTGAAGGTGAAGTCTCAACATGTTCCATGGGCTTAATATGGTAAATTTACTTTCTCCTCCTCTAATATTTGTGCACACTAGTACAAGGTTATTATTATTTGGCACGATAAGTTCTCAGCACCATATTTATTCAGTGGTTCATGAGGTGTGGAATCCCCCTTCATGATTTAATTGGTATTAATATGGAATATTTAGCCCATGGAGCATGTTGATGCAGATCCGGATACCCAAGTGCTTTATTTCAATAGTTTCCACTTTAATTTATTCTCGCCATTCCAATTTAAATTCTAGTATAATCTAAATCATTTCCACCATAAATCCAACCACCCATTCTAAGAAAATTAATTCTACACACAATTAAAATCCACATCCTCGTGGGATCGACACTCGTCACCATTGATCTATTCTACAATAGATTCGTGCGCTTGCGAGTTCAATAAAATTTGCACAACAAGTTTTTTGCGCCGTTGCCGGGGAGGTAAGTATTTTAATTCATAGAATTATTTTTTTTTAATTATTTTTAGTTATTTTCTTGTAATTTTTTTTTCCTTTTCTCATTTAAAACAAAAAAAAAAAAATTTTAAGGTTTGAATTTCATTTTTTTTTCTTTTCTTTAAATTTGTGTAATTTAATTTTCCTATTATTTTTCTTTGTAATTTAATTTTGATTATTTTGTTATATTTCTTTGTAATTTATTTTTAGTTAATATTTGTTTCACGTAATCTCTTTTTCTTATAGCAATTGAGTGTATTTTCATATTAAGATTGTAACAACGTCACAAGGTTAGTATCGTAATTTCTCCCTCTTCTTTATTTTTATTTGTTTTATTTTCATTTATTTTGTTCTTTGTATGCATGGTCGAAGGTCATTATCACCTAATCTTGAGCCTTTAGACCTTGAATTAGAAAAAACACTTCGCACACATAAACACACCGCATTTAAAAAGAAATTTGACATGGATTTACAAAACCAACAACCAGAACCACAAGAGAGGCCATTTAAGGACTATTTTAGTCCCTTAGCTAATTTGAGCACATCATGCATCAGATACCCAAATGTAATGCTAGAGTTTTGAATTAAAACCTAGTGTGCTAAATTGTCTCTACATTTTATGGCCTAGAAAATGAGGACCCATATAATCATCTCGAATGATTTATGCTATCCGTCAAACTTTTAAATACGAGAATTTTTCGTATGATGATGTTAAACTCAGATTATTCCCATTTTCTTTAAAGGATAGAGCTGCTCATGGTTTAATACATTGCTCGCTAATAGCATTACATCATGGGAACAAATGGTAACAAAATTTTAAATAAATATTTCTTCATAAAATCAATGCTATTCGCAAGAAAATTTCAGAATTTACCTGCAGAGACGCAAACAGTTTTTCAAGCATGGGAGCGATTCAATGGGCTACTCTTGAAGTGTCCACATCATGGGTAATGAGAAATGGCACCAATGCCAATACTTTTGAGGATTGTTGCCACATGTGCAAGAATGGCTAATGGCGACTGGAGGAGAGCTAATGTCAAAAGCGCTCAGAGATTTGGGAATTCTTCCAATACCAATCGGATAATTCCCAACAACGAGTCGATCACCGTAAATACCAGGAGAATTAAGGAGTGAATGAGGTTCACGCTGACAGTCAAGCTCAGAATCAAGCAACAAAGAGATGGTTGAAGGCCTTTCTCGACAAATAGCATCATTGACGACTGCCAACTCAACAGAACCACATGATCATGACTCATATTCAGATCAAGCCAATACCATAGGAATCATGAGAAAACCATCAAACTACAACCCTTACTCCAACACATATAACCCTGGATGGAGAAACCACCCCAATTTTTCATGGTCTCAAGGATTCCAACAAAATGAACCAATAGCTCCACCTCCACCAATGCAACCAATTCCTCAAATTCCTCAAATTTCTCAAGCCTCTCAGCCACCATTTAGACCATACAATCAAAACCCAAACCACTCTCAACCCAGACCATGGGAGGATATGTTCCAAAATATGAAAAATCTCACTAATTCCAGAATCGATCAACAGAACCGCACCATTGATGAACTGCGAAATGAGATGAGGGCGGGCTTCAACTCACAAGCCCAATCAATTTCAAACATCGAGAAAATGGTGGGACAACTTGCTTCTTCAGTTCAAACCTTGGCAATGACCGTTGAGAAAGGTAAATTCCCAAGTCAACCAGTGCCTAACCCTAAAGCAGTGAATGAAGCAAGTACCAGTTCACCACAACATCATGGAGAGGTCAAAGTAGTGATGACCTTACGAAAAGGGAAGAAGTCGACAATAAAGTGGAGATGCCAAAATCAACTCAAATTGTACCTGTGAATGTTGAGGACTCGTCACCAGAGGAGAAAGAGGAAACCATCCCACGAGAGTATGTTCCTAAAGCTCCATTTCCTCAGAGGTTAGCTAAAGGGAAGAAAGGAAAATCCACAGGTGAGATTCTTGAAATCTTCAAACAGGTAAGTGTTAACATCCCTTTGCTTGAAGCTATAAAACAAGTGCCATCGTATGCCAAGTTTCTTAAAGACCTTTGTACTAAAAAGAGAAATATTCATGTTCAGAAAAAGGCCTTTTTAACAGAAAATGTTAGTTCTATACTCCAACATAGAATACCTCTAAAATGCAAAGATCCAGGCTCCCCCACTATCTCATGTAGTATAGGGAACCACACAATTGAGAATGCTTTGTTGGATTTAGGAGCCAGTGTAAATTTGTTGCCTTACTCTGTATTTGTGAAACTTGGACTGGGCGAATTACACCCAACCCCAGTGGTGTTACAACTTGTAGATCGGTCCATAAAAATACCTCGTGGTATTGTAGAGGACGTGCTTATCCAGGTAGACAAGTTTTATTTTCCTGTTGATTTCATCGTAATTGACACTCAACCAGTGCAGGATTCAAAGAAGCACATTCCCATTATTCTGGGCCGACCTTTCTTGGCAACTGCTGATGCTCACATTCAATGCAGGACCGGAAATATGCAGTTGTCATTTGGCAATATGACCATGGAGCTCAACATCTTCAACATTGCCAAACAACCTTGCAATGCAGATGATGAAATTGTTGATGTGGATTTAATAGAAACACTAGTTGATAATAATTTTCTTTCAAACCTTAGTGATGATCCTTTACAAACATGTTTAACTCACTTTGGTTTGAATTTTGATATTGACAGATCAATCGATGAAGTTAATGCCCTACTTGACTCAGCACCATCCATGGACACAAACAAATGGAAGTCAAGAGTTGAACAACTAGTGCCATCAGAAAAGAAACTCAGCCCATCATCAGAATCACCACCGAAACTCGAGCATCGTGCGTACTGGGCCATCAAGAAATTCAATTTTGACATGCAACAAGCTGGCTCAAAAAGAAGATTACAGCTGGCCAAGATTTACAAGCAACGAATAAAAGTCTTTCATGACAAGCAAATTATGAGAAAATCAATTATGAGGAAATCTTTCACCTGTGTCGAAAGTGCTTTTATTAAATTCTTGCACCCATTTCCGTGTAAGTTATGCTCTCACGGTCCGCCCATTTATTGTTCAAACTGTTTTTCCACATGGGGCAATTGAAATTAAGGATCCAAAGAACGGCGTCACTTTTAAAGTTAATGGTCAAAGATTAAAGCCATATCTAGAGTACCAACCACATGGAGAGGATAGCGAAATAAATCTGAGTGACCCACCAAGTTTGAATTGAGATTTTTTTTTCTTTTCGCTGATTTGATTTGATTTATTTCTTTTCTTTCTTTTTATTATTCTTTTGCTCATTGAAATTATTTTTTGTGTAAGTGTGTTTGCTTAACCATTACAGTCCTCTCTTATCATTTTAATCATGAGACAGTACCTCTTGTACATGCTTAGAACACTTCAACGTATCCAAACTCATCTCAGAAAGCAGATACGATTTTGTAAATTTCATCCTATCTGGGATCTACAACCGCCAGAGTTAGTATTCCACGTTAAAGATCTAGAAAGACAACTCACAGAAATAGAGGATGGTATTTTTGATCTGCAATTGGAGCTTGAGGTAATTCGATAAGAGGACGATTTTAATTTGCTTTGTGTGTTTTAATTTGTTTTTCTGTTTGTGTGTTTTAGTTTGCTTTGTGTTTTTAAGTTTGTCACCCCGGTGAAGAGGCGGATAACCATTCGTGACAATCAAGTCGGTTACTTCAGCTTCACAATAATCGATATTCTGAGATGAAGGCATGGATAGAGACGAGATTTTAGCAAAGCTTCACAAACGATTCCCTTCGCTTCCTCAGAATGCACTCCTTTCAATCTATAAAGCCCGATCCGAACGCATGCGATTGCTTATGAAGAATGACATACCTGCTGACATCCGCTGGTTAATCGAGGCCAAAGTACGCTTGGCAGGTGAGTTGCCTCCTAAATTTATTGCATACATGCCTGGTTGTGGTAAAGAAAATTATGCGAGAAAACGACGAGCTCGAAGACTTTCTGTTGTAGTGTGCGAGCGATATGCAATAAAAACCATGTTCTTTAAATGGTGTCCGATAACAGGGAAGATAAGATTAAATTCATTGGGATGGCTTGAATAAAGAGTCATTGGATAATATCCTTTTGTCTTTCAAACGCATCCCGCTGGATATGTACAAAGAGCGATTCTCCGCCATGGCCATTATTCGAGAAAGAACGTGCACGATACGCCTGGGAATCGACTATAAACGACTCGCTTGCCACTTGTAAGAAAACTGGATGGGAAGCCTATCCTCGACCCATAGAGGGCGTTCAAGCCGTTTCTGGACGTAAAACCAGAGGAAGATGTGAGCCACAGTCGCAACTACCTCATCCTAATGGCAGCTACTCCCAGCAACCAATTCAAGAACATTTGTGTGCTCTCTGGGTTTAATTATGGCAAACATAAAGAGTTCGTTGAAGCAGCCATAGATCTTGGTCGAAGAATAGCAGAGAGAAAACTGCACTTGGTTTATGGAGGAGGTGACCGAGGGTTATCCAAAATGGTCTCAGAAGCTGCCTATATCAGAGGGAGCCAAGTGTTAGGCATCATACCAACAATCCTAAAACCTTTGGGCTGTTTGTCTAACTCATCAACTGGAGAAGAGTTAGTTGTCTCAGGTATGCAAGAACGAATAACTGAAATGCTAAATCATGCTGATGCTTTTATTTTCCTTCCAGGAGATCTTGCAACTCTAGAGGCACTAATCACATTAGCATCTTGGGCCCATCTGAACATCCACCAGAAACCCATCGGTTTGTTAAATGTCAATAATTTTTATGATGGCTTTATCACATTTCTTAACCATGCAATAAAAAACTATTTCATTCCTTCCTCAGTTAAAAAAGTCTTTATTTGTGCACATACTGCTAATGAGCTACTTGATCTGCTATGTTTATCAATCGAGATGATCCTGTGACCGTTGTGTTGGAATGTTCAAATAATGATGGTAACAAAGAATGCAGTAGTTAAGTACAAATTAGATTTAACTCTCCGCTTGTAAATATTTTCTTCTGTGTTGCACTACCCAGGTGATGTCTTCTAAACTCTACTTCTTTCCTTTCAAACATTGAGGACAATGTTTCGTTCTGGTTGGGGGGAGGGAATAGTTGACAATTGTGGAATGTTGGTTAAGTTTTTACTAATTTTTGTTGTAGAACTAACCATTTTGAGTAGAAGATGGCTGAATATGGAGTGTAGTTACTCTAGAAACGCATCTTCTTAGTTTGAAAGTAAAAAAAAAAAAAAAAAATTCTTAAGTGTCTTTTTCTAACTTTTTCTTTTTGACTTCTCCTTGTGTAGTGACTCTAGAAACGCATCTCCTTTAAAAAAAAATATTCAGACATTTTTCTAATTTTTCTGCATGTACGTTTTCTTTTTATGTTTAGAATAGGTTGGGGGGTAGAATCTCGTTAAAAATAAAAATAAAATAAAAAAAAATTTGATAATTTTGTGTGAATTTTTGATATTGGATGATATGATGACTTTCGAATTTTAGTATTTGTATTATCTTTGATCTTGAGTGATGTTACACCATGTTTACTATTCTACATGTTGATGTTAGAGACAAATATGAGTTGCTTGAGGGAATGCATATGTCATAATAAATTCCAAGTGAGTTTTTATTAATTTTCTTGAGAGTAACCCTTTTGCATTATTAAATTTTTATTATTTTATACATGATCTCTAGATTTCTTAAGTCAACCCTTTAAATTTGCGATCTAGCCCATAACTAGTAGATATAAGATTATTTATATTTAAGGCCATGATCCGTTTTCAAGCCATCCCTATTGTAAAATATCCATAGTTAGCCATTTGAGCCAAAAAAAACAAAAAGCCTTTTCTTTGTTAACTTATCATCCTGACCCACTCCAATTTGGAGTATTACCCGATATTATACAAGTTCCATCACCTATTCATGTTTGAGAAAAAGGATAAATAATTATTTTGTTCAAACAAAGTTGTGCCATAAAAACAAAATTCAAAAAGAAAAAAAAATTAAATTAAAAAAAAAGAAGAAAAAAGAAGATATACAATAGCAATAAATAAGCGAAATGCATCTTGTAATTTTCAAAAATTCTTGAACTTTTTCTCAAACATATATATTTTGTTTCCCTATTTTTCTTTCTTTGTTAGCCATGTCCCTAGCCTACGTTATCTCTAATAAAAGTCCTTCTTGATTTTAGTAGAACTATAGTCAAGTAAAAGCTAGTTATATGGGCTATTAAGACGTAGTGATGCATTAAATAAAAAAAAATAAAAAAAGAAAGAATAATATTGGGTTGACAATATTTTATTTGAGATCGATTATTTCTAAGTCAGGCATATTTCTTTCATCTTGGTGAGAGCGATATTTCTATATTATTTTCTCTCAATTCACCATTCATCAGAAAGTGACAATTTTTATTGGGTTTAATTTCTTTGTGAGAGTGTCACTACTACCGGTGAGATTTTGGGGTTTGACATGTCACTCTTGAAAGTGGCTTGATTATTATAGTCTGCTGGACTGATGCATGTGGATTGTTGATGAGGTTGTGATATTTTTTTAGACTGGAGATAATACTTGTACTTTTATTTGATTGCTATCATTAATCTGATTGAATAAACACGTGTGTCTTGTAAAAAAAAAAAAAAATTGGTTTTTGAATTTTATCTTCGCTTTATTTGCTAGGGACTAGCAATAATTGGTGTGTTGAGTGTTAGAAAGTGTATATTTATAAAGGAGAAAATCATCATTTTACACTTCAAGTCTCACTAACATTGCTACTTTTATTTATTTAAGTATTTTGTTATTTAATTATGTGTGTTGCATTTTAATTAGGTATTTTATGTATTTTAGGGGAATCACAATGGTTTCACAATGAACGAGTGATCAGACAGCAAAACAGACGTCACATTTGAACTCAAGACGGTCGAAAACCTAAAGAGGAGCATAAAAGAAAAAAATGTCACTGTTCACATATACGGTACTGTTCATACGCGCATCTTGCATCAGTATCGCATAAATAGTGCATTCTTGACAAAACCGCTTATCGTGCAAAACCGCCATCGTGCAAACACCGCTCATGTAAATAGTAGTCAAACCGTGAATCGCAAATAGTATTACTGCTCAAATAGTGGTCATTGACTTGTTGATGACGTGGCGCAATCTCGAAAGGCCCAAACTGTTTTTAATCCGATGGTCATGATTCACTCAATGTACCTATAAAAAGGGGGCTTCCCCCCCTAATTTGATATCCCTGAATTCATTTCTAAGCTTAGATTTTTGTAATTCCTTCTCCTTCTTGTATTTTCTACGTATTTTAATAAATTTCCATTTTACCCCTAGTTCAAAAATGAGTAGCTAATTTTCTTTTAAGCTTGGGTTGAAGGTGAAGTCTCAACATGTTCCATGGGCTTAATTTGGTAAATTTACTTTCTCTTCCCCTCTAATATTTGTGGTTGTTTTGACTTTTCGTCGACAAATAATAATAGTCTTGTCTAGATACCGCCCTGGTTAAACCGGCACACTAGTACAAGGTTATTATTATTTGGCACGATAAGCCCTTAGCACCATATTTATTTGAGCGTGGTTCATGAGGTGTGGAATCCCCCTTCATGATTTAATTGGTATTAATATGGA